>OY282516.1:7550000-8106520 GCA_958296145.1 Hydrotaea cyrtoneurina | reverse complement strand
GCATCCAAAAATTATCTCCAGCTATATAAAAAAAAATTAAAAAATACTGATTTACAATTTAATTGACAAAAAAAAAATTAATCGAAATTCCGAAATATCTCCTCGAAGTGATTATTATTGTTTTTCCTTAAAACTCTTAAAACTCCTGTCGAATACCAATTATTTCTCTTTTATAGCCACTGTGCAAACCATTTTATTTCATTTTATTCGATACATTGTCAGTCGCCTCCACGCTTAAGTGTAAGGTAGTGAGTACATCATAAATTCAAGCTTCAGACTGTAGATTTTTTTTTTTTGTTTTCTCTTTTAGCGCCGAAGTTGGCTGGACAAATGTTTCTGTTGGGTAAAGTAACTTGAAAATTTAAATCATAAAAACAAAACAGTTATTTCCATCAATATAATAAAGGTGAAACTGATTCCTTTGGTTGCACAATAAAGAGAGACAAACTATTATTTGTAACCAGGAGATGATGCCCTCAGTCTCAGAGGAGACTAATTCATTATTCATTGTGGGGAAAAACTTTAGCAAAAAAAATACCAAATTCACAATTTAATATCAATGCACATGGTGTTACTTAACCGGCGCCTCTTGTTATATTTTCAGAATTAACTTTGTAAAATTTAATATTAAATGTCGTTTTAAAAAAAAATCCAAAAAAAGGACATTCAGTGCCAATCTTCCAAAAACAAAATATTACCAATTTTCTTTTAAAATCAAAACCCTTACAGAATTCTACATATTTTAAACCTAAAATATTCTGGGAAAAACTTTTAGCAAAAAAAAATCCAAGTTCGCAATTTAATATCAATGCTCATGGTCTGAGTTATATTTTATGAATTAACTTTGTAAAATATATTTTAAATAAATAACTAACTACAACTAAATTAAATCTCGTTTTAAAAAAAAAAAATCCAAAAAAAGGACATTCAGCGACAATCTTCACAAAACAAAATATTACAAATTTTCTTTTAAAATCAAAACCCTTACAGAGTTCTACATATTGTAAACCTAAAATATTCTGGGAAAAACTTTGGCAAAAAAAAATCCAAATTCGCAATTTAATATCAATGCACATGGTCTGAGTTATATTTTATGAATTAACTTTGTAAAATATATTTTAAATAAATAACTAACTACACTTAATATCAAATCTCGTTTTAAAAAAAAATTCCAAAAAAAGGACATTCAGCGCCAGTCTTCCAAAAACAAAATATTACCAATTTTCTTTTAAAATCAAAACCCTTACAGAATTCTACATATTGTAAACCTAAAATATTCTGGGAAAAACTTTAGCAAAAAAAAAATTCCAAATTCGCAATTTAATATCAATGCACATGGTCTGAGTTATATTTTATGAATGAACTTTGTAAAATATATTTTAAATAAATAACTAACCACACTAAATATTAAATCTCGTTTTAAAAAAAAAATCCAAAAAAGGACATTCAGCGCCAGTCTTCAAAAAACAAAATATTACCAATTTTCTTTTAAAATCAAAACCCTTACCGAATTCTACATATTGTAAACCTAAAATATTCTGGGAAAAACTTTGGCAAAAAAAAAATTCCAAATTCGCAATTTAATGTGAATTAACTTTGTAAAATATATTTTCAATAAATAACTAACCACACTAAATATCAAATCTCGTTTTAAAAAAAAATTTCCAAAAAAAGGACATTCAGCGCCAGTCTTCCAAAAACAAACTATATCCAATATTCTTTTAAAATCAAAATCCTTACAGAATTCTACATATTGTAAACCTAAAATATGTCAAAATTTAAAAAGTATTTCACGCACTCACACATGCAAGTGGGTGTTAAACGTTGTAAGGTTTTGCTTGACTTGTGAATATTTTCAACACTTGCCATCAAAGACTGACTTAAACCCTTTTTTTTTACTTCCTCTCTGTCTCATACTCTGAGTTTCAGAAAGGTTAAGATTTCTACACCGAACACCCACAAATGAAGTCGTTATGAGGCTGGTGCGTGTGTGTGTTTTTTTTTTCAGTTATGAACAAAACCAAAAATGTACATTAAACCCTTAAGCATTACAGCGTAAAACCGCGTAATTTTAATACACGTTTGTATAAATGTTTATACAAGGGCCAACCAACCAAACAAACCAAACCAAACATATTACAAGTGACCGTAAAGGAGCAGCCAAACGAAAACGGGTATAGGACCAACAACACATAACATAACTTTGGTTAAGTAAAAAGCCATTGTTCAAAAAATTCTTGGATGCTTTAAAAAAAAAAAAAATCATACGCACAAGACCTTAAAACAAAAACCTTTCCCATACCATCGCATGTAAGATCGTGTGTGTTTTCAACGCAATCCTTGTTTGTTTTCCTCACATTATTTTAAGCTGAAATAACAACAACTCATTTATCTTATTTTGTCAAAAAATCAACAGAATCAACACAAATTACATTTTATCGACCTTTTTAGATCGGTTTTGTGTATTTTTTTTTTTTTGTCATCCCTTTTGCTATCAAGATTTTCTGCTCATTTTCACGAAAGATGGTTTCTTATGATTTTGTTTGTGTGTCCGCAGGATGCAGAAGAGCTGAAAAGGTATAAACATTGTACCCGCTTACTGGTTCCTTTAACCGTTGACACTTCCTTTGATTTGCAAACTACCATTGTTTTGACAGTTGTCCTTGTTATCCTTGTTACATCGTGTCACAGAAATTACACTGGAAATATTTTCGATTTCATTTCCCGTGTTTTCATCATGCAGGATGTGGTGAAATGGTTTAACTCTAAGGTGGCCCTTGACTACATTACACTAACATTTTATTTATGTCTCGTGCTCTGCGAAAACTACCTCTGTAACTTATATGTTAGTATGGCAAGGATCCTTATATTAACATGAATCCTTACGTGCTGGTCGCCATCAAATGTCAGTTGTTCGCTGACGATTACTTCGTGCTCTGATTAATGGCATTTGCTGGTGTTGTGTTGAAATTAATAGTATTTGAAACTGAGCTGCGGCATTGGAAAGAGCTTGATTAGTATTGGACAGTGGCTGCGGTTCTTCAAGGATGCTGAGGATTTTTGTTGAACTTAAAATGAGGATGCTAACTCTTTTAATTGATTTTCAGTTTAATGAAATGCAGGTTTTTTTTTATGAAAATTTTCATTTTCAGACCAGTTGTGATGTTGAATTGAAATAAGTAAACTAAAGCTTCATTGTGGGATGGGAATTTTAGGGATTTTTGTTTTAAGTTGTAGTTGCAGTTAACCTATAAGTATAATATTTTTCTGAATTGGATTTTCTAACTATATAAGGCCTTTAAAGGGCTTAGGGATAGATTAATAAATAATAATAATAATAAATTAAGCTTCCTCAAAGAATATTGTCCTGATTTTGTAAAAAGAAGGCTTGCACATTAACCTTTCTCCAACCTTTCATACATAATATATCCTTAAATTCTTTTAATTGTTTTTCTTTTTTTTGTTGCCGCCTACGTTCAAATAACTCACTGCTATCTCCATTTAGCAGACAGTGGCACATATGTCCGCTATATACGTTATTACGCTTATTATTGTTATTATTACATTTTAAACAGATAATTTATCTATAATTTCATTACAATCCACTCATTTCGCTAATGAACCACCAACCAAACAAACACGCCGAGTCAATAATATTTAAAACTCATTACATTCATTATGAGCCACAGAATGTGTTGCCAATTGCCACTGAGGCTGTTGCTACTGTTACCATATTGTTGTTGTTCTGCTGCTGCTGTCAGTGGTTGTAATGATCATGTTGTTGTCGCTATTTATCAACAAAATAATAATTTACAAATTATCAATAAACATCCGGTGCGGTGTGCAAAAGGCACAAAACCAAAAACATTTGGTTTTTCACACTTGCTAATAACACAATGACACATGCACAGAGAGCGATGGAGAGAGCGAGAGAGAGAAATAGGGAGAGACATGTCGATACCCCATAATCATAATATTGACAGGAGGTAGGTTATGGAATTCGGGTTATTGTGAGATTTTACAATTATTTACAACTGTGGAACTTTTAAAAGCATTTATAAAATAGTGTTTTCCTACTTTAAAAATATAGAGCTTTTGAAAGCTTTTCTGAAATAGTGTTTTCCTATTTTAAAAATATAGAGCTTTTAAAAGCTTTTATAAAATAGAGTTTTCCTATTTTAAAAATATAGAGCTTTTAAAAGCTTTAATAAAAAAAATGTTTTCCTATTTTACAAATATAGTATTTTTATACGATTTTCAAAAACGGAAATTTTTTATTTTTTTCCTATTTCAAAAATATATTTTTACAATTATAGAAAACATTGTAAAAAAAGGCAACATTTCTAGTTTTTTTCTATTTTACAAATATTTTTTCTACAAATATAGAGCGTTTTAAAAAAAATGTTTTTGGTTTTTCCTATTTTACAAAAAAAAAAATTTACATATATAGAGCTTTTAAAAGCTTTTATAAAAACGCGAAAATTTTAGTTTTTCCCTCTTTCACAAATATAATTTAACAACAGTTTTCGTTTTTTCCTATTTTACAAATATAGAGCTTGTAAAGCTTTTTATAACAAACGCAAATTTTTAGTTTTTTTTTTCTATTTTACAAATATGTTTTTAAAAATATGTTTTTAAAAATATAATTTTACAAATATAATTTTAAAAATATATTTTTAAAAATATAGTCTTACAAATATATTTTTAAAAATATAATTTTTCATATATAATTTTACAAATATATTTTTACAAATATATTTTTAAAAATATAATTTTACAAATATATTTTTAAAAATATAATTTTACAAATATAATTTTACAAATAAATTTATACAGTTATAGAGCTTTTTATAGAATTAGATGCAACCCAAAATTTTCATTTTTTTTTCTATTTTACAACAATATAGCCTTTAAAAGCTTTTAGAAAAATGGAAAATCTTTAGTTTTTTTATTTCGCAATTATTATTTGGCTGGTAGAAATTTAAAAGATTTTACAAATTTTTTAAATTGTGTTAGTTCTGCAGCTTTTAAATTTTGTAAAATATGTTTTAGCCATATAAGCGCCCCGGTAGGCGAGTTGGTAGCGTGCTTGCCTATCAGCGTGGTGGTTGTGGGTTCGATTCCCACCAGAGGCTTTGGTCTGTCGCTGCAAAAATCTAAACATATGGTCTGTGTCACCCGGTTTACCCTTGGACCCAAAAATTAGAATATAAATTTACTTTGTATTGTAATTAATAATAAATAAATAAATAAATGTTTTAGCCATAAATTCATTGTCATCCTCGTTATATAATAAATATTATTCGTCTGTCCATGCATCCGTATGTTATTCCCACAATTGCGGCTGTTGTGCCTATCAACGGTCTGGCATCAGCGGACTGGACTGTTGGTGCTGCCGCAGCTGCCATGCAAAAGGTCAATATGTTCGCCCAATGAGGTTTCAATTTTTGCAAATTATAATTGAAAAATTATAGTGAAAATATATATGCGTTTTAATTGAGTTTATTTAATGTTTTAATTACCCTTTCGGCACTGCATGTGTGTGCGTGTGTGAGTGTCCTGTTTACTTGCAATCGTTGAAAGGTATGCATTTTTATTATGTTACAAAATATTTCCAGCTCAACATCACCGGTAACACTATTTGTATGGGGTTTGATTCGGTTTGGTTTGTTTGTTTATTTGTGTAAGGCTACAGAAGCACACAGGAATTTTCGCATTTATGCCACAAATACCACAAATATACTGCAGCATATTTCAGTAATTTGTTCCATGTACGCAATGCCAAGGTGGTAGACTCCTCTTTTCGGAGTGTGAGTATTTTTGGGGTGTTACGTTATTAAAGTATTTGTGTTTATTTATGATTTAAGTATTAATGCAGTTAATAATTGTTTATTGGTTTAATGAAATGTTAGTTGTCATTTGCTTTGAGACTACATGCACATACAAAAATTGCAAAAAGAAGTATCGCAGATTTCTTCGCGACAAAAGGCTATCCAGAGATTGTCAGCGGATGAATCCTTAGAGATAAAGCAGGCAGCAACAGCAATATTATTTATATTATTTATACTATTTATATTATTTATATTATTTATATTATTTATATTATTTATATTATTTATATTATTTATATTATTTATATTATTTATATTATTTATATTATTTATATTATTTATATTATTTATATTATTTATATTATTTATATTATTTATATTATTTATATTATTTATATTATTTATATTATTTATATTATTTATATTATTTATATTATTTATATTATTTATATTATTTATATTATTTATATTATTTATATTATTTATATTATTTATATTATTTATATTATTTATATTATTTATATTATTTATATTATTTATATTATTTATATTATTTATATTATTTATATTATTTATATTATTTATATTATTTATATTATTTATATTATTTATATTATTTTTATTATTTATATTATTTATATTATTTTTTTTTATTATTTATATTATTTATATAACTTATATTATTTATATTATTTATATTATTTTTTTTAGGCGCCCCGGTAGGCGAGTTGGTAGCGTGCTTGTCTATCAGCGTTGGGGTTGTGGGTTCGATTCCCACCAGAGGCTTTGGTCTGTCGCTGCAAAATTTTAGCCAAATGGTCTGTGTCACCCGGTTTACCCTTGGACCCAAAATTAGAATATAAATTTACTTTGTATTGTAATTAATAAATAAATAAATAAATATTATTTTTTTTTTATTATTTATATTATTTATATTATTTATATTATTTATATTATTTATATTATTTATATTATTTATATTATTTATATTATTTATATTATTTATATTATTTATATTATTTATATTATTTATATTATTTATATTATTTATATTATTTATATTATTTATATTATTTATATTATTTATATTATTTATATTATTTATATTATTTATATTATTTATATTATTTATATTATTTATATTATTTATATTATTTATATTATTTATATTATTTATATTATTTATATTATTTATATTATTTATATTATTTATATTATTTATATTATTTATATTATTTATATTATTTATATTATTTATATTATTTATATTATTTATATTATTTATATTATTTATATTATTTATATTATTTATATTATTTATATTATTTATATTATTTATATTATTTATATTATTTATATTATTTATATTATTTATATTATTTATATTATTTATAATTTTTATATTATTTATATTATTTATATTATTTATATTATTTATATTATTTATATTATTTATATTATTTATATTATTTATATTATTTATATTATTTATATTATTTATATTATTTATTTTTTTTATATTATTTATTTTTTTTATATTATTTATATTATTTATATTATTTATATTATTTATATTATTTATATTATTTATATTATTTATATTATTTATATTATTTATATTATTTATATTATTTATATTATTTATATTATTTATATTATTTATATTATTTATATTATTTATATTATTTATATTATTTATATTATTTATATTATTTATATTATTTATATTATTTATATTATTTATATTATTTATATTATTTATATTATTTATATTATTTATATTATTTATATTATTTATATTATTTATATTATTTATATTATTTATATTATTTATATTATTTATATTATTTATATTATTTATATTATTTATATTATTTATATTATTTATATTATTTATATTATTTATATTATTTATATTATTTATATTATTTATATTATTTATATTATTTATATTATTTATATTATTTATATTATTTATATTATTTATATTATTTATATTATTTATATTATTTATATTATTTATATTATTTATATTATTTATATTATTTATATTATTTATATTATTTATATTATTTATATTATTTATATTATTTATATTATTTATATTATTTATATTATTTATATTATTTATATTATTTATATTATTTATATTATTTATATTATTTATATTATTTATATTATTTATATTATTTATATTATTTATATTATTTATATTATTTATATTATTTATATTATTTATATTATTTATATTATTTATATTATTTATATTATTTATATTATTTATATTATTTATATTATTTATATTATTTATATTATTTATATTATTTATATTATTTATATTATTTATATTATTTATATTATTTATATTATTTATATTATTTATATTATTTATATTATTTATATTATTTATATTATTTATATTATTTATATTATTTATATTATTTATATTATTTATATTATTTATATTATTTATATTATTTATATTATTTATATTATTTATATTATTTATATTATTTATATTATTTATATTATTTATATTATTTATATTATTTATATTATTTATATTATTTATATTATTTATATTATTTATATTATTTATATTATTTATATTATTTATATTATTTATATTATTTATATTATTTATATTATTTATATTATTTATATTATTTATATTATTTATATTATTTATATTATTTATATTATTTATATTATTTATATTATTTATATTATTTATATTATTTATATTATTTATATTATTTATATTATTTATATTATTTATATTATTTATATTATTTATACTATTTTTACTATTGACATGTAAACTGGAAGTCATATGGGACCAGGAGACTGTGATGGTCATGACGAAGTAGGCAAAATCGTCCACCACCACAAAGGGTCTCCACTATATCGCATTTCCAATGTTGCGACAGTTCTTTGGCAGTTGGAAGCACACATTTCGTCTTGTCCTCGTTCACCATCGGAACCATTTTCACCGATCGCTTCTCGGTTTTGGAAAATGCTCAATTTACTCCGCGGCTCTATCTACCTGACGTTATAGATATTTTTTTTTCTATTTGAAATTCTTTCTTCTCTATTAATTTTTAATGTTATTTGTTATATTTTACAAATTGTCGCATATCCTTCTTTCACTTTTCGCTCACATATATAAAAAAAAAGGTCAACATATGCCAACAAACGCCATGAACCAACAAAAAAAAAAAGCAAACCCCCAACACTAATTAAAACATCATATGAAATTTCAGCTGTATTCATATATATATATATTTTTTTCCTACAGGACAACAGCAAAACAAAAACAAATCTAGAGAGAAGAAGAAAAAAATATTTTCGCTGTCACATTAAAATTAATTTTTATATTTTTATAACCCTTGTACCTACAGATGAAAAATATATACACAGATGAAGGTCTTCGTGGAGCGAAGCGAAAAAAACGAAAAGCAAAATGAAATGACGAAGAAGAAAAGAAATGGTGAGCGGTCAGAGACGACCGGCAGATCAACTACAACCACAATAGATTTGGACACTCTGGATACTTTGGAAGATATTCTCGAAGGTTCGTAGGTGAGTAGGACGATGATCTTTATTCAATTAGATAAGACCTCGGATAATTTTGATCCAAATGGGTATGCTAAGAAGTAGGGCTAATGATGAGAAGGAGAATGAACTGTATGGATAGATCAAAGTATTTTGTATAAGGATTTCCTTAGGTTTGTAAGTAACTAGGTAGTAAGATGTCAGACTAATGATGAGGATGGACAGAGCAAAGTAGTTTTTTAATAGAAGGAGAAGGACTTGCATGGATAGATCAAAGTATTTTGTATAAGGACTTCTATTTCCTTAGGTTTGTAAGTAAGTAGGGCTAAGATGTGGTAAGATGTCAGACTAATGATGAGGATGGACAGAGCAAAGTAGTTTTTTAAAGATCTTATTTGAGGCGCGTTTGCTTTTCCTTTCTTATAATAATCCTTTAGCAAAGACTGTTCAACGTTTTGGTCCTTTTTTGTCTTCTTCTTATCTCTTGTGGTTGTCGTCGTCAATTAATAATGCGTCTGACATTTATTTATATTTTTTTAACTTTCATATTTCCCAGCATTTTTGATTAATTTAAATTTTAAGTTTTTCAGTCCTCAGTTTTTTACCCATTTTGTCACATTTTTGTTCCCCCATGCCTTGTGGCTGCAAGGGGTGCCTACTCACAAAGAATCAGTCAGTCTCACTTGAATTTAAATAATCCTCCTTTCCTAATTGTTGTTCATTCCTTGCAGCTACACGGGCTTCAAGCTCAATTTTCAGACGTCTGATCAGAACCGGAATGAATCAGTCACCTGACTGAGTGAATTTAAATAATCTATGTCAGTGTTCTGTTCAAGTTTCGTCCTAGTTTTCTCCCCCCCTCCCCTTTTCGTATTGTTGCCCATTCCTTGAAGCTACAAGCTCCCCAAGCTGCATGACTCTGTTTTCAGACGTCTGATCAGGACCGGAATGAATCAGTCAGTCAATCAGTCTCAAATGAATTGTATATGGACCAAATGTGGTCCGTGTTACAAAACTCCCAAATAAATCTAAACCACTTCTTGCTGGGCAGAAGCATACAGAGCAAATAAATAGACCTCCTGCTCCCCGATGCAATAAGAGATTTTGTTTTAGCCGCTTCTTGGGGCGCGGGAAAGGAAAAACCTTAACAATATTTGTCTTGTTAATAAAAATAATATTTTTACAAAAATACATACACCTCTGCTACTATAACTTTTTTCTTTGCCAGCAAGCAGGATGAATGTGGCAGGACATTCATTCAAACACACACACCAAACATACAAACATACAGACAGACATGTATGTAAGCTACAATGAAAATTAAGCTTTTCGCCAACAAACTACAAACAGCTCAAATAACCAGGACATGTGAATGTAAATTTACGTGGCCACGTTCGTATGTGTATGTGCCCCTGTGTAGATCCTTTTTTTCCGCTATTTTTCTGTTTTTTTTTTTTTTACCCGGTGTATGAGCATTTCAGCTAGAATATACAATGTTAGTTAAAAGTTAATGAGACAACATAACTTTTTTTTTTGCCCGTTTCTTGTTTGTTGCCTTCCACTCGTTTGAGGTCCTTGTTCGAAACAAGTCGAAAGTTGAGTGTTGAGTGTTGAGTTTTTTCCCAAGGATATGGCGTACACACAACAACAACAAAATCGCATGCGAACATATAAATAGTGGTTGTGGTATATAAATGGTGCTCACATGGGACACATGCATACATTGTATCGTATGTTTTAGTTGTTCCTCATTTTCATGGGACGAAGGAGGAGCGGCAAAGTTTGAAAAAATATTATTTAGAGAAGAAAAAAACGGGATGCAAATCCTATGGACATATTATACTTTGTGAGACTCAAGTGCGGAAATGGAGATAATTAAAAAAAAAAAAACACCCAGCGATGAATATGTAGGGTATTGTGAGAAAAGAAACGGTGAAGGATAACTTAGTGCAGTAAATGACAGAATGCATCCGCAGAACATTATTCCTCATTATAGAGTTAGATGATAAGTAGATCTTTATAATGAAGTCTGGCAAAGTTAAATTTGTAGCTGGTTTGTAAATGGTGCGAACTGGGCAAATTTTCATATACTTTCCACCCTGTTAAAATTTTGGCCAACCTACACTTTTAGGTATTTAATGTAGGGCTTCCAATTGTCCCTCTTAGCCGCCTTCACTTATTAACAGTTTTTTTTTTTTGTTATTCACTGCTCATATGCACATTAATTTTCGTGTGAAAAACTATTGTTGGCTAACACCAGCCAACACTAACAGTGCCACGGCCACTGCCACTGCCACCCATGGTCATGTGGCATTTGGTAACGGATGTGTTGATTTCTCTTCTGTGTGGCACAAGAAGGCAAAAAAAAAAATAGACGACTCTATGGCAAGAAAAGACCGACAGCAACAGCATTAGTTGAGAGTCGTGGTGTCGCGTTTACATTTGAAATTTATGATTTTGTAGCCAAGGTGACAAGGACAATGGTCATTTATTTCAACAAATACATTTACGAGAGCTTTTTTTTTTTGTAACAGGATTTTCCCTTTCTCCATCTCTCCCTGTCTCTTTTGCTGGCGAAAACTAGAAAGCATGTAATATGAAGATGTATGAAGCAGCGACAAAAAAACAGACACACACACACAGAATCTGTAGTTTAGAAAAATTGTTAAACAGGAAACGGGAAATGGCATATGATTTATTGGAATACATTTATTCAACGATAATGTTTCTTTTTTTACTAAAATGTGTAATGGCGGTGGGGGTGAAAGGTTTGAGTCGTTGATAGTGTTCATAGTTTCCCAAAATTCAAAAAAACAAGTATTTTTATTAAGAATGTCAGAAAAAGGATATGCGGGGAGCTTCACTATCCTTGGGAATATTCTGAAATTGTTTTTGAAATTAAAAAGCTGTGAATATTGCTCGAGTTGTAACCTATTCATTTATAGGAATAGGAATGAGGATATTTCAAAATTTGTATTTCATATAAAAAAGTTCATTTATTTCAGCAAAGCTTTGATGGTATTCATGTTTTCCCAAAAAATTCAATAATTTTTAGGATTTTTGTTAAATTGAGAAAAAAGGATATGCGGGGAACTTCACCATCCATAGGAATAATCTGAAATTGTTTTTGAAATTAAATAGCTCTGAATATTGCTCGAGTTGTAACCTATTCATTTATAGGAAATTATGAGGAAATTTTAAAATTGTATTTAATAAAAAAAGACATTTATTTCAACTAAGGTTTCAAGCTTTGGTGGAATGTATAGACAATCATAGTTGTATAATGTTTTTCCCAACAAATTTTAAGTTTTTCGTTAAAATAAGAAAAAAGTATATGAGGGGAACTTCACTATCCTTAGGAATAGTCTGAAATTTAAAGGCTCTGAATATTGCACGAGTTGTGACATAGGTTTTCCCAAAAAATGCAGTAATTTTTAGGATTTTTGTTAAAATAAGAAAAAAGGATATGCGGGGAACATCACTATCCTTGGGACAATTCCGAAATTGTTTTTTAAATTAAAAAGCTCTGAATATTTTTCGAGTTGTGACATATTCATTTGTTGGTACTAATGTGGGAATTTCAATTTCTAAATTGATTTTCAATGAAAATGTTTCAAATACACTCTAGTGCGATAATACTTAAATCGACCAAAACTTTAGGCGGTCGAACCCAGAGCTACCTCGAATTAAGTGACAAAAACCTATCATTACACATTAACCTAAGAGATAATCAAGAAATATTTCCAGTATTTTCATCTAATTTTATTAAAAAAAAAATCATGATTTATCGCACTAGGGTGTATTGAAAATCAATTCAGAAATTTAAATTCCCAATGAATATGTCACAACTCGAAAAATATTCAGAGCTTTTTAATTTAAAAAACAATTTCGGAATTGTCCCAAGAATAGGGAAGCACCCCTCATATCCTTTTTTCTTATTTAAAAAAAAAACTTAAAATTTGTTGGGGAAAAACACTGCTTACCTAAACCACCACCACAAAACTCCATATTCCAGTAACACCTCAATTTCGTTAGCACTGCTCCCCCACCTTCCCCGAAGTTGCCATAAATCAATAGGTGACATTATGAGCTTCACCCAAACCTCTTCACAATTACCCTTGAACATTATTAAAAGTTAATAACATTTAATTATGACATTCAATAGCGCCCTCAAACGATGGCCAACTAATGACGCTTTTATTTCAATTTCCCAAAAATTCAACGCACGCAATTGTCCACCTCCGCCAGGACCTCGTGGTAAAGTGACTACAGAGGAATTATAGTAAATTTCATTTAATGTGTTGTGTATAAATAGCAGTGAAAATTAAATAAAATTACACTGAATAATACATGAAATTAATGAAGTAATTACTACAAAACACACACAAAAAGAACTCGAAGGAAAAATAATGTAATTATAAATTAAAACGCGCTTTCGTGACATTTATTATTGTTTTATTTCTCCTATATCTCTGTAGTCGGTTCACTGTTCACGTTGTTTTTCGTTGGTGCTGACGACGGAAGTGGTAACCGACAGCAAACACAACAATTACGAAAATACATTGGGTAATAACACTGAGAAGCCTACACACACACACACACACCAAATTATCCTTAAGTAAAGAAAAGAAAAATAGAAACGAATGGTTTGTTGTCTGTTATTGACCCTTCCTTTAAATGATTTTTGTTACATTAGAACGTTCAACGATTTCTGGAGGCATATACAGTTTAGATTCCAATTGGTAACAAAACATGATATGCCACAACTTGTGCAATGATAAGAGCTTTGTAACGACATCAAATATGTTCAATATGTTTCGAAGGATAATAAAGCTCTTTACATATTATTTTTTTTTAAATGTTGCAAAAGTCGTTGAAATTATAGAATTTTCATAGCAACTGAATTCAGATATGTTGGCTTGTAATTTAAATGATAACGCAGCTGGAACAGTCTTTTGAAAAATAATAATATGTTTTATTATGTTCTTTAACTTGATATGACACAACTTGTACAAAGATGAGATAATATAAAATATTTCTAATGACAATAAGGCTCTTCAAATATCCTTTTCCACAATGCAGAACGCATTATTAAAAGTAAGAAAATTTTAACCGACACAAAATTCTAATAGTTTTCTCTTAAAACTTAAAAACAAAAATATTATCAAAATATTTTACTAAAAATTCTTCAAATTCTTTAAAAAAAAATTTTTTTTAGAATTTTTTCTCTAACTTTTTATACCACAACTTCCGCCATGATAAAACATTTTTAACGGCATGAAATATTTGACAATATTTCAGACTATATCAAAGCTCTCCACATATCCTTTTCTTCAAATGTGAAAAAAAAATCATTGAAACTTATTTCATTTAAACACAAACTGAATTAACAACTTCTATAACTAAAAAAAAAAAATTGTTTCAAAAATATTTTAAAAAAAAATTTTGCAAACAAAACTATTCCTTTTTTTTGATTTTTTCCAACTTTTTATGCCACAACTTGTATAACGATGAGGGCCTTTTACAGACTAAATTATTTCGAAATATCTCAAAGGTTTGTAATGTTCTTCACATATCCTTTTTTGCTAAAGTACAAAAAATCGTGAAAAATAATTAAATTTAAACAGAAATGGAACTTATAATTCTATAATTTATATAATTATATAAATATTATATTTTGAAAGAAAATATTATTGAGAAAATATTATTGAGAAAATATTTTTTTATATTGATCTCTTTTTTACGGCCTTAGTTATTCAGTAATACTTCAAAGCATTATAATGCTCTTCATATATCCTTTTTTCTAATGTAGAAAAAATCACATTAGCAGCAGAGTTTGAATGTTTTCCTATAACATGGGATTTGAAGAATCTGAATTTTCCTGGAAAATTCACCGAAAAATTTTAATTTATTTTATATTTTCCAAAAAATTTTATGGTACAACATAACATAAAGTAACTGATAATATATCAAAGGATAGTGAAGTTTCCCATATATCCTTTTTTGCATTTTAAAGAAATGTTGTAGAATTGAAGGCCCTTTAAGGGAAATTTCTTTGAATTTTGTATTTTATAATTAGTTAGCAATGTAGTCCAGCCTTTAAATGGATCTTCCTTTGTATAGGGTGCCTTTGACATTCGTTCTTTCCCCCTTTGAGCGTTTTAATCCATTCCCAACACAGAGCACTTATTTACAAAGGACACTTAAACAATTGTAATTAAGGTGTTTTAGATGAACCCAACACACTCTCATACACACACACACACATACTTAGCTCTGAAGCATTTGTAACTAATTCTCTTTGTTTCTTTGGTCGACAATGGTTTTCACAAAGGGGTGTGGGCAATAGAAATAATAATAATAATAATAACATAAAAAATATGGATGGTGGGGTTGGTGTTTGTCCTAATGTTGTCGGCTAATATGATAATTTTGGTATTATTATATTCAATAATTTTGTTTGTCATTGTATTTAATGCAAAACGACCCAAAAGCCTTCTAGTTGTTGTCATTTCAGAGTGGGTTGTTGGTGTTTTTTTGTTCCACTGTTGATTTTGTGTTCCATGGTGTTTACTTAGGCACAACCGTAATTGAAGCATTTTTGGGTGAAAAAATGTGTTATTTTATAGAAATATTTCGAAACGTGATTTTTAAGCTGATTGCAAGCTTTTAAAGGTTTGCAAATAAACGCAAACATAAACTCTAATACAAAAAAATACAAAAAACAAATAATAAATAATTTTATAATTTAATGGTTTTTTGTGTTTTATCATTTTATTAATCAAAAGAATCCAAAAATATTTATTTAAGACACATTCCCCAACTAAAATTTATTTAGTAAAATCGTTTATAATTAATCTTCAACTTGTCCGAACACGAAGAGGCACATGCGAATTTTCCACGAACTAAGCAATTATATCAAACGACAATTAAGCTCCTCACGTTTCCTTTTCTTTAAATGTAAATTGTAAAAAAAATTAATTTAATTTTAGCAGACCTTAAATTATGATAAATTGGCTTACAATTTAAATGAAAATGTTGCTAACAAAATATTTGAAAACTTTTTTTTTAATATTTGTAACAAAAAATAAATATTTATTTTTTTACTATTTTCTTGTACTCAACTTGTAAAATTATGTCAGATTTTTAGCGTCAGAATTTTTTTTAAAATATTTCAAAGGATAATTAAGCTCACATCACATGTCGTTTTTTTCTGAATTCTGATGAATATTCGAATATACTTGTTAGAGCATCTCGGGCGGTATAACAATGATTTCCAGACGAAGTTTGCCTTGAGATCGTCAACGTACAAAAAGAAGTCCAGAGTCTTGGAAACTGGGAGATCCGTTCATGTCGCCATTTCTTCTGAAAATCACATGTTCAGGTAATTTTCGTTACGTACAAGTGCAATGATTGAGTTGCCGTGTTACGTAGGCACTTCGAAGAACCTTTTCAACTCAATGAGCCATTTCCTCCGGTATCAATTCCCAATGATGAGTTTGGTGCAAACACCCGACCCAACAGCCAGTTGTTTTTTTTTTCAGCTAAATCTCTAATCACTTATATTATTATTATTATATATTTATTTGTTGCAAATATAATTTACAAGAAGCGCCCCGGTAGGCGAGTTGGTAGCGTGCTTGCCTATCAGCGTGGGGGTTGTGGGTTCGATTCCCACCAGAGGCTTTGGTCTGTCGCTGCAAAAATCAAGCCAAATGGTCTTTGTCACCCGGTTTACCCTTGGACCCAAAGTTATAATATAAATTGACTTTGTATTGTAATTAATAAATAAATAAATAAAATAAATATAATTTACAAGAAATAGTAAAAAAGGAACTGGCTGCCAGTGCCTTCGCCTTGAAATCACTTATAAGAGTAGCTTACTGCCTGCCTGCCTATGGAGAGAAATTAATTTTATCGTCAGGATTTTAATTGTGAACATTCATTCAAATTTCGATGAATATTTTTCAAAAATATATTCACTTTTCATAAGAATTGTCCAGGGCAGTTTAAGGGGTTTAACCAGATTCACACGCCGGCCGATGGTGATACTCGTAATGGAAAAGAGGTAGAGGAGAAGGGCCAGAGGAAGAAGGCAAACAAAGAGTGTTTTCTAAGAAAAAATCTAGTTTGAATTCCATTGTCCACTACCACTACCGTCCGTGATCCCTGAGCATCGAACTCCGTCAAGGATCATAACCTGTTGAAAAAAATTAGAATCATTCGTTTTTAACGGATAATTGCGACAAGGAAGTCAAAGCCACTCCTGATAGAGTTCATGGAGGTCTTCAGGTAATCTGCTCGTCTGAAGTCTTCCAGACTGGACAGCATATGTTGTACTTTTTTTGTTTGTTAGCTGCATCATCTTAGGTTCTTGAGCAGTCCTCCAGATAAATACTATTCAATTTGTAAATTTTACGTTGGTTTACTCTTTCGAATTGTTCGTTTCTGTGTTTTATGTTTTGTTAAGAGGATAATATCGTTATTCGAATGTCATTTTGTTTACCGTGAGTGAGTTTTCTTTTAGTCAATAAAGTATTGCCTTAGTCCTCTTGTGTTCTTTTTTTTTGTTAGTCAATTGACAATAACAATATATTTATCTTACTGTCAATAAAGTTGACTAATTCAAGAAAAAAAATTCATTTGGAATATTTTTTTTGTTAAACTGATTCGGAGTCGTTCTTCTCATAAAAAAAACTTTCATTTGAAGTAGTTGTTTGGGTCAACCACTGATTCGGAGTCCTTCCACTCATAAAAAGCAATCATTTGCAATAGTTGTTTGGATCAACCACTGATTCAGAGTCTTTCCTCTCATATGTCGTTTTTTTTTTGCATTACGTCTTTCGGATATTGTAAGCTTGTTTTGGGTGAGGGATTTAGAGTTGAGACTCTAAATGCAATCTAAAGTTCATCTGGATTTTATCGTGTTGAGGCTTTCAGAATTACAAGATTTGTGAGCCAGCCCACCTAGAGTTTTATCTTTAGCTGTAAAATCCTCTTGGCAACTATTTCCTTTGCGGAAATAATTACTCCCCACAGTTTTTTTTTTTTTTTTGGTGGAAATTGAAAGAAAATTCCGGAGTCTGATCCTCATATGGAATTTTCTCAATTTATAATTTCAAGTGGAATCTCCACAATTTAAACTGGACAATTAAACTCCACAATTTAAACTGGACTGGACAAACTGGACATGTTTTTTTAATAGAGTAACAATCTCTATATTTATTAATACAAATGTAAGACGAATTCATTTTCCGTATTCCTAGCCAACAACTTGGTACTTAGACTTCTTATTTTCATAAATCGATATAACTATTCAGATTATGAAAAATGTTGCAAAATGTTTAGGTCCATAAGAAATGCTCCCTGAAAAATCTGTAATTTTTAAATGCTTACACACAAGTAAATCGCATGTTTGAAGCTTGTCTCAAGTAACGATTATTTGCTTCGAAACATAGTTTATTTGGCTGCAAACATAACACATTTTCTGTTATTTTTAAGTATTTGAGCTGAAGCTTTGGTGAGTTTTGGGTAAAACACGCAATAAACTTATTAAATTCTACAAAGTACAAAATTTGAGTGCGATTAAGTGTGTATTAGCACTTGCTTTCGAAAGTTTGTTTTTGCCTCTACTCTCTTTGGGAGACCACAATAGCCAAGAGAATAAGATTAATTAATATATATAGATTCACAAATTGAAATCAAAAAAATAAAAAGTAACACAAAAATGAATCTGATATTTATAACCTACAAACAAATTAATGTTTGTGGCATGGAAAAACATGTATATGATTGATGCCAATTTGTTTATTGAAATTTCTTAAAATGGTCATTTCTTTTCTCAAAGTGTAGTTCCCCCATTCTTCTTCCACCTAGCCAACTCATGCAGTGTTTTGTCGCCCAAGAGCACTGGCATACTAACTAAACCTACCAGTTCAGGCAGGCAGTTAAACAAGTTGGCCCAGCTGCACCTACAGACGAACATGTCTGTAAAAATAACAGAGCTTTTCCCAACGAAACAACTAATCTGAAAATGTATGTTATGCTCTTGCACACTCACTCTATAAACACAGGCGAAATAAAAAAAACAAAAGAGTAATCATGTAACTCTTACTCGGCGGTGAACATTAAAGAACATTTTTCTCTTTTTTCTCCAGTTGGTTGTACTTAACAGCAGCGTCGCTTTTGCTGCTTCCGTCAACATCACAGTCGCTGTTAAAAAGCACGTGGACTTTTCGCTTCTTTTGTGTTGTTGCTTGTCACAGAGAAAAGAAACAAACGCAAACGGCCAAGAGGAAGGGAGCCGTCTGTAGGAAAAAAAATGTAAACAAAAACTCATGCTAGTGATGTAAGCTTCTCGAAAGTGGGGTCAGCGTTAAAAAAAAAGCTCTGTTAGCAGTGGTTAACAGCAGACGCCGACACTGATGTTATATAAAGGTGGCGACGGAGAGTGCAGAACAAAAAAAAAACACACAGTGAGCCCACAGCGTTGGTTAGTGTTGTTGCTCTGTTGGTAGGGAGGGGGGTTTTTTTTTTTGAACATGTTCTTTTTTGTGTTCGTCTTCGTAAACAATTTTTCTGATTGGTTGGTACGAGTGGAGACGGGTTTGGTGTTTTAACGGCTATGTACAAAAACAAATTGAGGGTATGCCGAGCATTGGTGGGCGAGGACGGAGAAGGAACATGGAGCACACCAACTCAACAGCCCACCTACTTTTCACACACAGGAGGAGAAAAAGCGGGTGCACAGTGGAGGTGTTGGGTGGAGCAAGGGGATGGGAGTGTTAAAACTGTGCCTGGTTTGGGTGCGTTTAGAAAAATTGTTCTGCATTTGTATAGAGAGTTGTGTGATGCCAGTCGCAGCGCAGGGGATTTGGTTGTTTTTTATCTGTCGTATTTTGCCGTTATGTTTACGATTTATTTCGTTTTGTTGTTGTTGTTGGTTTTTTTCTAAACAATTTTTTTCTTTATCTTATTAACGCGTAACTGCAATGTAACATCTCGTTTTGTATGATGATGAGAGAGGGGAGGTGGGAGGCTGTTATAGAGACAGCCGAGAGAGAGAGAGAGAGCGAGCACCAGAGTAGGGGTAACGGTGTGTAGGGCTTATGTGCTGGCTAGCTGCAACATCTGCGTGCAGCAACAAGGCAAATGTTCTCGTAATGAGCTCAAACTCATTTTGTTCAAACTCACACACACACACATACACTCATCATGCACATCGTTGGCTGCTGCTGCTACTTTTGCCTCTTCTATGGCTCATTAATGTTATCTCTTTCTAACCCATGAGGCGTTAGCGTAATACGGCAGGCTTTTTTTTCTATCGGCCACCTATTCCATGCTTAGTTGACGTTTTCGTTTTTCCGTTGTTGTTGTTGTCGTTGTTTTTGTGCTACCTCTAATTCTCCACGCCTGCCGTTGACGTTGTCCTAACAGTTTTCTGCGTGTTTATGTTAATCACAACTCATGACGACTCCGATTCGGGGCTGACTTCAGCACCAAGTAAACTTGTGTGGCCGTTGTCCTGTAGCAGAGGCTGCGTGCTGCTGGAACGGCCGCCTATTTTTTTTTTTTGTCCGGTCCCCACACTCTTCTCATCTCTTTCTAGCCCTGTGCCAACACCACCACCATCCATTTCCGTCCCTATTTTCATCATTTATTTGGGTGTGAGTTGTGTTGTTTTTTTTTTTCATGTTCTCTATTATTCATGTTTTTTGTTGCTCTAACATTTCTAAACCGATTTTTTTTGTGAGAATTTTTTTTAACCGTTTTTTTATGGTTTCATTTTATGCCTTAGTTTGTCGGTTCAACTCTCCTCTATTCACATCAGCACTGTTGGTGGTGTGTGTGTGTGTGGGGGGGGGGGGGAGGATCTCTGGGCGTATGTGTGTGTGTGTGCTTAGTTTTTAATTTAAAACAACTTTTAATTGCAATTTTTCCCTCTATGAGAGTTCTCAATTGCCAGTGACGAAGAAGGAGGCGACGAACGGCACCGGGTGGATATTAGAATTTCTTTTCGTAGAAAATGTTTCAATTATGTAAAATAAAGGGCTATGGATGAAATGTAATTAAAAGGTCTAAACTGGATGGCAACAAACGGAGGAGGATGCTCCAACAGCCTGGCTCCAATCATTTGTAGTTGGAAATGGTCTATTAAGTAGATAATTATTCGGCTAAGTACTCTAAACGACAAATAAAGCTACAATGCCGTGTTCATTTCTCCCAAAAAAGGAGGGAGTTTGCCTAAAAACTGCCTGGAAATCCACGTTGTTCTAATTCAAAAACGTTAATCCTTATGCCATCTGGCATAATGTCGTTTCACTTTGCTACACAAAAAGAGGGCTATGGTCTCCATTTTGCCTGAACATTTATTAGAAAATGCGGCACAACTTGTTTGCGATCAAGAAAATCTTTCATTTCGAATAGTAAACAGTATTTCGGAGGTTCTGAAGTCCACCGGAATGAAATAGTGTACAAAATATGAATATGGCAATTTTAAAATGCATGAACTCTGGTGGAACATAAGGGATTCTAGGCATCCAAAAAAAGTTCCCCAAACCGATGTTTAAGTATGGGTCCAGAAAATTGCTCGAAAATGGCAAAATTTTGGCAATCCGACACCATAACATGAACGTTGTTTAAAATCAGGCCAAAGGATATTTTTTGCGTAGCCCTTGTTGGAGTTCTCCGTCGGGCTACTTGTTGACTACTGAAAATTGTGTACCAAGAGCTAAAATGAGGATAATAGATATCAGATAGGCTGCACGATTTTGTTTTTAACTAGTAACCCAGTTTGGACTAGTCCCATGTGTCCAACTTTTGAAAATTGCCTACAGTCAATATAAAGAAAATAATTTTGTTATCATAGGATAGGAGAGAGATTGGCCTAATGATATTTTTTTTAATCCTAGTCCGTTTTCGACAGCATAAGCTTCATTAATTATTTGTTGTACTTGAGGACTATGTAGTAGACTAACAAAGGTAGACTCTTTCTAGAGTCTTTATTAAACGCAGCCATACTTTTTGAAACAATTTAGTAATTACATTATTTGCTGGGATATGTAAAGAGAGACATTACTTCGAGACATTTTTTTTACCGGCCAAAAAAATATGTGGTAAGGTATCGCCAGGGAAAAGTATCGCCATATGAGTAGTGCCAAATGAAAGCTGGACCTTAGGACTATTATTAACCCACTCAGAGTTGTATGCTACAATCAGTTCCACAGGATTTATTGTGTATTCGAGGGTGCACACTCAAAATTGGTTTTTTGACCACAATTCTGTAATGACTAGTGTTATATAAACTATATGTGGTTATAATTGCATTATTTTAAAGGCAGAATAAAATAAAGGGCAAAAGATATCGAAATTCGAAAAAAAATTTTGGCCAAAAAAAAAAACAGAATCAAAATTTTCGATTTTTTAAAAAAAAAATAGATTTTGTTTAAATTTTGCACATTTATAGCGGATCATAATCTGAAAAAAGCGGTGTTTTCATTTTTTAATTTAAACAAATAGTTTGGGAGAAATTGGGTACGGAAAATGGGTTTTCTCAAAATTTTATATTCGAAATTTCCTTGAAACTATTTGGTAAATTTTTCAGCAACGGAGTGAGGTATTGAAACAAATGTGGTATCAAATAAAAGCTAGACTTTAGGAGTATGATTAACCCTCTGAGAGTTGTATGCTACGATTATTTCCCCAGGGGGTGTTTTCCGTATCCACGGGTGCACTCTCAAAACTTGTTTTTGGACCATAATTCTGTAATGGCTAGTGTTATATAAACTATATGTGGTTATAATTGCATTATTTTGAAGGCAAAATAAAATAAAGGGCAAAAGATATCGAAATTCGAAAAAAAAAAATTTGACCGAAAAAAAAACAAAGGGCTTAACCCATCAAAATTTGCGATTTTTTTGAAAAAATAGATTTTGTTAAAATTTTGCTCATTTGTAGCGGATCATAATCTGAACAAGGCGGTGCTTTTATTTTTTAATTTGAACAAATAGTTTAGGAGAAATTGGGTTCGGAAAATGGGTTTTCTCAAAATTGGAGATTCTAAATTTCCTTGAAACTATTTGGTCAATTTTTCAGCAACGGATTAAGGTAATGAAACAACTGTGGTATAAAATAAAAGCTAGACTTTAGGACTATGTTTAACCCTCTGAGAGTTGTATGCTACGATTATTTCCCCAGGGGGTGTTTTGAGTATCCCATGATCCTCTCTCAAAATTGTTTTTTGGACCATAATTCGGTAATGACTAGTGTTATATAAACTATATATGGTTATAATTACATCATTTCGAAGGCAGAATAAATACAAGGGCAAAATATTTTAAAACTAGAAAAAAAAATTTTGACCAAAAAAAAAAACAAAGGGGTTAACCCATCAAAATTTTCGATTTTTTTGAAAAAACTGATTTCGTTGAAATTTTGCACATTTATAGCGGATCATAATCTGAACAAGACGGTGTTTTCGTTTTTTAGTTTGAACAAATAGTTTAGGAGAAATTGGGTTCGGAAAATGGGGTTTTCTCAAAATTGGAGATTCGAAAATCCCTTGGAACTATTTGGCCAATTCTTCGGCAGCGGACTAAGGTATCGAAACAAGTGTGGTATTAAATTAAAACTGGCTTTAAGGGGTTATTTTAACCCACTAAAAGTTTTGGGCTATGATTCTTATAATCACCACTACTGCAGCAAAGCCACCATTATAACCCCCTGCCCCACCCAACGAAAAAAACCTTTGAATTATTTCAACCCCCCTCCCATCCATCAAATGCAATATCACAGCATTAAAACTGGCAACTCTGCTGGTACCTAAACAAGAATGACCTTCTAGGGAAGGCATTTTCACAACAAACCTTTCATAAATGGCCTCTAATGAGCATGCCTTTCCAAGAAGATTTGTTGCTAAAATGCCTCTCTAGGCCGGCATTGAACCTGACCCTGCCATCCTGCAGTTTCCTATTCTAAGGCATCGATAAGTTTAATAAATAATAATAGATTGGTTCATTTGGTATGGTCGGAGCTCTCAAAGTGATTTACTAGGTTTTTAATGTAAATTTCTTGATTTCTCTTAAATAAGGCTGCATTGAGTGTTTTTTCCAGATTTTTTTATGCTCCCAGAAACCATTACATTGTTTTCCATTAGTTAAAACTTGTAGATATAATCCATGTTTTCTAATTCCAAAGAATATTCCATTACAATTCTAGTTTGTCATTACATTTAAGATAACAAAGAACCTCTCTACCTGTGGAACATTACAACGACAACAACAACAAAAAGAAATATTAAGCAAACATTAAAACTTATCATGTGTTTTTTTTTTCGTCTCTTACAGATGTTCCTCCTTTTTTTTGCACTGATACGAACTGCCATCCATGCATACATTAGTTACTAAAACAAATCGTGTCCTGGCTGTAATGTAACTAACAGTGAGCAAAAAAAAACAGGATTTGCTAAGCCATTGCCACACCGCCACCACCACCACCATCAGAACAAAAGGAGAAATCCCAGAAATGTGCGTAACTGAAACAAAGCACAAAATACAAAACAACAACAATGGCAATGGCAACACCAGCAGACATCCCATAAAAATACGACAACCGGTCACATTAAAACAACCCACAACGATGTGCGTCTAGCTGATTGGTTGGCTGGTGGGTAAACTACCATATACAGCGACAGGACACCCAAGCACACAGACAAACACTCACACACACACACACACAGGCAGACACCCACCCAGCAGTCAGGCAGGGCCCATGGAAGAGCGCCCACAATAACAATACATGGAAAATGAGCATAGTAAAGTAGTAGACGAGTAGAGCACATTAAACCCTCGACAGAGCCGTGGTATGGGTGAGAGAGTGGCCACTTGGCGGGTGAGAGCAAGTGTGAGTATGATTTAAAAACCACAGAAAACACAATGGCCGTGCCATAGTCCACACGCACGAACACACACACACACACACCAGGGCAACAACAAATGGTTGGCGAAAAAACCACACAAAAGAGGAGAACAAATAGGATACAACCACACTACTCTGGCACTCACAACACATACACATAACACACACACATACTCACACTCACATTATAGAACTGCCGCCAGGTCAGGAATAGTAATTAAAAGTTAGTAGTGACCAACGTCATCATCGGACATTATGGCTAGAAAGGCATCAGACAACATTCACACTAACCCATACAAAAACACACTCAGCCACACACACACACAGAACAAATAGCATTATATGGTCACAAATCGGAAAAATCACATACAAAATGAAAATGTTGTGCCACATCCCTTCCCTGCAGTGCCCAGAAATGGCAATTTTCATAATTGCTTTGTGTGTTTCATGGCACTACAATCCGGCTGCGGGTTTAATCTGCGTAATGTTGCCTACTTTTAGGCGCACTGACTTTTTTTGGTGGGGTTTTTTTTTCTTGTTCACTGGAAAATGTTGAATCAGCTTTGGCCATTGTAAATATTTGCTTCTATTTTTGTTGTTTACTGCTTTCATATGAAATGTTTAAAAATAAAATAAAGTACATTAAACTCAATTACAGTTGTTTTCTTTTTTGGCTTAAAACAAAAACTAAACTTTTAGAGAGGTTTTTTTGTATGTTTATCAAATTCCTATAATGTGGCAAAGAGTGAGCTAACGTTGACCTGGCATTTGTAACAAGGGTAAGGGAAAGGCATAACAGATCTCCTTGAAAAGGCCAGCTCATATGAGACCTTCTGGCAAAGGGATTTTTACAATAAACATTCTCTAAAGGGCCGCTAATGATTGGGGCTTTCAAGAAGATTTTTTCTTGAAAATATTTTCCATAGAAGGTCTCTTATGAGCAGGACCTCAAGGACTTCTCTAGAAGGTCTGTTAGGAGAAGGACTTATGTAGAAGGTCTGAGATGGACTTCTTTAGGAGGTCTGTTAGGAGAAGGTCTTCTCTGGCAGATATTTTATGAATGTCTGTTATCAGAAGGTCTTCTCAAGAAAGTCTGTTATGAGAAGGAGTTGTCTAGAAGGTCTGTGGTGGGAAGGACTTCTGTAGGAGGTCTGTTAGGAGAAGGACTTCTCTGGCAGATATTTTATGAATGTCTGTTATCAGAAGGTCTTCTCAAGAAAGTCTGTTATGAGAAGGAGTTGTCTAGAAGGTCTGTGGTGGGAAGGACTTCTGTAGGAGGTCTGTTAGGAGAAGGACTTCTCTGGCAGATATTTTATGAATGTCTGTTATCAGAAGGTCTTCTCAAGAAAGTCTGTTATGAGAAGGACTTATCTATCTTCTATAGAAGATATTTTATGAATGTCTGTTATCAAAAGGTCTTCTCTAGAAGGTCTGTTACGAGAAGTCCTTATCACATGGTCTTCTAAAGAAAGTCTGTTATGAGAAGGACCTCTCTAGAAGGTCTGTTATCAGAAGGGCTTCTCCAGAAGATATATTATGAATGTCTCTTATCAGAACTAGAGAACTTCTCTAGAAGATATTTTATATCGTTTTAATGTCTGTTATCAGAAAGCCTTCTCAAGAAGCCACTCAGAACATACATTCTAGAAAAGGCCAACTCGCAACCCACCTGCTCGAGAAGTCGTTTTCATAAAATACTTTCCGAGGAAGATGTGAACTCGTGCACAGTTGTAGTGATGAATGGTTCGATGAGACCGCTTTCTAGTTCTACTAACGATCTCAGAGTAGTTGGCAGTTGAAAAACTTTGGATCAGAAATCGGTAATATGAAGTAACACATGTCAATTCGTATCGAACCACTTCCTCGCTCTGCCCGTAACTACTAAGTGTGCTTTTACAAAATGTTATTAAAATCGTTTGGTTTTTTTCTCCCGCCATTTTTCGTTTAGTGTTACCATTTTAATTGCTAATATATTTTTGCTTAAATATATTGTATTTCACATGCACATGTGTGCCAGTAACTGTCTTTCTATCTCTCTCTCTTGCTCTCACACTATCTTGCTGTATGGAAATGTATGTGACAGTTTTGTAATTTGTTATAGCATACTTTTAGGCATTAGCCAAACACACGAACATGGAAGGAATATCGGGCCGCGAGTTAAAACAAAACAAACCAAAAAAAAAAAAAAACATTTGCAATTTTGAACGTAATGACTTTTGTAAAATTGTAATTTGACTTTTGGCGTTTTTTTATTTTCTTGTTTTTTTTTCTTCTATTTTTTGTGTGGGTAGAGAAAAAAAAATAGCTGATATATTTTGTGATGTCGTTGGCAAAGTTAATTAATGTTAAATAGTATATACTATGAATGTACGTACATATATGGTGACAATTACATGCATTTGTGTATAGAAAATAAATTGCTTAGCTGAAATATTGTTGCTGGTGTCGATGTGACAGAAATTTGGGAAAATTAGAAAAGTAAATTGCCGAATTGTATCGTTTGCATAATAAAACCATTTTGAAAGGATATGCAAAATGGTTTACTAAAACCTTTCAGAAATACCTACTACATCTACAGATCGAAATACAATTACGTACTCGAACGTAAGAAATATCCACAGGACATTTTCGCCACCATATCTCGCTATGTTGCCAATGATCGATAATATTCGGCCCGGCCCATATCGACAAGGTATTTACCAACAAAAAATCCTTTAGAAATTGAAAGTTCCCCATCAGTTCCTTCATGGCATGTTAAGGGAAATAAGTAAGTATACGTCTCTCAGTGGGTTAATAATAGTGCTAAAGTTTGGCAATCATTCGGTAATACTTTTGTGGTGATACCTCAATCCGTTGCTAAAAAATTAGCCAAATAATTTCAAGGGATTTCCGAATCTACAATTTTGAGAAACCCCATTTTCCGAACCCAATTTCTCCCAAACCATTTGTTCAATTTAAAAAATGAAAACACCGTCCTGTTCAGATTATGGTCTGCTATAAATGTGCAGAATTTGAACAAAATCTATTTTTTCAAAAAAATCGAAAATTGTAATGCTTTTTTTTTTGGCCAAAATTTTTTTTTTTGAATTTCGATATCTTTTGTCCTTAGGTTTATGCTGCCTTCGAAATGATGTAATTATAACCATATACAGTTTATGTAACACTAGCCATTACAGAATTATGGCCCAAAAACAAGTTTTGAGAGTGCAACCTCGGATACGCAAAACACCCCTGGGGAAATAATCGTAGCAAACAACTCTCAGAGGGCTTATCATAGTCCTAAAGTCTAGCTTTCATTGGATATCATAGTTGTTTCGATACCTCACTCCGTTGCTGAAAAATTGACCAAACAGTTTCAAAGAACTTTCGAATCTTTAATTTTGAGAAAACCCATTTTCCGAACCCAATTTCTCCTAAACTATTTGTTCAAATTAAAAAATTAAGACACCGTCTTGTTCAGATTATGGTCTGCTATAAATGTGCAAAATTTGAACGAAAATTTTGATGGGTTAACCCCTTTGTTTTTTTTTTTTGGTAAAAATTGTTTTTTTCGAATTTCGATATCTTTTGCACTTTATTTTAGTCTGCCTTCAAAATAATGCAATTATAACCACATGTAGTTTACATAACACTAGCCATTACAGAATTGTGGTCCAAAAACAAATTTTAAGAGTAGACATTTTTTTTATCTTTACCGCACTGGGATTTCTTTATTTGGTTCTTCGACGTCCCATTGTCACATTTGCTAGACGTTCCTGTTGATCCAATTTCGTTCACTTCCTTTTTTTAAAAAAAAAATGTCAGCCTCTATTGTCTTTTCATAAAAGACCTTCTCGGAGAACTTTCTAGAGAAAGTCTTCTCATAACAGACCTGCTGCAGAAGGTGTTCTAATCACAGTTATTCTCCTAGCAGACCTTCCAAAGAAGACAGTGCCAAGCAGGCCTTCTGATGAAAATATTCTAAAGAAGACCTTCTGAAGAAAATATTCTAAAGCAGACCTTCTGAAGAAGACCTCCTTATGCAGACCCTCTAAAGAAAACCTCTCGTGACAGACTTCGGGAGAAGGACTTCTCATAATCCGGGAAATGTCTTGTCATAGTAGACCTTCTAAAGAAGACCTTCTGGTGTAGCCATCTCGTAACAAACATACCTTTAAAGGAAAGTCTTCTCACAGACCTTCTGGAGAAACCCGTCTCCTTATAGATCTTCAGAAGTAGCCAACTCAAAAGGAGATATTCGCATAAAGCATCTTCTATCCAAGACCTTCTCATAATACACACTGTCAGGAGAAGGCCTACTCATAACCAATCTAAGGGAAGGCCTTCAATTTTACTTACTTCTCCGGTTCTTTTTTGCCTATACAGAAATTTGTTATTCACTTAAAAATGAATATTTCCAGAAAAATAAGTAAATCTTAAATTAGAGTTAGTGAATTTCCGAGATACTGGTTGCCGCCTTATTAAGATCAATTTTACTGTAGTTCAGTTCATTTGTACCGAAATTGGGTATATGTTTTTCCATGCAGATAGTTCGACCGCTTGCCATAGGAACTCATGGATCTTGCCTTGGTCACGACTTGACTAAGTCACGACATTCAGTCATGTTATTGGATTTTTATGGCTAAGAGAGACCAAACACGACATTTTGAGAAACCGAATGTCAACAATGGAACAACAAATTGTTCTGTCAAAATTGAAATAAATTCACAAAACAAACCAATTCGAAATAAAACAAATAAACAAAAACCCCCCAAGAACTTTTCGTTTTTTCATAAAATGCTTTCCTTCATTATCATTATCACTGTCAGTGTTCAAGTTCAAAAACACATTTTTACAACGCTCGTCGCTCTACAATACAAACTCGAAAGCCGACAAAAAAAAACACTGTAGTTATCTGTTTTTAGTGGGGGGTCTTAGAACCCGCATAACGGTGAGCGGCACATAGCAGTGCCTTGATGTAACACCACCACCTCCATGCATTCACCCGCGCCCATTCCTATTTGCCCACGGACTGAGGTGAATGTGACTTGGTCGACAAGTTTGTGTTGTGGCTGGAAAAACGTTTATTTGAACAATTGTTGGCAATTCAATAATAAATAAATTAATAATTACAATATTTGTTAATATGTCTTCAAATTAAATGCGTTGCTGTGTATGAGATAAACAATGGAAATGAATTCCCCAGAAATCAGTTAAGCACATTAAACATTTGTCAAAACATCCTAAAGAAATAAAATCCAAAACAAAAAATTGAGACAGACGTCATATAAAAAAAAAACGCCAACACTTTTTTTGGTGGGCCAACAAAAAAAAAGTGGGGGACAAATAAAAGACCATAAAGTAATAAACAAAAAAAAACACCACGAAAATTTGTGGGTTTACAATCTCTGCTAATTACTAAATTGTAGAGTGAGAAAGTGTTTAATTGAAATTAGAACGCTTCGTTAAAGTAAAAGTCTTGCGATATTTGGGTATTTTCTTTGAGATACACTCGAAGAGAAATGTCGGCAAGATTATTGAGGATGGTCAAAAAACGAATTAAAATATAAAAAAACAATAACATGGCCAAAAATTGTATTTATTTTAACTAAAACAACTGATATTTTGTATAAATTCGGTTGTTTTTTTATCGTTTGTTTTGTTGTTTTACCACCTTCCAAGGTGATACACAATAAATCCTGTAAAAATTAAAATTTTATAAAAATAGTCCTAAAGTCTGCCTTTAATTTGATACCACACTGGTTTCAATACCTCAATCCGTTGCTGAAAAAATTGATCAAATACTTTCAAGGGAATTTCGAAACTCCAATTTTGAGAAAAACCCATTTTCCGAACCAAATTTCTCCCAAACCATTTGTTCAAATTAAAAAATGAAAGCACCGCCTTGTTCAGATTATGATCCGCTATAAATGTGCAAAATTTGAACAAAATAAATTTTTTCAAAAAAATCGAAAATTTTGATGGGTTAACCCCTTTGTTTTTTTTTTGGTCAAAATTATTTTTTTCTAATTTTCAAATATTTTGTCCATAAATGTATTCTGCCTTCGAAATGATGTAATTACAACCAAATATTGTTTATATAACACTAGCCATTACAGAATTATGGTCCAAAAACAAGTTTTGAGAGTTCACCCTTGGATACACAATAACTCCTGTGAAATTAATCGTAGCCCTCAACTTTCAGAGGGTTAATCATAGTTCTAAAGTCTAGCTTTAATTTGATACCATATTTGTTTCAATACCTTAATCCGTTGCTGAAAAATTGACCAAATACTTTCAAGGGAATTTCGAAACTCCAATTTTGAGAAAAACCCATTTTCCGAACCAAATTTCTCCCAAACCATTTGTTCAATTTAAAAAATGAAAACGTCGTCTTGTTCAGAATATGATCTGCTACAAATGAGCAAAATTTGATAGAAATCTATTTTTTCAAAAAAATCGAAAATTTTGATGGGTTAACCCCTTTGTTTTTTTTTTGGCCAAAATTTTTTTTTTCGAATTTCGATATCTTTTGCTCTTTATTTTAGTCTGCCTTCAAAATAATGCAATTATAACCACATATAGTTTCTATAACACTAGCCATTACAGAATTATGGTCCAAAAACAAGTTTTGAGAGTGCACCCTTGGATACACAATAAATCCAGTGGAATTGATCGTATCATACAACTCTCAGAGGGTTAATCATAGTCCAAAAGGCTAGCTTTAATTTGATACCACACTTGTTTCGATAACTTATTCCATTGCTGAAAAATTTGCCAAACAGTTTCAAAGGACTTTCGAATCTCCAATTTTGAGAAAACCCATTTTCCGAACCGAATTTCTCCCAAACCATTTGTTCAAATTAAAAAATGAAAACACCGTCTTGCTCAGATGATATGATCCTCTATAAATAAGCAAAATTTGAACAAAATCTATTTTATAAAAAACAAAAATCAATCATTCCAAATCTGCTGGCCGGCTTTTTCTTCGAGTGTGCCACATAAAGCTGCAAAAACGAAAATAAAAACAATACACATTGCCATTGATTGAATCAACATGTTCAACAAAGAACATGTGTTTTATTCTATTTGTTATTATTTAAATTATGAAGTCTTTTGTGCGACATATACATTTTGGTATATCTTCCGATTGCCACCGATAACATTTATTCGAGTGTACCGCGACCGTATCTCCATCTAATGAAGTACTGAAATCTGATAAAGTGTTAATAAATCATAAACGTTGTTCTTTTATAAGCCCTCATCTCGAAGACCATTGATGTTGTTGTCACTCCAGCGCATTGGTATTACTCTCACATAACAACATACATATCTAACGCCGCCACACGCACACACACACACACTCACCTGAGAAAATAAAGCAAATATTTGATAGACGGTCGATCGGTGATTACGTGCAGAATATCTGTATCAAAAACGTCTATTAAAACGACCGCTCGTTCGAAAAAACAATTGTCAGTTGACAAAATGTTGTCGAACGGTTTAAAACAAGTGCGGCATTTAAATGGTAATTTGCTTATTAAAGCGGTGTCATACAAAGAAAAGAAGCACAGAGACCTACAATGAAAGTGAAAAAAATTATTTAGAATTTATTAAAAAAAAAAATATGTGCACAATTGTTTAATTGTCTGGAAAATTATAAAAAAAAAAAAAAATTGAAAGACACATTTCTAGTGCAAATTCTTTTGCCCTCTAATGGGACTTCAAGGGTATAGAGTTATTAACACGAGTGGAAAATTTATTTCCAGCGAACAACATATTTTTTAAAATTGCCCCGTGATAGCTTTTATTGTAAGGATCAATAAATCCTGATTTTCGTTTAAGGAACTTAACTATTGAGAATGAAATACTACCCTACGAACTATACGATCAAATGTTCGGCTTAACGTTTATTGTAAAATGCGTAATTTACTTTAAGGGGCGTAAAGATTGTGAAAGTCCTTAAGGGCTGGAAGGGCTTTCAAGTTATGTGTAGCATCCATTCTGTAGTGATTTTCCAATAATTATATGGAGGGGTTTTATTTTGGGGTCTATAGGTCCGGGCACAAAAAAGGTAGCCAATTCTTTAAAATAAAAAAATCTCTGCAGTTACTCACATTCTCTTCGAATAATGTCCCACTGCATTCTCGCAGCCAACAAATTATGGCTCCATGGCAGCATATTCCCCAGCGGATCGTATTACACAAAAATCATTTCTTGCACTCAGACTAGTTTTCTCGCCTTAGGAATTACTCATGGTATAATAAATTCTTCTTTGCGTGTTATTAAGTTACAACTTTGTGGAAAAACGAACTTTAATACTACTTTTTATAACTGGAAGTTAAGATAGCGTGTTTTCGACAAAAGCACAGAAAACTAATTATTTACAAATGGCAATAAACTCATAAATAACGACCAATGTTAAGATAATTTTAGAGAAACTAAATTTCAACAGGTGTGAGTAAAATTTGTCCACAAAATACCCACAGTCTTTGATATTAGTACAAATGGTCCATATCACTGACACAAAAAAAACCAAAATACATTTTTGAGAAAAGTCACGTGCGCAGAACAAGTAACCGTTTTTCTCTACGTTATTGTCATGGTTCATGTAGCGTTGTGTAGAAATGAAATACACATGTCTACACATACCAGCAGTGAAAGTGGTTCTCTGGTGGTCTCTGGCTAAGAAATTGAAGAAATTACATGTTAAATTTCGAATATAAATTTTAAATGGTTTAAAACTTGTTAAGATTTAACTTGGCAAGTTACGTCGGTCTTCATCAAGAAATTGATTATTTAACATTAAATTAATTTGATTTTATGTACGTTGGGATTGATTTACGTGTATGTTCAAAAAATTATATCATTCCTATAGTTTTTCTAAAACTCATGAACGTTTTTGCAAACTCACCACACCCAGAAATGTGTTAAAAAATTGTCTTTTGAGCATTTTATAGTTTAGTAGTCGCCAATAATAGCCGTTTTACATTTTTTAGAAATTCACCACACTTTGAAGAAACTCACCACACCTCAAAAATTATTCCTAAGTAATACCGTATATCTTAGGAGTACAACTCACAACTAAATTAAGTAACAGATATCACCATTAGGGTGGAGTGAAAACATGCTTTTTTTTTAATTTGAAAAAGTTAACCTCGGAAAGAGATGTAGTCTGGGGTCCTAATGAGGGGAAAAATAAAGAAAAAAATTTTAAAAAAAATTTAGGGGTCGCGCCACTCGCTCAAAATTTGGAAATTATCGCTATTTTGGCGTTGATTTTAGAAAAATCCCAAAAATTAACGACTTAACTTATTCGAAATTTAAAAGTTTGAGCTTGTTCAGTGCCCAAACAAAAGTATTTGAGGCAAATATGAGGATAATCGACTAATATTTGTAGCTTTGGTGGCGATTTCATTGTTCAGTCAATTTTCTGAAGAAGGGACGATTTGACTTATTTTACTTTTTGAAATTTTTGAACAATGAGAAAATTTTTTTTAAATTTTTTCATGCCCTTATTTCATTGTTTACGCTATTGCAAACATTTATTGACATAAAACTTTTTAGGATTTTTCTAAAATCAACGCCAAAATAGCGATAATTTCCAAATTTCGAGGGAGTGGCGCGACCCCTAAACATTTTTTAAATTTTTTTCTTTATTTTTCCCCTCATTAGGACCCCAGACTACATCTCTTTCCGAGGTTAACTTTTTTTTTTTGAATTTCACTCCACCCTAATCACCATTGTTTAATTATTACGATTTAAGGGAATAGCAATAGGTCAAACGATAACTTGTGGTAAATATTATACCAAAAAAGTAGTATATCGTTCGGTATGGCAAAAAGATATGTGATAGTTGTCCAGAATGTCATATCAAGTGCCACTCAGTGTTGTTCAATTTCATTTCTTGTATTCAACTACAACAAAAATATATTTTCGGTACTTTTATTAATTATTACATGGGTAGAAATTAAAAACATTCTGTTCAACGTTCAAAAGAACTCTTATTCAGATATTATAGAAACTCACCACACCCAAAAAAAACGTTTATTTATCCCCCTATATGGTCATAGTATTACTAATCGTGGCTTAATTTTAAGAAATAACCGTGGTCTAAGATTGTTGAACTAAGAATCATTAATTCCCGTTCAAGATAGGTTTATATTTAAATCAAATGTATCTAACCCGGTTTATAGTTATTACTAAGGCTATTAAATCACATGAATCTAACCCAATGACTACTGTGGATAGCTACGCAAATTAAGGCTATTATGATATTCAGAGAAATAATTTTCCTCCATTGAAATATTTACTTTTCCAGTTCTGTACCTTCTGGTGGCTGTGATCAGTCTACATCTAAGCCCGGCAGCAGCTTACTTCGAAACTTGTGATCACAAGTTTACAATAAATGCCGGCTATTCCTATCTGGAGTCGCCATATTATCCCAATTCCTATCCGGCAGGGTCATCATGTCGCTATACGTTCACAGCTCCACTCGATTATGAAATAAGTGTGGAATGTACCATAAATTTGAACAAGGTAACAACAGACAATATTTCCGCCATAATTTCGCCCATTTACAAAATTATATTTCTTTCAGTCTAGCACTGGTTGCGACTCTGAATTCTTCTACATAGCCCGCGATGGTGATGAATACTTAAGGGACTCGGAACAATTTTGTGGCCAAGGTACCGTTGTGCGCAAATCGCTCTTCCGTTCGGTGACCATCGCTTATGTTTCCGGAGGATCTTGGGGCAATTTCCGTTGTCAATTGAATGCCACACCACAGCCGTGTGATTGTGGCTGGTCGGTAAATACAAAGATTGTCAATGGTCAGGAGACGGCCATCAATGAATATCCCGGCATGGTGGCCCTGAAGACCAGTGCCGACTCGCCACCATTTTGTGGCGGGGCAATTGGTAAGTAGTATATATGGAATTCGAAAAAACAATTACTTTAAACGTTTTGTACATTTCAGTATCACATTTCTATGTTTTAACTGCGGCTCACTGTACCGCACAAGTACCGAATCCCGCCAGCTATATAATCAAGGCGGGCGATCATAATATGGCTACCGGTAACTACACATCTGTTTCTTTTTTTTTTTACGATTTTACGAAGTTGTAGATCCCAAACATAATTTTGTTTTTAGAATATGAAACCAAATATGCTGCCACGTATTATGTAGCCCAAATCATTCAACATCCCTCGTATGTTAGTAAGCCGGCCATGAATAATGATATTTCTTTGCTGAGAACCACCAAAGCAATCGAATGGACCCGAGGTGTAGGACCCATGTGTTTGCCACCAGCTGGATCAGCGTAAGTACAAATTTCGAAGAAAGCCCCACTTTTATGAAACTCAATTGACTGCATAACATAATTTCAGTGCCAACGATTTTGCCTTTTCATACGCCGATGTCATTGGTTGGGGCACTACTTCATTCGCGGGCGCAATTTCTCAAACCCTCCAAAAGATCACCATACTCGTGACGGATAATGGTTCATGTGCCAACACTTACAATGACACCACAATTTATCCGACTCAACTTTGTACGTACGATTATGCGGGCACCAGCAAAGATTCATGCCAATATGATTCGGGCGGCCCCGTTATTCTGCGCAAAAATCGCCAATTCCTGATAGCTTGTATTAGTTTCGGTAAATTCTGTGGCCAAGATGGATATGCTATGGGTGTAAATACACGTATAACCTCATATTTGTCATGGATACAACAAAATATCGGTTATACCGCCTGTAATGTAAGCATGTGAAATGTGTCACCACGTTGGGAATGTTTTTGAAAAATAAATAAATTTTCTTTAATATATGAACTTCTTGAATTTTACAATGGATTCGATTATGAAACTCACCGCAGCTCTTACGAAAAATAATACATTCCCCACTGAGGTATTATTTGTGATTATGTTCGGATAAACGTTAAATATTGCTTTTGAATTGTGTCTTTTGGCTCCAGATAAAGCGGGGTGTGGTTTTCTCGGAGTTTGTCGGAAATTCAGCACACCTTTAGAATTGCATTTTTCTTCAGCTCTAAGAAAAATGAGACAAAACTAGTCATTACTAATTTAGTACTCAGCTTGCATTCAAAAAAAATAAAATTATTAAATTTACCAACTGAATATTGCTTTTGGATCGTGTCCGTGGGTCCGAATGATAAGACCTGGTAAGGACATCAAACATTTTTCAACGGCTGCTTAAATGCTGGCGACTTTAGACTCCTCGAAAAAAAGTATTAGCCGTTCGGAGCCGGCTTTAAGTAGTAGATCCCGATCAGTGAGTATAACAATTTTATCCTGCACAGCTCACTGATTCGAGAGAAGTTCCCCGTCAGTTCTTTGATTATGTGTTAGGAGTAGTGTGTAAGATGTGTCCAGATGAAATAATATGTTGCTTTTCGGGAGTTTCAAGAAATACACCACACTTTTATGAAACTCTTCACAACTGACAAAAATTATTGCCTCGGTAGCTCTGTGAAAAACAAGTTAGAAACAACAATTTCTCCAAATATTAATCGTGATTATTTATTGGAATTGATTATTACCTGTGACATTTTGTTGTTGTGATTTCCGATTTCTAGAAATATTCTCTCTTATGAAACTTCCTACACAATGGAAGTGATCAATTTTAGATGCTCTGTGTAAAAACAAATCGTATTTGCCATGTATTCAGTCGTTAAATCTGAAAAAGTATTTGAAAATAAATAAATTGATCAATTGAATACAGCTTATGAAATCTTGTAATTGGGGTAGGTTTCTTTCTAGTTTCATATGGTTTTTAAACTCACCATATCAGGAAATGTCACCATTCTGACTGCTTTGTAAATCGAAAATACACCTGTCTTAAGGCTATTCGAGCTTTTACAGGGAAACCCTAAAATAATTCGGAAATAAAAAATAATGTATTCTTTATAGTTTATGAATTATCCTAATTGAGTTTTAAAGAAATATGTAAAATTATGAAATTGACATGAATAAATGTTTCTTTGATGTTTTTAGAAATACAACACACTTTTATGAAACTCACCACATTCTGAAAATCGCAAATTTCGATTATTCTATGGAATACACGACGTTTTCAGAGCATTATTTATACTAATGGGAATCCACCACACTTTTGAGAAACTCACCACACCCTGAAAATCGAAAATTTCGATTATTCTATGGAGTACACGTCCTTTGCGAAGCATTCTTTGTACTAATGGGAACACACCACACTTTTGTGAAACTCACCACACCCTGAAAATTCGCCAAATTTCGATTATTCTATGGACAACACGACGTTTCAGAGTATTATTTATTTAAATGGGAATCCTCCACACTGTTCCGAAACTCACCACACCCTGGAAATTGTGAATGTGAATAATTTAATGTAATTTACATTTATTTATTTATTTATTTGTTAATTACAATACAAAGTAAATTTATATTCTAATTTTGGGTCCAAGGGTAAACCGGGTGACACAGACCATTTGGCTAAAATTTTGCAGCGACAGACCAAAGCCTCTGGTGGGAATCGAACCCACAACCCCCACGCTGATAGACAAGCACGCTACCAACTCGCCTACCGGGGCGCCTGTGTAATTTACATAATTTATTTTAATAGAAATAATTTTTCTAATTTTTTTTGAGAAATACTATTTTTTTCTAAATAATAGAAAAATTTATGTTTTCAAATATGAAAAAGTGATTTAGTGTGGATTCTGTTGGTTTTAATTTAATTTCAAATCCAAAGCACAAATCTCGGGCTAGACAGAAGTTTTCTTTTTCCTTGCCCGGACCTGGCACATTAATCGAACAGCTGGCATTACCTTGGGAATTAACAAGACAAATATTACAAATCTAAAGTTGTCTTCCGATTTAAAATTTCGTTTTCGTTGCTCCAAATACTTTCTTGGAATTCTTACATGTTCAATAAGCCCTTCGTAAATATTGATAATAATTATTTAACCTAAAGATAAGAATGGCTGTTTTTATGAAACAACATCTACAATATAACTTCACATTCTCAACATCAAAAACAATCAGTTGTTTAAACGGAATTGAACTACAATGTCGTCTGTCATCTGTGGAGGTGTAAGTTGTCTCCTTCTCATATTCGCCTGCACCACATCTTGGGCCCAACAATGCCAACCAGTACAATATCAAATCCTGAATGATCGTCAGATACTTAATATAACATCACCGAATTATCCAAATCCGTATGCGGCCGGTACAAATTGCCGTTATCGTATAACGGCTCCCATGGATCATGTAATAGTGGCGAATTGTGTGTATGAAGTGGTGAGTTCGCTGCAATAACTTACTACGACCGACTTAGTGTTAGTTTGCCATTCTCGCTAGATGCCCAACACTTGCGATACGGAATATTTCCTGATTTCCCTGGATGGTGATTTTCATTTGGGCGATGCCGAACGTTATTGTCGCACATCGCAAGTGAACAGAATATCTCGTTTTCGTTCCATGGTTGTGGCCTATGGTTCAGTACGTTCAGCTGTGGCGAAACAGGGTCGTTTCGCCTGCCAGTTCCATGCTCGGCGTCAGCCGTGTAATTGCGGTTGGTCGGTGAATACGCGCATCACCAATGGCCGTGAGACGATCAAACATGAATTCCCCTCCATTGTGGCTTTAAGGGATACCAGTTCCCCGCAGAGGGTATTTTGTGGCGGAAATATCGGTATTGACGCAGGGGTTTAAATTACAAGAGCGAGTATTAAATAGTTATTTTTTCCTGCAGTCAGTCATCGTCATATTTTGACGGCAGCTCACTGCATGCGAACTCATGCGAATCCCAGCAGGATCTTGGCCTATGTGGGAGATCATGACTTGAGTGTGGGTAAGTAAAGTCGGAGGATAAGTTAAGCTATGGATAAATTGTTTTTCCTTGCAGCTACTGACTCCCCCTTTGAGGCGCAATATCGCATACAAAGTATCATAAATCATCCCGGCTATACCTCCACTACATCCTCCATTAGCAATGACATCGCCATATTGATCACAACCACCTCCATGGAATGGTCTCGCGGCGTGGGACCCATTTGTTTGCCATGGCGACAACAGTAAGACTCGCCGACTCGCTTATCAAAAGAACCGAAATCACCAATGTATCTTGTTACAGAATGGAGAGCTTTGCCTATGTGCAAGTTGATGTGGCCGGCTGGGGCACCGTTGCCTTTGCCGGTTCCAAATCGAATACTCTGCAAAAGGCCCAACTGTTGACCGTGGAGAATCGCATTTGCCAGCAACAGTACAACGGGTCCATACACAATTCGCACATCTGCACCTATGACTATCGGGGTCTGGGACAGGACTCGTGTCAGTACGATTCGGGTGGGCCGGTCATTATGCGCAGTCAGCAGCGTATGCTGCTCTTGGGCCTTATCAGCTTTGGCCGCAGCTGTGGTGTCCCCTATGGCACAGGGGTTAATACCAGAATCACAGCAAACCTGGGATGGCTGTGGGGCTATATGCAGAACGATGTCTGTGTGGTCTAACACAATAATTGTCATTCTCTTCCATTTGTGTTATTTATGGAGCGGGCATAACAAGTGCCTAAATGGCTGTCCTTCTGCCATTCCTTGCTGTCCTAAGGACCCACTTGTATTTTTTATATTTTCATGGTAAATGATTTAATTTATGCATGTTTATTATGTACGTTTTTTTTTCTGTTCCGTTCCGTTCTCTATACAATATTTCATTTATTACTGTGATTTACTTTGTTCGTCATGAAGGTAGCGAACAAAAAAAAATATATGATTTCGTATTTCAAGGATAATGAGCTTTGTTAGCCTTTGATGTTGTTTTCTTTTGCATCCTTTCGCATAATTGTTACTTTGTATTTTGTTGCAACGTCGAAAAAACGCACAAACGGAAATTAGCGTAAAGAGAGCTCTTTAAATTGTTGTAGCCAGCACAGACACAAATATGCTTTATAATTTTAATTGTTTCAAGGGGTTGTTTTCGAATGCGAAATTCTGAATTTTAATTGTATTTCATGTCAGCAACGGCAAAGATAAAAAGGATAGCGCAGCAGATTCATGTGCAACAAGTTCAAATACAAATGCATTTTGACAAGAATCACCATACAAATGTTACTTTTTTCTCAGAAAGAGTACTGGTTTGGATTCTTCACCAAGATCTTATACAGGGTGGACCATTTAAAATTTTAAATTTGAATTGCCTGTAAAAAAACGGAGTGATATTTTTTTTTCAAATTTCTGGTTTTATTGGAAATGTTGAACTTTGGCCCACCCTGTATATGAACAATGCTGCAAGGACTGTGTGTCTTTATTCACGGACGATAAATGTAACCATAACACAGAGGCATAAACTCTACAAAGACGCTACTGAAGGCGAATATTTCAAACTGATAGATACAAATGGTATCACCCCTTAGGATTAATTAATCTCGTCGATTGATAGAGGGCAGGCAGGCACTTACCTTGTTCATCATTCATATGATAAACAAAGTATATTGTTTAAAATCTGTGTCATGTCCTGAATCGTGATATTTGAATTGCAAATTCCCGCTTTTAAGAATTTTTTCGAAATTCACCACACTTTTGTGAAACTCACCACACCATGAAAATTTGCTATTTCGCTTTCTCCACGTCAACTTAAGCATAATAACAACATTTTTGTATATTCTCCGAGCTTAGATATAAATTAGAGGGGAAATTGAGACACAACACTTTATTTGCTAAATCCTCGTGTTGTTTTCATAACAATAATTTCCAAAAAATACAGGATCTGTTATAAAAAAAATCAATTTCACTGCACCTATGAGAGATTATTACTAAATAGCTCATTTTATATCCATTCAACCCATTTTAGGAAATCCACCACACTTTAGTGAAACTCACCACACCATGAAAATTGATGATTCCGAATTCTCCATTAGAATGTAATCACAGAAAACCCATAATTTTGTATTATCTCAGTTTAAAGGCATACATTTTTGGCAACACTTTATTTGCGACATTCCATTGTTTTTTTTTCTATCACAAGAACACACTTAATTTTCAGTAGTCCTTGTTATATACATATATATATTTTTTTTGTCCTTAATTTATGCACTAATGATGCCAGCAGTGACAAACGGAAAAAAGAAAACACTAGCACCCTTTAGTGGAATCTTTGTCTATTGTGGGGTTTTTCCACTGTGTGGCTGGGTGTCTGTTTTTTCCTACACAGCAACTAAATCAGGACATCATCATCAACATGAACATCTCTTAGCAGCTATTTTGAGCTGTTTCAGTACTGTGTTTTTTTGTCCTGTTTGTTGTTGAGCTGTTGTTGTTTTTGCGTTCCGTTGCACGGACGGGTGTATTTCAATGAGTCGAGTTTGAAGAACAAGTAGCTAAAAGGAAACAAGTCGCGTCAAGTATACTTTAATGCATTTATATTGTTTTATTGTGTGTGTTGTTGTTGTTGTTTTTTTTGTTGGGCCGCATGCCGCGACGGCACGTCGGAAATCAGGAGAGGGTTGCTGGGTCGGTTGCATGCAACCCAATCGAGTCACAATGATTTGCCGTGGTTTCCTTTTTGGTCTGTGCTGCTCGACGTATAGTCGTCTGCTTACATTCTGACACAATGAACAAATGAACTTATAAATACTTTGTTTTATAACACAGAAGAACAATGTTGGAAAATAACCATCACATCACAGCCAGCAACACCAGCACCGCCCGCAACAACAACCAGAGAAAAGGTTTAAAAAGCGGCATACTTTTGTTTCCCCTCACTGTGTGTGCAGCCACTGTCGCTACTGTGAGTAGACTTAAAGATTTTCGAGGATCCTTGAGAAAAAAAATATAACAAAATGTTTTTTTATTATATTCTTCAAAGGGAAGAATGGAAGAGAAAAAAAAATGCAATTTTCTTGTATTATATTGTTATTAACTTCCGTGTTAAGTACACGAGAGTACATTTTGTATAAAATGACAAGATACACACGGTAAAATGGGCATAATTTCGAAGAAAAGAATCAAGGAAACTCACAAAGTGGCAATACTTGACAAACACACACATACACACACACAAGCACACCGAGTAGGATACGTGAGACAGAGAAGTGAATAAAGGATTCGTAATCCCTGTAGGATTTACTCACTGACAAGTTTCACCCACAATTAGTCGGAAACAAAGAAGCAAAAATAAGTCAAGCAAGTTCTACTTTTTTTTTGGGGGCAACACCAAACATGTATAAAACAGTGCATAGTTTTAGGCGTGGAAAAAGAAGCGCTGAGTCGAGGGATTCTTAGCGGCGAAGACCACCGCAAGTTCCATCAAGTTATACATTAAAGAATTTCATAGATTGAGAAAGTTCTAGCAAAGACGTTGGAGGCTTTTCGGAAATAGAAAAGAGACTCCAACAAAGCAATATATTAACAAGTGACAGTCGAAACAAAAGGCATGTCTAAGACTGTAACTTTATGTAGAGGTGAAAATCGGAATCTGTAAGAAGATGCGTTGACTGTGGCGACAACAGGGAAGCAAGGATCCAACTAAAGAAAACCGGAATGTCGACCTTCAATTGAAGATGAGCCTACAGAAGCAATTATCCGATTTAAGAACAATACAGACGCAGTTGATAACGGAGTACTGCAGAACTTTATGAGAGCCAAGGAGACGTGCTGATGATTCAGATAGTTGGCACTGATTGTATTCGATCAGCATGGATTCAGGCCGAACGAATTTTACAATAGACTGATTCCGGTCACAAGCAAGAAGAGTAGAATGAAGAATCCGAATCTGGGGATGGCGATATGGGTTCCGCTCTCTTCGAATAAATTCATAAGGGCCAACAAAAAATACAGCTACAACCCCAACAACAAATAAAAAAAAACAATGGTCGTGCTCTCTATACAGCGGTTTTAACTTAGCACCCATATAATTTGTTGCAGACTTTTGTGGCAAATATGGCACTCAACTGAAATTCTTTTGACTGACACTCATTTTCAGCTATCGAATTTGCTTATCTGCCATAGAAAGACACAATTTTTTTTTCTATTTTTATAAAGAGAGAAATAGAATGAAGTTCAAAGATAGAAAAAAAGTTCAGTGTTTTGTCTTGATTGTGTCTTTGGCTGGTTGTTAAGTGCAATGAAAAGTAAACGAATATTCCAAAAATTGATGGCAGTTAGCTGAAATTTGCATGTATGTAATTGGAACTCAAAGAAGTTATTTTCATTGAAACTCGAATCATAAATTGACACTTAAGTGAGTGGCAGCTAAACGGAAACTACTGTACTTCACTAAAAGATTTTTATCATAAATTGGCACTTAAGTGAGTGGCAGTTAAAAGGAAACTACTGTACTTCACTAAAAGAATTTTTATCATAAATTGACACTTAAGTGACTGGCAGCTAAACGGAAACTACTGTACTTCACTAAAAGAATTTTATCATAAATTGACACTTAAGTGAGTGACAGCTAAACGGAAACTACTGTACTTTAGTAAAAGAATTTTATCATAAGTTGGCACTTAAGTGAGTGGCAGCTAAACGGAAACTACTGTACTTTAGTAAAAGAATTTTATCATAAATTGACACTTAAGTGAGTGGCAGCTAAACGGAAACTACTGTACTTCACTAAAAGAATTTTATCATAAATTGACACTTAAGTGAGTGGCAGCTAAACGGAAACTACTGTACTTTAGTAAAAGAATTTTATCATAAGTTGGCACTTAAGTGAGTGGCAGCTAAACGGAAACTACTGTACTTTAGTAAAAGAATTTTATCATAAATTGGCACTTAAGTGAGTGGCAGCTAAACGGAAACTACTGTACTTCACTAAAAGAATTTTATCATAAATTGGCACTTAAGTGAGTGGCAGCTAAACGGAAACTACTGTACTTCACTAAAAGAATTTTATCATAAATTGGCACTTAAGTGAGTGGCAGCTAAAGGGAAACAACTGTACTTCACTAAAAGAATTTTATCATAAATTGGCACTTAAGTGAGTGGCAGCTAAACGGAAACTACTGTACTTCACTAAAAGAATTTTATCATAAATTGGCACTTAAGTGAGTGGCAGCTAAAGGGAAACAACTGTACTTCACTAAAAGAATTTTATCATAAATTGACACTTAAGTGAGTGACAACTAAACGGAAACTACTGTACTTTACTAAAAGAATTTTATCATAAATTGGCACTTAAGTGAGTGGCAGCTAAACGGAAACTACTGTACTTCACTAAAAGAATTTTATCATAAATTGGCACTTAAGTGAGTGGCAGCTAAAGGGAAACAACTGTACTTCACTAAAAGAATTTTATCATAAATTGGCACTTAAGTGAGTGGCAGCTAAACGGAAACTACTGTACTTCACTAAAAGAATTTTCTTGTTGAAATAGATAATTTTGAGAAATCGTTCTCTCGAACACCTAAAACCTACTCCATCTGATTGCTTTAGTACGTATTTTTCATAGTCATCTCAGGATCTATCACACGATGGGCTCGATCAATATTCGTCTTGAATGAATTGTTCGCATGACATCGGTTACACACGGTACTCTACGAAAAAAAAGAGTCTAACGCTGCAGCTCTGAAGTAACCAATTAACATTACCGTGAAGTCTGATAACACGATTACCCAACTTATTAAGCAAACGGTGGATTTTAACGTGGACTGTGTGGCATGCGGTCACATGCGGCTGAAACCAGAGATCGCCCGTCCACAAAAAAAAGATGATCTCTCTGGCGCTCACCATTACCCTGAATGACATTTCCAGCAGCAATTTACCACCGCGCCAATAGCCCCATCAAACTGTCATTCTCTGAGGCTGCCTTGGCTTCTCGATGATCACGGGCGACCAGAAGCGGACCTCGGCTTTCGACCGAAATCATTGTCCTTGTAAGCAAATAATGAAAAAAAATATAATAAAAAAATAATAAAAAAAAAAAAAAAAGAAAAAAAAAATTGGCAACAGCAGCCACATTCTAGTCAGGGCGCACCGTAGCTATGGGTTTCCCTGGAATAAGCCGTTAATCCTCTAGATTTTCTTGGCTTCGTATATCTCCCCTTTTCATGTCTTTGTATAATCATTTTCTCTCCCATTTCATCATAACGAAATAACCAAAATATATATGCCAAATAAATAAACTTTATCTTCATAGTTCAACTATTAAAATGGTATTCCTTGATATATATATGTGACAATATGCTAAATAGATTTCCGAATCCGATTAACTCTAAATAATAACCTAACAAAAAACTGTACAAATTGCACTCTAATTGAATGTAAACGGAAATGTTGCACACTTTAAGGCTCTTTCCCACTATCCTTCAATTCTGCAGCATACTTTTGTTTGCCACAGAAATCTATGGCCTATTTTTGGGCATTTCATAATTTACCACTTGTTAATCTCAAATTAAACACACACAAAGTGTGTCTGGTTTGCATTTGATAATTTAATAAAAACCAACTTTCAAATATTTCCATTATTACTAAAACCACAACAAGGGCGTCACTAAACAAAAAAAAAATAAACAAAAAAAACACTATTCTATTTTATGCTCTTATCAAACAGAAAATATTTTCTTTGGAAAATTATATCCAGCAAATTGTGTTGCGAAGACAGACAATTTGCTGTAGTACAACAATTAGTAATTTTCTGAATGAGTGATGGTGAATGAGGATGTGGCAAAGCCAAGGAAAGCCCGCACTAGGCGCCTTGTTGATCAAAATCAGAAAGTAGATGACAAAAGACTTAATTTGCATTTAAATTAAAAAATACAGGCCTGCTTATAACTCTTGCACCATGAGTGCCACACTATTTGGTACACCAACTGGTGGATGCATCAGATAGCGGCAGCTGTGTATGTGTGTACCACAACATCACCATTGCTGAATATTCTACGCAAGTGTGAGAGTGTTTTGTCGTTATTGCCCCCTTTGGAATTGTTCTTGAAAACTTAGAACTAGTGCAAGTTTTATTAGAACTCTATTGAATTAAAACAAATATTAAAATAGTAAAAGTGCAGCGAGTTTGTTAAAGTATGGCCAAGATCCAACTGTATAATGAATGGCGTAAGAAATCCCCATGGCTACTAGGACTCTGTGAGCTTAAGCCTTAATCTTAGAACTATTTTGATACGGTTCAAGAAACTCTAAGCAATGCTGGAGAATTGTGCTCATGTTTTTCTATAGAGGTCTTCAGCAAATAGAATTCCATATCTCAACTTATTTCTCAACTCATTATACCAATTCCTCCGGAGACGATGTCTTCTTAATGAAATATTTTTGCCTACACTCACACGCATCATCCCATTTAGATGTTTGTTGTTATTTTAGCTTGAGAGAAAAATTGTTTTATTGAATTTGGCAAAATGAACCGACTGGTGGAATATCATGAAAATGCTAAAGAGTTTTAGATTTAATTAAGTTTCTCAGGCCATTTGGTTTAGAGAAATACGTTTAAATTTTAATAAACCGAACATAAGACAGAGACAATGTGTTGCATACTTCTGATGCGGAAGACTGTGTGTTCATTGACATTTGTATAGCATACACTTAGGCAAAGGGAATAGTTGTTAATACTTACAGACTTCGTATGGTAACATTTAGTTACCCTAGATCCTGGGTACAACGAAAGCAGGAAGGAAGAGGTCTATGTAAGAGGTTTCAGCTTATCTTCCTCATTACCTGCAAGACAATCCAAAATGTAACTGTAAGTATCGATTATCCATCATTCTCCTGTCACTACTTACCTCTCACCGTTTGCCTCTTGACATTTATCTGATGACAAAGTTGTTCAATGTTGAGTCGGCTTTTTATGTGTTCCATCTGTAGAATATGGAAAAAATACAAAAACCAAGTAAATGTATCATTAGTTATCCTTAAACGTTTGGCTGTTGATATTTATCTGTACCTGAGGTTGCCTTTGACGCTGTCCCAATTATGGATTGTAGCATTTCCTAAGAAGAATAGCAATATTATTGAAAAGAATATGTAGACCAAGATAGTATTTACCTCTAAACCGGTTGGCTGTTGATATTTATCTGACGTTGATGTTGATCAATTTTTGAAACGACATGCTATATGTAAGCTGTTGCTGTGTAGAAAAATGGGGGGGGACGGGGGAAATACAAAAACCAAGTAAATGTATCATTATTTACTTGTAACCGTTTGGCTGTTGATATTTATCTGTAGTAAATGTTGTTACCTATTGCCATATTGTGTGGCTTGTAATATGTGTAGGCTGTTCCTAGGTAGAATAGCAAAATTATTTAAATAATATGTAAGTCAAGTTAAAGTATACTGATTTATCATTTACTGGTTGACTGTTGATATTTATCTGTAAACGATTAAATTGCTCAATTGTAGATCGGTCGCTGTTACACGAAGAAGATCAAAATTATTTAAAAAAAAATATATATAAAAACTCAGTAAAGGTATCGGTATTTATCATTTAACTAGTAAGTTGTAATGCGCCTATGGCGCCCGTTGAAATGTGGAAAACAAATTTTGCTGAAAAAAATTTTTTTTCTTCAAAAAAAAAAATTTTGTTGAAAAAAAAAATTTTTTCTTGAAAAAAAAAAATTTTGTGGAAAAAAAAATTTTGTTGAAAAACAAATTTTGTGGAAAAAAAAAATTTTGTTGAAAAAAAAAAAATTGGAAAAATAAATTTTGTAAAAAAAAAAAATTGTAAAAAAAAAAATTTTGTTGAAAAAAAAATTTTTGCGGAAAAAAAAAAATTTGTTGAAAAAAAAAATGTTTGCGGAAAAAAAAAATTTTGTTGAAAAAAAAATGTTTGCTAAAAAAAAAAATTTTCTTGAAAAAAAAAATTTTGGGGAGAAAAAAAAAATTTCTTCAAAAAAAAAAATTTGGAAAAAAAAAATTTTTGTAAAAAAAAAAAATTGGAAAAAAAAAATTTGTTAAAAAAGAATTTGGGGAAAACACAATTTCTGTACAAAAAAAATATTCTTTTTTTTATTATTATTATTTATAGAATTATTATAGAATGCCTATTTAAATTCCTACGTACTGCGTGACAGAGTCAGTGAATCAGGGAATCAGTGAATCAGTGTCGAGGGTAAATATATATTAAGATGGTTGGTTAAGATGGTTCAATTGGGAATCGGTACGCAATCTTTACTCTGTTCACACTTCGCATAACAAATGAGAGTATATGTACACCCAGTAAATATATAATTACATATTTTTAACACGTTGGCTGTTGATATTTATCTGTAGGTGATCTTAATTTTTGTCATCTCCCCGTTGTGAATCCTGTCACTCAGCAAACCCAGGAAAGACCATCAACAACATAACTCAGTGGCCGTTTTCACCTCGTAAACGCAGGCGACTTTACAAGTAAGAGAAAAACATTAGAAAAAAAGCATTAGATCCCGATCAGTGAGAATAAAAAATTTTATCATACACACCTCATTAATTTAAGAGAAGTTCCCTGTCTTTGTCCTCATCGAATGTTAAGGGAAATGAGTATGTAATTTTATTTTGTTTTAAAACAATATTTAAAAAAAAAAACGAAAATCAGTAATAAGATAGCTTCATCAAAATTAAAATCATTTGGTTTTGGAGAACCCACAAAGGGGTAACTCCCTAATTTTGAGACACCCTACCCATTAACTCTGACATCAGCCAATCATCTCATTTCATATTTAACGTTTATGGAGATATTTTCGTTTAGCCTTAGAAATCCTCACCTCCCATTCCCCTTGACTACTCCTCTCCACAGAGAGACAAAAAACAAGCAAAAGTAAAATAAAAAAAGAAGAACCACCATTTCAAATTCTCTGATGGTTGGACATTAATTCAATAGGACCTCGGTGTTGTTTTTTCTTCTTCTTATTTTACCTAAATGTAAATTAAAAGTCGTGTTTTCTTTTTGGAGAAATAGAATGGGGTAGGTGTGGTGAGGCGAGGCACTAGTCGATGGTCGTCATCGTCATCGTCGCCGTGGTCTGATTTCAAAACCCTAAACGCAGAGCATTAATGCCAGAGTGAGCAAGACTCAATATTGCGAAAAAGTGCATACACAAAAAAATTGCAATTTTCTAGCAGACAATTTTCTCTGTTCTGTTTGTGGAAAAAAAAAAATTTTGTTGAAAAAAAAAAAATTGGAAAAATAAATTTTGTAAAAAAAAAAAAATTGTAAAAAAAAAAATTTTGTTAAAAAAAAATTTTGTTGGAAAAAAAATTTTTGTTGAAAAAAAAATGTTTGCTGAAAAAAAAAAATTTTCTTGAAAAAAAAAATTTTGGGGAGAAAAAAAAAATTTCTTGAAAAAAAAAAAATTTGGAAAAAAAAAATTTTTGTAAAAAAAAAAAATTCGAAAAAAAAATTTTGGAAAGAAAAAAATTTTGTTAAAAAAAAAATTTGGGGAAAACACAATTTCTGTACAAAAAAAATATTCTTTTTTTTATTATTATTATTTATAGAATTATTATAGAATGCCTATTTAAATTCCTACGTACTGCGTGACAGAGTCAGTGAATCAGGGAATCAGGGAATCAGTGTATCAGTGAATCAGTGTCGAGGGTAAATATATATTAAGATGGTTGGCTGTTGATATTTTGTATGTAGTCGATGTTATTCAATTGTGAATCGGTACGCAATCTTTACACTGTTCATACTTAGCATAACAAATGAGAGTATTGGTACACCCAGTAAGTATATAATTACATATTTTTAACACGTTGACTGTTGATATTTATCTGTAGATGATCTTAATTTTTGTCATCTCCCCGCTGTGAATACTGTCACTCAGCAAACCCTGATTCGAATCCAGGAAAGACCATCAACAACATAACTCAGTTGCCGTTTTCACCTCGTAAACGCGGGTGACTTTACAAGTAAGAGAAAAACATTAGAAAAAAAAACATTAGATCCCGATCAGTGAGAATAAAAAATTTTATCATACACACCTCATTAATTTAAGAGAAGTTCCCTGTCTTTGTCCTCATCGAATGTTAAGGGAAATGAGTATGTAATTTTATTTTGTTTTAAAACAATATTTAAAAAAAAAAACGAAAATCAGTAATAAGATAGCTTCATCAAAATTAAAATCATTTGGTTTTGGAGAACCCACAAAGGGGTAACTCCCTAATTTTGAGACACCCTACCCATTAACTCTGACATCAGCCAATCATCTCATTTCATATTTAACGTTTATGGAGATATTTTCGTTTAGCCTTAGAAATCCTCACCTCCCATTCCCCTTGACTACTCCTCTCCACAGAGAGACAAAAAACAAGCAAAAGTAAAATAAAAAAAGAAGAACCACCATTTCAAATTCTCTGATGGCTGGACATTAATTCAATAGGACCTCGGTGGTTTTTTTCTTATTTTACCTAAATGTAAATTAAAAGTCGTGTTTTCTTTTTGGAGAAATAGAAGGGGGTAGGTGTGGTGAGGCGAGGCGAGACACTAGTCGATGGTCGTCATCGTCGCCGTGGTCTGATTTCAAAACCCTAAACGCAGAGCATTAATGCCAGAGTGAGCAAGACTCAATATTGCGAAAAAGTGCATACACAAAAAATTGCAATTTTCTAGCAGACAATTTTCTCTGTTCCGTTGCCTATTGGTTAGATGCAAATCACGAAAAAATCAACAACAACAACAAACACAACAGCCAGCAACTGCTCGAGCAGAATGCGAAAACCTTCCAACAGAACGAGAACGCTGACGATGACGATGTCGATGATGAGGAGCACCTAACTAAAAAAAATACGACGACGTTGGGCTGTTTTGTTTCGAGCATCCTCTATTGCATATTGCATGCAATCAGCCTAAAATGTATGCTATAGAAATTTGTTTAAAAAGAAATTACATAGAAACCATTGAAATACAATGCATATTTTAAGGGGTGGACTCTCTTCTAAGCGCCCACTCCACAAACACCAACACCCCCACTCCCCCACCCCCTGCCTCATAAATATTTCTTTTATATGCCTGCTCGACGACTGCTCTTATGCAGTTGGCGTTACATGCGGAATGCATGCATGCATGTACGTACGTTCCTTTTGTATGAGCCCATTTTTTTGTTGTTTTTTTTCGTTGCATCCCACATCGAGAACACGTTAAGCTAACGTTTAATTATTTAGATTTTTGTTTTTTCTTTTATATGTGTACATATACACCGTAAGTCGGCTCTAAAAACAACATGCACAAAAGTAAAGCATATCTAAAAGGCATACGAAAAAAAAAGAACGACAAAAACTTGAAACCTATCGACGAATATTGACATTTGAGTTGTTCGATGTATGTTTCCTGTTTCTCGTTTATTTATCTGTTTTTTTTTGTTGTTGTTGTATTTTATCGTCAACATATTCAAATACTTTGATTGGGGTTGTGCAAGAGCTTTATGCTGCAGTACGATCTTAATTGGCATAGGTATGATGGGTATTTGAGACTTGATTTGATTGGGAGCATACTTTTAGGTGTTAATTAGATGACAAATTCAGCATTAATTGAATTTCTGCAATGACGTTGCTCGATGTTTCGTTTTCTATTTAGAACAACACTCAATAGGGCGTAAAGTGTTAATGGATTCACACCTTACAGAGGCGAAGTGAGCTGGCACACATGCCTAACCCCCTTAAGGGAATGCTCTTGACAGTCAATCGAACGGCTGCCTCACTCTTTATTATTTTACATGTGTATATACTATTCTGACATATTGTAGGGGCTTATTGTTTTGTTGAATGTTTCATTTTTGTATTATTATTACTTTTTTTTATGTTCTACTAACGAAACGTGACAACTTTCCGCCGTTACCTATTAATTTTCCACCTATACACATCTGAAACGGCGGCACAAGCTAAAATATCTGTTTTAACCCATGGCCGCCATATTTGATGTTCGGGTAAAGGGACATTTATTGAAAATCATCAAAAAATCAACGAAAAATTAATTGCCTAACACGGTAGCCGGGCAAATGTTCCACACACACACATAGCCAGAAAAAACACTGCCTACATTTAGGCTTTGGCCACGTTTTGGCACAAAACAAACCAAAAGCCGATTGCAAAACACACAATGCAACCGAAAATCATAATTGAAAACCATAAAACAAGGCATTCTTTTTTCTTTCTTTTTTTTTTGGTTTTTGGTAGCAACATTGTTTTGGTCTAAGGGGGGAGGGGGGGCGAAGAGGTATGCCACAAAATAAAAAAAGAAATAGAATATGAAAAACTCAGTAAGCTTGACATTTTGGTATTTTACTCCAATTGCCCGCAATTTATGAGGTGTAGTAATAACAGAAGACTGGTTAACATGTTTCCGTGGATTTTCATAGTTTTTTAAGTCGCAGTAGCCATCCCTATTAAATATGGATTCCTTGTCAAACCCAACATCAATTATTATATCACGATTTTCTTTTTACAATTCTGACAAACAGATTCTTCTTTTACAAATAGTTTATTCGAAGTTAACGACAACAAATCCTTTATTATTTGCTATTGAATTTCATTAAAAATAAAAACAGAAGAAAAGAAGTTCTATTAAATTTTTTAGAAAATTAATTTGATGTTTCAGGGAAAAAGTATTTACAATAAAACAATTTTAAATGTGAATTTCTTCCCCAATATGTCAAGAACTTACAAATAAGTCCCTACTCATTAGGGTTATTTTTAAGTTCTTGAATTATTGGGGGAGAAATTTTAAATATTTATTTTATTATAAATATTTTTTCCCGAAAACGTCACAGTCGGCACTTCTTTTTTTCTGTTTTTTTTTTATATTTTTTCCCAAAAACATCAAAGTACAGGGTCCGCCAAATAACTTTTTTTTTTGAAAAATCGATAAAAAAAAAACTACTGGATATTTTCTCAAATTTCTTTTTTTTATTAGAAAGTACAATAATTGCATTAAAATGGCTGCCTCGGCTGGCCATGCAGTAGCCTAACGACATCAGCTCTGCGGCTGATAATCAAAATCATTAAAAACAGGGCACAAAACATCGAGTGTAGCTTCGGCTGTGTGACACGTAGCGAGGTCCTGTTGAAACCAAATGTTGCCCAGTTTCCAAGTTAAAAATGAATATATAAAGGAAAAAACTTATTTTTTGCCTAAAGATTTAAAATTTTTTTTTTAAAAAATCCATAAAAAATCCAAAATGAAAAAAAATGTCAAATCTTATTACTTTTACGTAAAGTCACATAACCTATGAGCAAAATGAGACAAAGATCATGAAAATCGATGCACGCGTTTCGCTTTTATTCGCAATTGAGTAAAGGTATGAATTTCAAAAATTTGCTCGACATATGCACAACTTTGTCTATGGTAAGGCTTTTTCTTTTTTATTACAAAAAAAATTAAAATTTGTTGGGTGACAAAAATATATGAAAATTTGAAGCGAAACTCGTGCATCGGTTTTCATGATCTTTGTCTCATTTTGCTCATAGGTTATGTGACTTTACGTAAAAGTAATAAGATTTGACATTTTTTTTCATTTTGGATTTTTTATGGATTTTTTAAAAAAAAAAATTTAAATCTTTAGGCAAAAAATTAGTTTTTTCCTTTATATATTCATTTTTAACTTGGAAACTGTTGCTTGTATAGGAAAACAATATATGAACAGATTAAGGGAATTGTAATTTAAAATTTAATTCAATTAAATCGGGCTAGTGGTTCCCGAGTTATGCCGGACGAAACAAATTAACCAAAAATTTTTTTTTAAAATTTAAAAAAAAAAAAAAAAAAAAAAAAACCAAACGAAAAAAAAAAATTTTATTGCGTTTTTCGAGCTCATGTCAAGGTTATCTACACAGAAAAAATTATCGCATTATCGGAGTACAAGAACTTTTTTTCATTTTGTTGAGTAGTGTAATCTGATACAGCAGAACAAACCACATGACGCAGATTAACCGTGTCCTATATTTAATTTTTTTATTATTTTATTCATTCAACATCAATATCGAGTAATTTGGATGAGAACTGTACAATGCTTACAGTGGAATGCTTACCGGTCACAAGTGACCAGTGGCGATAAGGTGGAATCAACAAATTGCATTTGTCTGAAATTAATTTATAATATTTTTAGAAAATCATTTACTTCGAAGAGAAATCTGAATCAGTTGTATCTTGTTGCTGAACCAACCACATGAGGAAGAGTAACCTAACCTCCTAGCTCCGCTAAATGAAGAGCTTCTAAACTAGCGTTGTCAAGGAGAAGAGTCAGATCAATTCTAAAATAAATGCTATGAAATGATGGTTTATATTTTTAGAAAGATTCATTTGCATCAGCAGTAACCTCTAGCATAACAGACCTCATGAAGCAGAGTAATGCGGTCCTAACTCCGCTCACCTAGTATGAGGACCTTACAACAGGCTCATATCAGCAGGCATGAGACAGAAGAATTATACCCAACTAAAGAATGATTCCCCCTTAAAACCCGATAGCTATGCCTAATATTCATGAGTTTCATTCATGACTTAAACCGAAGGAAACAAATGCTGCGACACTTAAGAAATATACAAGGTGGCGCAAAAGTAATCCTCCTATCAGAAAATGCTATAAATTTTGCGATTGGCCCCTAATGTGACAGTCAACTGTGGCGGCGGCCATTTACCCGACATCATATTCTCGACTTGATGTAAAAAAATTAAAAGACCAAATAAAAATAATCCGCAAGAAAAATCAAAGTTTTTTATATTTTTTTTTAATTACAAAAAAAACATCGCAAGTTAACTTTTGCGCCACCTTGTATAAATAAGCTACTTATGAAATAATAGATGTCCCGAAACGAAAAAATATATCTCGAAGCGAATAACACGGACTAAGTAGAAAGTACTTTGTGAATGATAACCAAATAAAATTGTAAGCTGTACTTTCAAACAGACATCTGTCTGGTCTCTTTTATTGATGTCAGTGAGCCGGTAGCTCAACTGCAGAAACTGGCGCTCCTTTCACTTGAATTGGAAGGACGATGCCGAGGAAGTCACAACAGTGGCAGAGTTTAAGGAAAAAGGGAACAAGGACCCCCTGTCGAAAATGGTGAGTTTTTTTTAGCGACATTCAAAACAACAAGACCTCGAGCTTAAACAAATAAAATATTAGTGCATATGCCTGAAGAACAGTAGAAGTTTTCATGGAAATAATTTGTTGTTTGTTTCTGTACTATAACAAAAAAAAAATTATTTGTGGTTCCAAATGTACAATAACTTAAAACAGAAACTCAGCACTAGATTTCACAAACAAATGCAGTTAAAAATTACAAAAAGATTATAAAGACCCTTGAAGGAGCAACTCGCTGCTAGATTAAACAAAACTACATTTTAAAATTTACAAAAAGATTATAAAAAGTCCTCTATTGATCACCCTTTAAGGAGCCACTCAGTACTAAATTTCACAAAACTACAGTTTAAAATTTACCAAAAGATTATAAAAAGTCATCTATTGATCACCCTTTAAGGAACAACTCTGTGCTATATTAAACAGAACTACATTTTAAAATTTACCAAAAGATTAAAAAAAGTCCTCTATTGATCACCTTTTAAGGAACAACTCTGTGCTACATTACAAAAAATCACATTTTAAAATGTACTAAAAGATTATAAAGAGTCCACTGTTGATCACCCTTTAAGGATCAAACTCTGTACAAAAAACTACATATTAAAATTTACCAAAACATTATGAAGACTACACTATTGATGACCCTTTAAGGAGCCACTCAGTACGAGATTACACAAAACTACATTTTAAAATGTACCAAAAGATTATGAAGACACCACTATTGTTTACCTTTGGTGTATCTTCCGTTGGCTAATACAATTTCATACGACGTAATACACTTTTTCCATTCAGTCTCGCTCTGCACATCTCATTTATTTCACACAATACTTAGCACCCAAGGTCTTACTTCTAATCCACTTTAAATGCGACGACACTCTAGTATTCACCGATGGCTGATTTGTGGCACAGGCGAAACCATAGCTCACAATGCCCACCGCAAATAAACGTTCACCCCGCACATACAAAGCTCCGCCGGAATCGTACTGGCATGTATCTCGACCCGGTGTATAGGTACAAAAAGCTCCGGCCGGCAGATAACGAACGATATTTTGACACTGTTCACGTGATATAACATCGAGTGTTGTCTTCAACAGGACCGTCGATTGTTGGCCGCCAAACGATGTGGTGCCCCAACCGGCTGTTTCGACGCGTTGTCCAGCTATCGGTGGCTTGTGACTGCCGCCTGCATCGATGATGGGAAGAAATGGCAAACATGCTGGTCCAACGCTACGATTCCATTCGATGGCTTGTCGAGTTTTCAGCAGAGCTATATCGTTGTGGACTCTGGCCGCGGTGGAGCGAAAGTGTTCGTGGAGAATGATGTGGGCAATATCGTAGTAGCGTGTATAAATGGACTCGAGAACTGAAAGAGAACGAAAGGGGATTTTGTTTACTATAAGTATGATTAAAAGGAATAGAAGAAACTATGCATGGGAGTATAAATGATGTGATCTGGAACGTCATTATCCACTTTTTCACACAATTCTACTCCAGTTTTTGTATTTGATTCTGACCTCTAAAAGGAAAAGTGATGACCTATTAAAAATTATACTATTGAACTCTGAATACATTGCTGAATAGACTTGGTCCAGATATCCTACCAGACTATGGTACAGGGCTATGACTTCTTGGATTTATTTGGAAAATCCCACAGGAATTTCATTAAGGTCAATTAAAAGGATACCGATTGAATCTGAATCACACCGGATTCCTGTTTGCCATAACCGTCAATCTGTCTGTCCATATATCTCATATTGTTTGAGTAACACTTGAGACAAATTCTTATTAAAGCCCATAAACCAATGCAGCTCCAATGGACAAATGAATCCATGAGACTAAAACTTCTCCAACGCCAGGCCAGCCTCTCATGGAAAATGAAAAGCTACTTTTTTTTCTAATCAAAATAAGAATTGATTTTGTAGGTTTTTACTATTTTAGAACCATTGGATTCTTAATTAAAACATTCAATAGACGAGAGTGTTCCACTCAGTCTTGGAACATCGACTCGTCCTCGATCTCAACAACTCAGCATTTTCATTTTAAAAAGCAAAACTGCCGGATCTGGGAAATGGAAACGCCTCAGGTAATCGTCGAGAATCCCATTCATCCCCAGAGAGTAAAATTTGGATGGGGACTCAGCATTTTCATTTTAAAAAGCCAAACTGCCGGATCTGGGAAATGGAAACGCCTCAGGTAATCGTGGAGAATCCCATGCATCCCCCAGAGAGTAACAGAGATGGGGATTCGATAGAATGTGCTAAAAGATATTGAGTTTTCTAAACGATTTAACAAAACCTGCGGTAATTTCTGAGGAGGTCCCGGCCTGGACATTTTATATTTCAATATACCTTCTTACACAAATCGTCAAGAATCCCATATATCCCCCCAGAGAGTAACAGTTGGATGCGGATTCTGTAGAATATGCTAAAAGATATTGAGTTTTCTAAAAGACATTTAATATTTCAAAATACCTTCTCATATCAATGCCATTACAAATCTTCCCGTCTGCCTAGAAACAACACATCTTCACTTACGTACCTGTTGATAAATCATGCTCGCCCACCACTGACTGCAAATACTCCGGTCTATTGGTGTCATGTGTTACATAGCAGTGGGCAGCCGATAGTAAATAGCGACGATGAACTTTCCATCGAAGAAAACATAGAAGAGGGAGGAAAAGAAAACAAACGTTAGTGAAAAAGTACAACAAGAAGACAAACAGAAATCAATGTTTTTCTGGCAGCATTGGCCGCCGCCGCCGCCGCTAACTTTCAATCAATCACAACTGAGATGAAAGCGAAAAGCCAACTCACTTATGGCTGCCCCACAAAAAATCTTTTGGGTTTTTTTCGACACAATGCCGGCCATTGAAGGAAACTCATTGAGACCGGCCACACCAGATGCTCCGGCGATTTTCGTCGTTGAACCCCAGCCACAGTCGCAGGGTGGCTCCGTGACTTCGACCAGGCAAGAAAACGAACCGCCACCACCGCCGTCACCATTTTCGATGCCAGGCGTTAGCTGTAGCGTAGGGCTTGTATAATCTTGGCCAACAATAACTTTGGCAAGCCGTTCAGAGGAAATCTTATGAATGGCAATTGAGCCATTACGCCACGTGCTGACCGGTAGACTATCGTGGAGATGGAAAACACTTGTTGGTCTGGCACTTACAGCCACGAGAGGCGAAGGTGGTGGTAGTAAGGCTTCTTCGGTTACACTTGGATCATTGGTGGTGGTGGTGGTCGTGATGGTTGTAAAGGCATTTGTGTCGAGTTTGTTGGACAACAAAGCAACCACATAAGCAAACGAATTGCTAACATTCTTATCCGGCCTCAAAGGTGTTGCTGCTAAGGAAGTCGTCAACCAAGTGGATGTTGTTGGGGGTCTAGATGCTAGTGGTGTTATTTTTGAGATGGGGGTTGTTGTTGTTGTTGTTGCACCGACTATTGTTACCACTTGGAGTGGCTTTTCTGTTGTTGTTGTTGTTGTTGTTGATTTTAGAGTTTTTCTAATTTCTGCTTCCTTTATGGTCATATCCTGTCCCCCCTCTTTCACGACATTCGCCAGGGTTCTTTTGTTTGGTGGTGTTGAAATGTATGAAATTACAGCACGATTGAGAAAACTTGTTCGCTCCACGAGACCACGGCCACAAAAGTACTCCGAACCGGTGAGCAGTTCACTGCCTTCACGATTGAAATAGAAGATTTCATTGACACATCGAGTGGAGGTTGGAATCTGTAAAAAAAAAACAGAAAAAAAGGTGGACAATTTGCAATGTTAAGGATGTGTAAAGGATTTAATTTTTAAAAAAAAAAATGTATACCCTAAACATGTAGGGTGTAACCATTTTTTTGAAAGGAAATTGTCTATGACTAAATAAATATTTTTAAAATATAAAGAAATGTAAAGAAAATATTTGCCAAACGAAATGTTGGAGAATCGCAGGAAAGATAGTTTGTATTACAAAAGACCCACTTCTGTTTCGCTTCCATGTTCAAGTGATACAAAAGTTGAAAATTCTCTACATAGAATACAATTCCACTTTGGGTCAGACTCGTCAAATGACGGATGGTCCATGTAGTGGTTTAGTTTTGAATTATTTGTTCTTTTGACAATGTAATCGAAATCTTGACAGAAAGTCAGTAGCACTTCTCCGTACAAGCTGCACGCTTGAACAACGTGGAGAAATCAGGCAAACTTATTTCCAAAGTTAATACTGCGTCAACCCAACAATGTTTTTATTAATAAGAAGTTATGGCCGAGTTCGTTAGACTGCCAACACTTACGATCTCCGTCGTCGTGCGGTGCGTACTAGCATCACCGGAAGTGTGCGACTCAGTCTTGGAACATCGACTTGCCATTGATCTCCGCTATTTAACATTTCATGCATGAGCCGGATGGGAATTTGTTATTTGGGCCTCTAACACTGATCCATTATTCTATACAGAAAAAGCCCCACAATCTTCGATAACTTTTGAATTAAAAAATTAGTAAAATATTTTCAATAATATATCCAGTTTTCCTAATACATGCCAATGAATTAATTTTAAATGAATTAAACAAAATAATTAACTGTCTGAATGGAATTTTCTGTATCCTTTGACTTTGACACGTAACTGATGGTCTAAACGATAGGTGACCGATAGAGTCGCCTAAAAGTATGCCACATTATTTAGCATTCCAATGTCCCTTAAGGAGATTTTCTAGTTGAGATGAGATTATTTTCCCATACACCAAATTGCTACTGCCATTTTTCGCCACTTCTTTTGTTTATTTCACATTTTTGTCTTTGTTATCTCACCGTATTCAATTTGATGTCACATTTAAATTTCAGGCCATGCTCTTCGGGAGCGGTCACCACATAACGACATGACGTTCCCACCGGATATTCACCCGGATAATAAGGTGAATTTATAAACAGTTTGCCACCAGCTTTCATATGCACTTTATGGTTACATTGCTCAAATAAACAACACACATTTTGCAAAGGACCACAGCAGCACCACCACAGGACAACCAATAACAATTTGACTTTGGCAATCATATTTAGGCTGAATTCTCCGTTTGTTTTTTCTGCTTTGAAATGCTAAGAGCAAAACATTGAAATTTGAGGCAGAAATTGTAATTGTTCTTTGTTGATTTTCTGTTGTTTCAAACTTTCTTCTTTCACTTCTACCAGACAACTGAATTCGAGTCGATGGTCTCTGAAAGATTTATGTTGTATTGGCGTTTTTTTTTTCTTCTTGTTCTGTTTTTTTCTTGTACTCTTCGATTTTGACTTCCTCCCATGTGGCGGCGGAGGCGTTTGCTTTTTAATAAAGATTGATTTCAAATCAGCGCGGTAATTTTCAACTGTTATCACGTGAATATTGTTGGTGTTGTTGTTGGTGTATTGGCTTTGCCCGACTTGTGGTGGAAAACAAACTTAAACATGTTTACGGTGTTTGGATTCTAATTCTTGTTTTTGCGGTCTCTGTTGTTTTGATTTCGTGTGAAGCCACGCTTTTATATAGCGACCGACCAGCATCCGTGAGTCGACTTGTTAAGAACATGTCCAAACTAGCAGACGGAGGGACGGTGTGTTTGTTGTTAACACCTCGGAACATCAGCTAAAACAACGGCTGGCAGGCAGGCAGACAGGCCACCTACACCGTTGGCCATGATATCTGTGAAGTGGGTCAGTTGGCATGGAGTCATTATGGTTTGTAAGTATGTCTGAAACAGCTGTGTCCGGTCATTGCAAGACTGATGAACTTTTGGGGTCGGTTGGAAATTATGTGCTGTAACGGAAAATGAAAAGAAGTTAATTTTTAACAAATCTGGAATTATTGAAAATGTATTAAGAAATAAAAAACACATTTATCTCCTCAATGGAAGAGGTGGCCGTACAGACGTTATCACCAGCCACATTTTTCACTTGGGTCGTGCTAAATTTAAGCGAATTTTGTTTAATAGAGAACAACTTATGAGTTTTACTTTAGCTGGAATAGTGAAACGGTTTCAGGCCTCTGTCGTTGGCCTTATCTAGAATAGTAATGACTGATTTTCAGAAAGGTTATGTGGAGCGCTAACGATTTTGCATAAATTCCAAACGTGGACAAAAGTTTTTCATTGATCCAATTTGAATCTGACAGGTGAATATGTCAAAAAGTAACCCATGAATGCAAATCCATAGGATGCTCTTTTTGAAAGTTATCGTGTGACAGACAGACCGACATGGCCCCAACAACTTAAAAAGTCGAGATAAAGATTACGCATTACATTCTGTGCCCCTTCTCTGTTATATGTACCCTTCCCTTCCCATAGGATGAGGGTATAAAAAAAAACTTTGCGTTCGGCGAAGAATCTTCGTTTAAGGTTTTTAAAATGGGTCTAAAGTTAAATCATTCTCTTTCTAGGAAATATAAAGAAAGTCCATATTCACCTTCTGTCTTCCTGAATCAACTTGTGGACTGTTCAAATCGCAGTGTGGATACAAATATTCCTTGGCAGTCAAGCTGCCATTAAGTCTCTGGATTCTGTCTTCCTGAATCAAATTGTGGACTGTTCAAATCGCAGTGTGGATACAAATATTCGTCGGCAGTCAAGCTGCCATTAAGTCTCTGGATTCTGTCTGAAAATCAGACCTGGATCGGGGATACAAATATTCTTGGACAATCAAGCTGTCATTAAATCTCTGGATTCTGTCATCCTGAATCGAAATGTGGACTGTTCAAATTACAGTGAAAAGCAGCCCTGGATCGGGGATACAAATATTCTTGGACAATCAAGCTGCCATTAAATCTCCGGATTCTGTCTTCCTGAATCAAATTGTGGACTGTTCAAATTACAGTGGGGATAGAAATATTCGTTGGCCGTCAAGCTGCCATTAAGTCTCTGGATTCTGTCTGAAAATCAGCCCTGGATCGCCGCAAATCTCTGAAGAAAATGATTCAGCATTCACTATATATGGCTGCCGGGTCCCAGGGAACTGCGGAGCAGGCGAGCTAGCAAGACTCTGGTGTATCTTAGAGATCTCAGTCGAACTGGTATCCGTAGGTATTCCTAAAGTCACTTTCAAACTCCATATAGAGACTCTCTCAAACGATGGGTGGCCATCTATCCGAGGCTGCCTTCAGTCCAGACAAATGAGATCCCGCTTAGAAAAGAAATGTTCTCAAGCAATGCTGTTGCTATAGACCGCCGATGTCTTATTGGTTATGTACATCATGAGAAGACGCTGTCTGATAATCCATTAAGTTCTGTCAAAGAAATAAAAAATATTAATTCCAAATAATGATTAATGAAATGATTGTAATCTTACTCACCATAAGTTTCAACACAGCAACATGCAATGCTTTTCTTTTATATGGAAAGACTCATACGCCTCTCTCTCTCTCTGCCATTATCTAATGCATTTTTTATGAAAATTTTTCTTTGTTTTTTTCATTTTCAATATCAAATTATTTACGTTTGCCTCCATCCCTTCCTGCCGCTGTCTCATTCATAGCAAGTGACCAAAACGATAATCATTTCAATTTAGTTAGACACCAATGTTTTTTCTTCCATTTGCCATCAACCCCAACGTAGCTACATCCTCTGGAAAATAAAAACAAACAGCAGAATTTTTTTTTTTGGCAAAATACATCATCAAACAGAGGAGAATAATACGAGAGCAAACAAAAAAGACAAAATATGAAAATGAGACCAAAGCATACAAAACACAATCAATATTCAGAATAAAAGAAAAAAATGAAAAAAAAAAATTATAGCCAAATCATCATCATTGCCGCACAGTGTTCCGGAAAAAATGCAACGATTTCTGATCGATCTGAAAGAAAAGTTAGATTGTTTGAAAGATAAACTCCTGTAGACAAGAACTCAAGACTTAATTTCAGCTACCGAAGCAATTAAATAATTTTAAAAAAAATCCAAGAAAGTTCTTAAGTTTTTTTTTAAATTTGAGAAAACTTTACTGGAGATGGAGAGGGATTATTTTCAAAATACTGGAGAAGGATTATTTTGAAATACGGATATTCAAAATCAGACAATTGACAAATTTAAACAAAAAAAAAACATCAAAAATAAAAACTATGCGACTAAGTGGTTGAAAAGATGAGCAAGTTATCTTTCTGCTGGCGGGCAGGTTATTGAAAAAGAAAAACTCTTGTGGACAAGGAGCCGCTGAAGCAATTAAATAATTTAAAAAAAAATCCAGGAAAGTTCTAATTTTTTTTTTTTTAAATTTGAGAAAACTTTACTGGTGATGGAAAAGGATTATTTTGAAATACGGATATTGAAAATCAGACAATTGACAAATTTAAACAAAAAAAAAACATCACGAATAAAACTAAGCGAGTAAGTGGATGAAAAGATAGGCAATTTATCTTTCTGCTGACGGGCAGGTTATTGAAAAAGAAAAACTCTTGTGGACAAGGAGCTGCTGAAGCAATTAAATAATTTCAAAAAATCCAAGAAACTTGTTAAGTTTTTTTCAAACTTGAGAAAACTTTACTGGTGATGGAAAAGGATTATTCTGAAATACGGATATACGAATATTATTTTGAAATACAGACAATTGACAAATTTAAACAAAAAAAAAACATCACGAAATAAAACTAAGCGAGTAAGTGGATGAAAAGATGAGCAAATTATCTTTCTGCTGACGGGCAGGTTATTGAAAAAGAAAAACTCTTGTGGACAAGGACTCAAGAGTTAATTTGAGCTAATGAAGCAATTAAATAATTTCAAAAAAATCCAGGAAATTTCTTAATTTTTTTTTTAAAATTTGAGAAAACTTTACTGGTGATGGAAAAGGATTATTTTGAAATACGGATATTGAAAATCAGACAAGTGACAAATTTACACAAAAAGAAAATTAAGAGTAAGCGAGTAAGCGATTGAAAAGCTGAGCAAATTATCTTTCTGCTGACGGACAGGTTATTAAAACTCAGTTGTGAACCACTGTGCGCCATGCGGCATCTTCGAAAGGGTGAATCTGAACCGAAAAAATTGTGTTCGGTTTGTTTTTTTTCTTTTAACAAAAATATTATTGTACTCAATGGCGGCATATAAAGTCAGTCGGCTATTTTTTTTTTACTCGCTGTCCAACTAGTTTTGTTGTGATTCCTTTTGGAACATTTTCTTTTTTTGGCGGTTTTTTTTCCATTTCTTTATGTGTGATTTTGCTTTGGCAGTGCAACTCCCCTTCGAAACGAGACCAAAGACTAGAATAGTGGTACATGGCAACCAAATGCCAATTTATCAAATGACCAAAAGGACGAATGTATCCATGCGTCCAAAGGACAATAAGAAAACCGGAGGAGGAGAAAGAGTCAGAGAGAAGTGTGGGTGAGTCCAGTGAAGATTGGTCACTAACATGGTCACCGATGGTCAGTGCGCAATAAAAACGCATAGAATTACACAGGCGGCAGTGGCGGGGAGAGCGTGTATGTACGTACGTATGGCGGCGTTGCTGTCGCTCTTTTTCCAGTACCCCTCTCTCTCTCTCCCGTGTTTATAGACAATTTTGCAAATTTTTGTTCTTTTCTGATGAGCTTAAAAAAATACATTAGATGTTGTTTTTTCTTGTTCTAGGCTAAAACGAGGTAGCTGTTTAAAGTGTCGAAAAATTCGGGTGGCATGCAAACACTTTACAATATTACAACTGCAAAAATTGGTGATTTTGAGCTGGACAGCAAAATACTGCGCTAGTTGATATACAATGAAGGAGCTCTTGAAACTGTACCACAAATTTTAGTAAATTTTACCACGATTTTAGAGAATTATTACATGAATGAGTGGATTTCAATGAGCAATTATCACAATTCTGGATTTTCAAGAGACACAGATGAAAACGAAAACGAAAAAAAATAAAAAAAAATACCTAACTTGGGGCTCAGTCGATATTAAATAAAGGATCTCTTGACTAAATGAAACTGTACCAAATTTTAGTAAATTTTACAAAAAATATTAGTGAATTATTACACAAGTGGATTTCAATGAGCATTTAGCCGAATTCCGCATTCGAAAGAGACAGAGATGAAAACGAAAACGACAGGAAAACTAAAAAAAATCAAACAAATCGAAGGGCGTCTTATCACAGCTTCGATACATGATTATCCAACTTAGGGCGGGAAAAGATCAATTGTGACGTGGAATGTGTGACATCCTGCTTAAGCCAATGTCTTCCATCTTCGGCCACAGGGAATTGTCCGTCCTGCCTATGTAGTGTTCACCATTAACCGACATGGTGTTTCCACCAGCCTTTTTTTATTTTACACAGCTGTCTAGATAAAAATGCTCTTCGAGCATCAGCTTGTAACTCCATGTCCATAACATCCAGAGTGTGTGATTAGTCGATATCAACGATTTCCACACTGAATCATATACTGAAATTCCAATGCCACATGGCCACCAAGATCGTGCGATATCTTTTTTCTTGTCATACAGGTCACAAACTTGCCTTATTTCAAGTTCATATCATCCATTATCCAAATCACTTCTATCCACTTCATTTTTAAAATAAATCGTAGACTTCCGAGGTTTCCATTCCTTGTCGTTCTTTGGAACTTTTGAACGTATTTTGCATAATAACCTAGGTCTTGGATCGAACCGCAATATAGAAATTGGTAAAAAAAATTCGAGTTGTTGGGACAAGTTGATGTGATGTGAAGAATAAAGTCGCTCAAGTACAACGGAGAATATTGCTGCTGTAGCCCAAAGAGTGTTGACGAAAATCCAGGTTTGTCCATTATTCGTCGTTCTTAGGAGCTTATGAACGTATTTTGCATAATTGAGTCCTTGAAATGCATGAAAATTATCCGGAATTCCATGGAAAAATCATCTTGACTGATATGGACCACATTTCCACCTTGGTGGCCAGGTCAACAAGCAAAATTGTCGCATCTGGATCTCGGAAAACCCAAGAGTTATTGTTGAGAAGTCTCTCCATTTTATTTTTAAATTGTAAAATGATTTTCCCCTAAATGTTTTTCAATTCAACGTGTTCGTGCTGAACACTTACTTTTCGTAATAGTTTAATTTGTGCTGTTTCCACTCTTTTTGCTTTATTAACATGAATAAATACTTGAGTTTCGGTGGAGTGTTAAATAAAGTGCTTAAATATAATTTTCGTCAAGTTTTTCTCGTCTCTCTTTTATGGGTGTTTGTATTTAACAAGAGGACAAAGTCGTCACAAATTTAAAACGAAAAATATTTGTCAAAGTTCTTAAAGTTAACACCAGTCGAGAGAAACATTTTGGATGTGAGAAAGAATAGACAATTTCCCAAAAGCCTGCCAACTTCTGGAAAATTGGAAAACGTTTTCTTGCAACAGATCGTGCTATGAAAATGTGGTCTTTTTGGAGGGACCTCGAACGATTTCTTTAAATACAAACAATTTGTATTTATTGATTTATACATGTATGACAATAAAAACATTTCCATGTTTGCAAAAAAAAAATAGAAATAATCAATGATCTCGAACTCGTCTAACAGAAACAAAACTGTATGAAGAATGCTAAACAAAATTAATAAAAAAATTCTAATAAACTAACAGAAACAAAACTGTATAAAGATTTATACAATGCTAAACAAAATTAATAAAAAAAAATCTAATAAACTAAACTACAAAGGGCATTAGCAACAAGGGCTATCGGCCAATAAATAATAAATACTGGCGACGAGTATGAGAGTAATCTCTAACCCATGTAAAAAAAAAGCATAGGCCGTTTGGAGCCGTCCTTAAAACAGTAGGTCGCGATCAGTCAGTATACATTATTATATGTAGGGCACAGAAGGGTGTACAAAAAAAAAATATTCGAATTCCATAGGGGCTCAACCCGATTTTGATAGCATATGGTCCAAGGTATTTTTGAGAATTTTTTCAGATTTTTTGGAAAAGGTTTAGAGGTGCCGCAATTTGGTTTTATGCAAAAAAATCGGTTTTTCGGAGGTTTTTCATATTTCAAGCACAAGTTGATCAATAAACAGCATTTTCTAGATATTTAAGCCATTATTTCTAAAGAAAAATGTTGGAGCTTTAATTTGATGTATATAAATCATAAGTTCTGACATTTTTTTTTCGTATTTTGCCTGTAATATATTAAATTTTTTGAAAAATTTGACGTAACATTTTGAATTTCCGTGAAAGCGTAAAAAGTAATAATTCAGTTCGAAAGACTATAAAGTTCTAAGTAATTTAAAAAAAATATATATTGATTTTACTGTTATTGTTTCAAAGTTATGGCCCATATACCATTGTAACACCTAATTCATTGGTTGTTGTATTGGGGAATTCGTTACTTTGTTTGCCGATTACGATGATGCAGCAATGCGTTTTTTTTTTTGACACCCTAGTGTACAGAAAAGTCTGTGGGATTTTATGGGGAAATAAGTAAGTAAGTAGAAAAACTTACGATCACAGCCACCATGTGCCAAGTGGCTGTATTTTCAGATGTTTTCATTAAAAATCTTGGACATCGTCACCATTTTTCATTTCTAATGCCTAATTTCTGTGCCATCATGTTTATTAAAGATTTCGTTTGCCACAGTCATGTGTAGACAATCAGTTTGTTGCTGTTGCTATTTGTTATCTTTGATGGGGTCACCAACACCATTGGTGTTCCTGCATGCTACGCCTGAGCCTGTTATTTATGTCTGCGAAATTACATAAAGTGCACATAAAAAATAGGGATTTTCTTTTGCTTCCACTGTGAGTGTTATTGTTTCTTTTTTGTTTTTAATTTCACATTTACAGGAACTTTTATACTCTTTCGCCATTTACACCGGCAACCAGCTCCTTTGAGGGCGGTAACGATTAAATTTTTAGATTTTTTTTTCACACTAAGCCTTCTTTTGGTCCTCGTGGCAGATTTTAGTTTTTCATTTCATTGTTTTAAATTTGTACGGGGGAAACAAGGATTGGGGGAAGTATTGATGGGCTGTTTGCCCATTGTTATTGAGAACACAAGGTATTCATTGAAACGATTCCATGTTTATCAAAGATTTCTACTGAAGGCCCAAAAATTGCCATGAAATGTTGTTCTGCTTCCGAAAGACATGTGTACCAATAACGTCTACCTTGTCTACCTTGTCTACCTTTCCCTACTTCAGCTTAAAAGCTCTACCCAATAGTCCGACTTTAAATTTTATTTAGAGATCTTTCCCACACACACAGAATATGTTTTCTTATTTTATATTAGCGAAATACAAAAAAAAATCAGCATAAAAGCTTTGCTCAACATTCCAACTTTAAAATTCGTTTACAGATCTTTCCAACACACACGAAATACACACAAAAAAACAACTCTTAAGTTTTATTACCCTAAAATCCTGAGATTTGTTTAATTGTCCCTGAATATAAACTGTTACTTTCTCGCATAAAACCCATCATTTAACGCGTAAATACCCCACTCTGGCGACGACGACCAAAAATAAGACCCCTGGACTCGTCATCGGCTTTAGCAACAGTTCAGATTGGATGGGACAACAACACAAAAAAATTATAATTCCACTAAAACCATTAAGGCCCACTACAAAAAGACAACATCTTCAGCGTAACCACGTACTATGCTATGATAGACAATACATGGATGGAGAGAAGGTTGGTGAAGGCCTGAACCAGTAGGCCCTTTAGTTATTTGAAATTTGCAAACAAAGCACTTCTATAAAAGGAAAATAACTGCTTTCCCCCGGAAAGAAAACACTCAGCATGCTTACAGCAGGCATCACGGGGCACATGGCTGCAGGTATGAAACATCCATACGAGGACTTCTGTAGAAGCTGTGTAGATGAAGTTGAGAAGAAGTCACTGCAGCACCTGTTATGTGCATGTAAAGTACTGCAAGAGTATCGTCTAGCCTTGTTAGGGCACTGGCTCTTTGACGACCTTAACGATCTAGGGGACTCTATTATTAAACCCCTGAATAAGCGCCCCGGTAGACGTGTTGGTGGCTTGCTTCTCTATCAACGTAGGGGTTGTGGATTAGATTCCCACCAGAGGCTTTGGTCTGTCGCTACAAAAATCTAGCCAAATGGTCTGTGTCACCCGGTTTACCCCCTGGAATGCAAAGTTAGAATATAAATTTACTTTGTATTGTGATTAACTGCCTGTTTCCATAAAACGAATTTGTCCGTTCGTTACAAATTGTCAAAATTGAAGGCACTCTAAAATGGACTGAGCTGATCAGTAATGAGAGCTGATTCTTTTGGATTTGTATTCCCTGTGTCGGTATCTAACATATATCGGAAAATCGCAATTGAATAATGTCTGGAACCCATTTTATAGCGCTTCCAATTAGTAACGAACGAACAAATTCGTTTTGTGGAAACTGGCAGGTTATCACAATACAAAGTAAATTTATATTCTAATTTTTATGGAAACTGGCAGTTAATCACAATACAAAGTAAATTTATATTCTAATTTTGGATAATAAATTTAAATAAAAAAAAATCAATAAATTCATAAAGAAATCTCTTTCTAACTATAACTTATATAACTAACCTAACTTGTTACAAAGCTCTCTCTTCTTTGACTATCCAAAATACTACAAGCTTCCTTTAAAAATTCCTTTTCTACTTAAGGGAATCACAATGGACCGAAGCGTTGGCCCCAAATGTACTCGTCACCTGCATCCCTCTCAACCGAAACCAACCCAAAGGAATTAGAAATCCATGGCTTTTTTATGACACGGTATAACTTTTGTAAAGAAGAAGATATTTTTAAAAAAAAAGCATGACCCTCTGAAGGTCGTGTGTAATACGTGGCCAGCAGAGGATTACTAAACAGTAAAAAACAGTAAAACTTCTTAAAGTAATGTTTCTGCAGGAGGGATTCTAGAATCGCAGTCGAATAAACGCATGAATGTGAGTTTTTTTTTGAATGTTTGTCTTTTTTAAGAATTGAGATAGGAGGCTTTTGCTGGACGACTTCTGGCAAAGCTTCTTTGAAATAATTTTTTCTCACGAACAAGTAAAATACGCCGTCCTCACATTACCAACAATAAATGGAGCAAGTATGCAGCTATCGTAACAATCAAAATACTGGGGGGGGGGGACTCTACATTTTGCGAGAAACAGAATACTGAGGAAATAAGAAAGAGTTTTCTACCTGCAGGAAGACATTCAGGAGAAAATAGAGACTCATCATCAGACTTATACAGCAACTTCCAGGAAACTGATTAGTAAAGCGAGTCCTGCGTACATTCTAGACCTGAAATAAAACATGGGGATATAAAATATGGCCTACTCATTAAATCAATACTCACATATGGCGGCCTGGTACGGTAAAATTCTGTAAATCCAAAATCACACCTTTCCAAACTAAAGTCCATGGCCATCGCGGAAACACATCGGTCCAGAAACAATACCCGATATCCCTACGATAAGAAGTTCAGCTCAGGAATTCAGCATTTAAAGTTGCTCTACGTCGAAGAGAGTCGAATATTCTGGAAAATAAATTCATAAGAACATGGGAAACTAAAAAAAAAACAACACAGACTAAATTGAATACTTACTTCCACCAAATGTTCGAGAGATCTTCATACTGTGCAGAGCAGAAAAGACCAGCATTGTAGTCATCAAAAGAGAATCGGATCTCAGTCTTCACGGGTGGTTCAAAAACCAGGACAGGAACGGACTCCAAAGATTTCTCAGAAACTCTAAAAAGAAAGAACTCAAACAAATTATGAAATTATTTGCCAATGTGATATTTGCCGTCGACCATGTTGATTTCCAAACCCGGAACCCCTTACGAATGTATTACATCCAGTAACCACATACAACAACATAAGTTTACACTAACCAAGGTCCAGGTTCATAAAGGGTAACGAAATTGCTGACGTCTGCTTAAGGAAGGGCTGTATATAAATGGATGAACCACAGATCTCTGGCGAACAACTTTTCCAGAATTATTAAACAGCATCGCCAAAACAGTAGCGAGATTGTAGACCTGAAATGAAAAATGGAAAATATAGTATAAAGGAAGAGTTCAGTTCATAAATGGCCAGAAATAAATCCAAAAATTACAAAGTCAATAGTTGGGTTTTGACAAAAATACACGAAGCTTTACAGGATCCTTTACGACAGGCCAGATGGTTAATCGTATGGGAATTTCTCGTGAGTTAAAATTAACAAAAATCGATCCAAAAAATCTTCCAAAGCCTCATCAAACTCATCATACTTCTATCTTTTTCTTCCCTCTCTCAGCTTTCCTTCTGTTCCTTGGCTTCCTGTCGTTGAAGTCTATCGGAATGAACCCGACCTTGGCCTCCGATTAAACCCCCTCAAATGAACAAAAATGGGCCAACGTCTTTCAAAACCCCAAATGATTCTAATTTCTTTTTCCAAATCATCATACCTCTATCCTTTTCTTCCCTATTTCAGGTCTCCTTCGCTTCCTATCGTTTATCAGAATCGGAATTCACCCACTCTTGGCCTCAGATTAAACCAGAATCTATTGCAAGGCCTTTTGTGTGTCATTTCCGCCTCTGGAAAATTTATATCGCATTTCTCTGTGTGTGTGTGTGTGTGTGTGTGAGTAAAAAACACACATGTGCAACTTATGAATACTTTACCATTACGTTGATGAAAACCGTGGACAACAAGAAAAAAGAAAACACCCGCCATAGTGCGGAAAATTTGGTGGGAAAACAAAAAACGTCCAGCAAAGATGTGAAACAAAGTCTCGTTAGAATTTAATTCGTTTTTATTTCTTTTTAATTTTTATTACATTTTTACAGTTTTTATTAGCTTTTTTTCAGCGCTCGCAAAGTCCTATTCGAAAACGTTTCAAAAAGCAAAAAAAATAAGCGAGAAAACGACGTGGTTCCCTCCAGTCTACTTGGACTTGGCTGACTTGATGACGGCGAAATGTTAGTGCTACCAAAGCCGACGTTGGTGCTGGTGCCGGTTTTTATTTATTTTTTTATTTTTTTTGAGACTCGTTCTGGCTGATGCTGATGATGTGAGGCTGGCCCATGTTAGTTATTGTCCTTTGGCGTGTGTTTACGACAAACACTCACGAAGGAGTAGGAAATTAAAAATGGCGAAATAAAGTTTAATTTTTTATATTCACATTTGTTGTTGTTGTTGTTGGTGGATAATAAACAAAACAAAACAAGAACAAACAACCGCCACCAACAACCCAGCGACATTGGCGTATAAAAATTGTATTTAGCAGAGAAAACACTAGTCATTCATATGCACCTAATACGCGAGTGTATGGGTATTTCCAGCGTCACGAACACTGGCGACATTATTTTTGAGAGGAAATTCGGCAAAATGGTTAAGGAGTAATTGAGGTTCTTATTCTAAACGATGGAGGAATATAAGTATTTGCGGTGACTGAGGCTTTAGGCACCTCAGCTGACTTCAAATGAGACCACTTTGGCATTAGGAATCACAGCTGACTTCAAATGAGACCACTCTGGCATTAGGAATCACAGCTGACTTCAAATGAGACCACATTGGCTTTAGGAATCACAGCTGACTTCAAAGGAGACCACTCTGGCATTAGGAATCACAGCTGACTTAAAATGAGACCACTTTGGCTTTAGGAATGTCAACTGGCCGCATCAAATGAAAAATTTGGTGAATCGCAATACGATCTAGCTTTCTTTCGTACCGGTCACAATCACGTTGGCGATGGTGAACTAAGCTGAAGGGTGAACTAAATGGACAGCAATTGTCATTGCTGGTTTATAGTCTCTTGGATTCTGAAGGATAGGAGATTTCAAGTGCATACGATGGTCGAGACCGCAGCAGACCGTTTTACCACTTCAAATGAAAATTTGGCGAATCACAATACGAAGGAGTTCTTGCTTTCATTCGTAACCGTAACCATCCCAGTTAAAGCAGAGGACTTAAGTGGGTGAACGGGCAACAAGAAAGCCAAACGGCCAACACGTTCATCGAGAGACAGTTACCGGAAATCAGAGGACTTCAGTGGATGATCGGCCACCAAGAAAGCCAAACGGCCAACAGGATCATCAACAGACAGTTACGGAAAATCAGAGGACTTCAGTGGATAAACGGGCAACATCAAAGTCTATCGGCCAACAGTTTCATCTAGAGCAGTGCTGTTCATTTCATTGCACAATTGTGCTCGCTCAATTTACATGTATTCTTAAGCTCTTGCTTCAGTCAGGTCACACTCAAAATAAATCTTAATATATATTTACTAGGGTGGAGTGAAATTCAAAAAAAAAAGTTAACCTCGGAAAGAGATGTAGTCTGGGGTCCTAATGAGGGGAAAAATAAAGAAAAAAATTTTAAAATATTTTTAGGGGTCGCGCCACTCCCTCGAAATTTGGAAATTATCGCTATTTTGGCGTTGATTTTAGAAAAATCCTAAAATGTTTTATGTCAATAAATGTTTGCAATAGCGTAAACATTGAAATAAGGTCATGAAAAAAAATTTTCTCATTGTTCAAAAATTTCAAAAAGTAAAATAAGTCAAATCGTCCCTTCTTCAGAAAATTGACTGAACAATGAAATCGCCACCAAAGCTACAAATATTAGCCGATTATCCTCATATTTGCCTCAAATACTTTTGTTTGGGCACTGAACAAGCTCAAACTTTTAAATTTTGAATAAGTTAAGTCGTTAATTTTTAGGATTTTTCTAAAATCAACGCCAAAATAGCGATAATTTGCAAATTTCGAGGGAGTGGCGCGACCACTAAAAATATTTTAAAAATTTTTTCTTTATTTTTCCCCTCATTAGGACCCCAGACTACATCCCTTTCCGAGGTTAACTTTTTCAAATTAAAAAAAAAGCATGTTTTCACTCCACCCTAATATTTACCCTCGACACTGATTCACTGACTCTGTCACGCAGTACGTAGGAATTTAAATAGGCATTCTATAATTCTATAAATAATAATAATAAAAAAAATAATATTTTTTTTTTGTACAGAAATTGTGTTTTCCCCAAATTTTTTTTTCCAAAAATTTTTTTTACAACATTTTTTTTTCCAAATTTTTTTTTTTCAACAAACATTTTTTTTTTCAATAAAAATTTTTTTTTCAACAAAAATTTTTTTTTTCAAAAAAAAAATTTTTTTTCCATTTTTTTTTTTAATAAAAATTTTTTTTTGAACAAAAATTTTTTTTCCAAAAAATTTTTTTTTTTCCACAAAAAATTTTTTTTGTCAACAGAATTTTTTTCCATATTTCAACGGGCGCCATAGGCGCATTACATCTTACTAGTTTAGTTATATGAATACATATAATTATTCTGTTTTTCAACCTCTTACTGACATTATGATTTGGCTGTAAAGTTGGCAGTTTCATCTCTTCACTAACACAACTACATTTTTCCATTTGCACAGCACTGATCTAGAGACAGTTACCGGAAATCACAGGACTTCAGTGGATGAACAGACAGCAAGAAAGCCAAACGGCCAACAGGATCATCGAGACAGTAACCAGAAATCAGAGGACTTCAACGGATAAACGGGCAACAACAAAGTCATCGAGAGAAAGTTACGGGATTTCAACAACTCCGAAAACCGATTTAACTCACCTTGAGTCCTATTTCAATTAAGTTAAATGCTGAATAGTTTGTCTTTTCGGCACCATCACAGTGAGCTCTGCAACCGAGAAACAGTGACCTCTAAAACATACTCCCAACGATTTCTTTCCCTTTTTATATGAATTTTTGGAAAATAATATTTCTGAGTATCTTGAATACACGTATACAGTCCCCTTAGCAGAACGCCCCAAAAGTTGTACAACAAATTGTTAGCTCCTTATCAGGAGGTTTGAGCAAATAGAGGAACTCCGACTCCAGGTTCCATTTTTCAAAATTGTAAACTCCGACTACGACTCCTACTCTGACTACAACTCCGACATCACAGCCCTGCTCCTTACTGTCATTAATATTGACTTCTATTTAATAGACAATAAAAAAAAATGTCGTTTTGATTTCTTCTGTTGGAAATACCCATATCCAACGGGCCATACGTATGTGTGTTTGCATACGAAGTGACTCTGGAAATGAAAAATAGAGGAAAATAAACAATAACAAAAACAACACAAAAAAACGAAAGCTGCCAACAAATGAAATTAGTCTTAAAACAACCGGAGAAAAAATATAACAAATAAGATTGTTTTATGTTGCTATTGCTCGGTTTTTTTGTTTTCTCTTCTCATTTCACCATATGTAGAGACGGGCAAAATTTCCGTGGTGCCCGGCCACAGTAGATACATTAGGCCAGCAGGAGGTGGAGCAGGAGCAGGTCATGGATGTAGTTGCAGTCGGATTTTGTCCAGAATTGCTTTAGTTTTTTTTCTTTTGTTTGGTAATATAAATTAACTTGAATTGTGAACAAAAAAAAACACATATACAATAATATCCAATTAAGTTATGTGAAGGAACAATTCGCTGGTCTTTTTCAAATGATTATTCGTATAAAAAAAATAAGAATAGAACAACCGACAGGCATTTGCTAAAAATGTTGTGTCTTTAAATGGTAGCTTTTCTAAGGTGTAGTGGAATTTTAATAAACTTTTCTTGAAACTAAACGAATTATCCCTTCCCGCCATTTACATGTGATATCAATGGGACATGTGATAACAATTTGAGAATGTCATAGATTTCATCAGCAGAAAGGCTTGCAATTATTATTATTTAAATAATATTGTATAACTAGTAAGTTGTAATGCGCCTATGGCGCCCGTTGAAATATGGAAAAAAAATTTTGTTGAAAAAAAAAAATTGTAAAAAAAAAATTTGTAAAAAAAAATTTGTAAAAAAAAAAATTTTTGTAAAAAAAAAATATTGTAAAAAAAAAATTTTTGTAAAAAAAAAAAAAATTGGTAAAAAAAAATTTGGGGAAAACACAATTTCTGTACAAAAAAAAATATTATTTTTTTTATTATTATTATTTATAGAATTATAGAATGCCTATTTAAATTCCTACGTACTGCGTGACAGAGTCAGTGAATCAGTGTCGAGGGTAAATATATATTAAGATGGGTAATTAGAATTACCCATTTGTCGAACAAAACAAAACGAAGGGATCATTAGTCGTAAACTAAGAATTATCTTTCACTTACTTGCCACACTTTGTATTACAAGTTTTCGCCAAGCTGGCAAAACACACGCACTGCTACTTTAGTTCAGTGATTAGCAAAGTTCGTTCTCGTTCCTCGAATATATTCACATTTTTACCACATCGATTAGTTGTTTTCGACCAACATAGTTTGGGAACCACGGCTTTAGTTAAATAAATACACCCACATATATAGAAAAATCCAATCAGAAAGCGAATATAGCTAGCGTCTACTCAGTCGCCTTCATTGTTGTGGTAGAAATTAACCGAGAAATTAAGCGAACACGAAAGAATTAATATTACAATGAAATCAATTCGGAAAATATTCCAATTAGTTTGAGAGGCGTTGCTCGAGTAACATAGGGAGGCAGACAGGCAAGGGCTCCTTCCCATGTACAGTCGAGTCCGGATATAACGCACTCCTAGACACCGACAAATTGGTTCGTTATAAGCGAAGTTCGTTATATCCAGGCTAAAATAGGGTAGAAGCAAAAACTCTTGGGACTTAAAAAAGTGTTCGTCATAGACGAACATTCGTTATAACCGGTGAACGTTATAACCGGACACGACTGTATCTAAAAATCGTAGACATTACACAAAAGAACAAGATATCCAACGAAATGAAGACATTTTGAAAATCAACCTCTTTAGTTTGAAAGGCACTGGCGCACATTGTCGGTTTTAAACATGTTCGCGACTATTCGCCGGTAGATGGCGCCAACGCAGTTTTTATGATTTAGCTAGGAAATAAACCAAAGATGTGTGTTGCCAACAACGCTTAGGGCTGGCCAAACGATATTTACGTTTTAAAAATGTAAGGGATTATGGGAATATAAAAAAAATATAATTAACTAGTAAGTTGTAATGCGCCTATAGCGCCCGTTGAAATATGGAAACAAATTTTGTTGAAAAAAAAAATGTTGTTGACAAACAAATTTTTCTTGAAAAAAAAAAATTTTGTTGAAAAAAAAAAATTGTGGAAACAAAAAAATTTGTTGAAAAAAAAAATTTTGTTGAAAAAAAAAATTTGGAAAAAAAAAATTTGGAAAAAAAAAATTTTTGTTAAAAAAATTTTTTGTTGAAAAAAAAATTTTGTAAAAAAGAAAAATTTGTAAAAGAAAAAATTTTGTAAAAAAAAAAAATTGTAAAAAAAAAATTTGGGGAAAACACAATTTCTGTACAAAAAAAAATATTATTTTTTTATTATTATATTATTATTATAGAATTATAGAATGCCTATTTAAATTCCTACGTACTGCGTGACAGAGTCAGTGAATCAGTGTATCAGTGTATCAGTGAATCAGTGTCGAGGGTAAATATATATTAAGATTCAAGTGGTATTCAAAATTTTGGGTTCAAATTAGCAAACAGGAATAGAACTACTAAATTACACTTGTCTTTGAAAAATTACAATAAAAATATTGTTTGAATCGAAACTATTGATAAACAAAACATTCTTGAGTTCTGTTAAAAAAATTTGGCAGGCATCACAAAGACAAGGATAATATTGTTGAGTGCGGCAAAGAAAAAGTGATTGTTGCTAAACTTTTCAAACTTTCAAAATCATTTGTCCGATTTCAGCCGATATTAAAGATTTTCTCTTCTGGGGCAAGACCAACGCCTGTTTAGACTAATAAAGCCTTTCTGCGAAGTCGGAAAATTATAGAAATTTACAAAATGATGGACAAACTGACTAATACTTTATGATAACACGGAATGGGAAAAAAGAGTCATTTCTGAAATAAGCAGGACCAACTTGTTAAGGATTGATTTCAATCTTGGGTCACCCACCTCGGTTTACAACAGCATAGACCCTTAAAGTCTCAGATAGTCATAATATAGTAAAGGGTTTTCCAACAAAATATGTTATTTTTGACTCACCCGGTATTTCGGTAGCTGTCACTTTTGAAGCTTTTATTCATTGACATTTGACAAGTAGAAACAACGCCATTACTAAAAATGAAAATAAATAAGAAATAAAAAATTATTAAAATTCACTACAAAATCTTGCAGTCATAGTTGGCAAAACCAAAAAAGTTTCCGGACCGTGTTATCTCTCGAAGAGGGGGTGATTACAATTGACCACCCACATCTTGTGATTTAACACCTGGCGACTTCTTCCTTTGGGGCCACATGAGCGCCGATTCGAAGACCTCAAAGATAGAATTCGTGAGGCTATCGAGGACATAGGGCAGCCACTTTGCCATTTGTTTATATGACAATTTCATGAAAAGCATATGGCTAATGTTTTTTTGTCATTATTATCTTAATTTTCATCATTTATCTCAAAAAATTTCATTTTTCTTGGAATACCAAAATAACACCTCCTGTTGGAAAACCCTGTATATACCATGAGAACCACAACTATGTCCTTTCCCAAAGTAAACATTTTTTTGTCTTTGGAAAACATTTTCAACTGCTAAATGTCGTTCTAACGATTTGGCACAAAATCGTCACTTCCGTTAGCTCTCAACAAACTGCAATAACACTTAACAAGGGTAACAGGTTACTTCCGTTTTGCCGTACTCTCCCTCTCCTTCTCACTATTGTTCCGTGTTAATACGATTTTCATCATATAATAGGTGGTCAGTGTGAGGTCCTGTCTGTCCTCTGAGATGCCCCCCCAACATTGTAACACTCCAGAACAAATTTCAAATTAAACAAATGGAAAATAATTATTAGGACACATAAATCGTATACCCTTGAGAGTTATTGTTATGGAATTCAGCATTGTAATCCCAGCGGACAAGCGGCATATCCTTTTTATGTGCAGGAATGTTTGGGTGTTTATGGAGAAGGGAAAATCCTCAGAACAAAACGTATGGCTCAACCTCTTATCCAATTAACGCGCTTTATTGTTAAATATCCACCTACATTTCGGTTGGGTCATTCACGCACGCACACAGCACACAGAAATGATCAATGATCGATGATGTTTTTCTGTTTTTCTACAGAACAACCAGAAAATCTCCTGTCTGGGAAAAACTACCTGTAGTGTTTCATTCTCCTTTTCTAATTGCCAGCAATAGCCTTTGTCCATTTCGTATCTTGGATGAGAAGAAAATGCGATTTGCGTTTTCCTTCGGCCGTTTAACAGAGATTTTCTCAGCACAACCTGTGAGTGAGTGTAATATTCTTGTTTCCCATCTTAAGGGCTTAAGTGTATCGAATGTCCTTCGATTGTATGGAGTTTTTGTTAGAAGTTTTCTATAGATTCTGAAATTTGTTTGCCCAAAATTATGCAATTCTGTGTGTTTCTCAATGAGGAACGAATTTATGTTAATATTTTCGAAAACGAACTGGCGTCCTTACACGCAGCCCCTATTGTTGGAATGTCACGAAAACAGGAACTGTGTAAATTGAAGTTTTCCCCTTGAGACTTTGGAAAGAAAATTAATCGATTTGTTATTTTTATTTTATTGTTTTATAAGTATGTGGAGGACAATTCCAAATGTGACAATGGAAAGTGATTTATTGACAAGGATCTGCTTGTTTGCCATCAAAAGGGACCCGCATATTCATACAAAGACAGAGATTTCCCAAAGGGAAAGATACGAATCTTGAAGATCTTTGACATGTTCTTTTTCTCTCTCTCTCTAAACGATCTAACGAACTTGAACTTGAACTGGCCGTAGAAACGGAGTATGGAAAATAAATAGGCTAAGGGTCTATGGGTCGAACCAAATGGAAAGAAATGACAAAAATATTTGACAAGTGAATGTTGACATCTGCGGATTTAATTGTCATTGCATGGTCACCGACGATATTGGAGATTCATTTTAGACCAAATTAGCAATACAGAAGGTATTAACAGGGGCCAAGCAGTCAAGATTCTTTCGAGAATGCCATAAAAGCCATTCTGATTCAAAATTAAAAAAAAAAAACAAAAACCTTACATTTCAAAATCGCCAGAAGCAACGAAAAAATAGTAAAGACTTCTTTCGGATAAAACGACTCACATAGATATGTCTGCCTCACCCAAAGACTATACAGAGGGCAGACGTCCCAAGTGGTTTCTTGACACATTAGTTCGGCTACACACTCTAGATGTCGGTAATTGGCATGACAATATTTGAAAGGTTTTCAAAGCAAATAATGAGCTAATTTGAAACAAATTAGTTTGATTACAAACGAATTTGAATCGTATAATTGAAGACTATATCAGAATATGGCTGGATCCGGTCTTCGTCCTCCCCAAATCTGAAGGTACATATTTATGGAAGGTACACTTTTAGTTATAAAAGAACGTGAGTGTATCCGAACCATTTCATAGAGCGAAACCTATGTTCCAAAAACAATAAATTCTATAGAGAGAATACAAGAGCAAATTCCAAAAAGTGATCTTAGCATACTTTTCTGGTCTGAGTGATACGTTTTGCAAAGGTCTTAGAAGGTCTCATGTAACTAACAGATTTGATACAAAGTATCAATTCTAACTATTTCAGTACCAACTTCTTAAGAGCCACACGTATCCTGTTCGCAATTGTACTACCAAAGTGATCGCTAATTACATTCGCAAGTTGTCTAGCGAACCAGACGGACAGATATGGAACGGGTCGGTATAAATATCCTTTTATTTCGACCCACATCCTTAGATCCACTCATGCATCCAAGCTCAAATTGACTTTCTTATTGTGTTTCGATAAACAATTTTTGTTAATAATTAAAAATATTAGAATAATTGTATTAAAACTTACGTAGTGTGGTGTACATTCTTTGGATCTCCTCTATTAATGGCCTCAGCTATTTTCGCTTCATTTTCGGAATGAAAAGAACGTGGAAAGTTCGTCTTCATTATGTTCTGGTCATTTTATAATAATCCATGGATTTTGTAATAGATCATGGATCCGTCATAAGCTTATAGCTGCTGGAGTGCAATGCATTGTCATTCTGATCTAAGGATCGACATTAAATAGCTGAGTGTGTGAAAATAGCCCATTCCGATTCCAACCTCAGTTTTCTCATTCATATACACACAGGCTCCCTTCAAATTAGTTGGATGCCACTGAATCCAAACAAAACATTCATTTAAAATGGGGAAGCAGCTGGCGCTGGGGGGTTCGTCAAAAACGTAGGCAGGTTCTTATTTGCTCGCGATCGAATGTTGTTGTCTTAGTTTGTTCCATGATCAAATATTATTTTCTTATTTTGTTCCATGATCAAATATTGTTTTTTTAATTTCTCGGTACACGAACCATTTTATTATTTTCACAAAATGTTGTTTTGCCGAGTAAAAAGTTAAAAACTCATGTAGAAAATGTTTCTTCTTTTTTAGGGCTGCCATTCACTGTGAAATGTGAGCTCTTTGCACAACACCAGGTTGCATTTACCGAAAAGCTCAGGGTTGTTTTTATTCGTGCCATGCAATATTTTATCGTACGTTTAGGGTCAGTTCAGACTAAACGAACTTGTGAAATTGCAGTGATATCAGGGGACAATTATACAGGGTACCATTTTGATTTTGTCTTACACTGGGCAGTGATTGTTCGAAAAAATCAACTCACACTCAGACTTTTTTACCAATGCACACACATTTTTGTTTCAATGGCAGTGAAATTTTGGCACATGCGGCAGAGACGAATGTTAGAGTTCCCCAACACATTTTTTTGTATCAATTTATGGGATAATTTTATTGTGTAATTGTGTTTTGACCGTTTTGTCGTATTAAAGAAAATACAGTTTTTTGTGAAATATTGCCAATAAGTTGTAATGCGCCTATGGCGCCCGTTGAAATATGGAAAAAAAATTTGGTTGAAAAAAAAAATTTTGTGGAAAAAAAAAAATTTTTGTTGAAAAAAAAAAATTTTGTTGAAAAAAAAATTTTTGTAAAAAAAAAAATTTTTTAAAAAAAAATTTTGGAAAAAAAGTTTGGGGAAAACACAATTTCTATACAAAAAAAAATATTATTTTTTTTTATTATTATTATTTATAGAAAATTATAGAATGCCTATTTAAATTCCTACGTACTGCGTGACAGAGTCAGTGAATCAGTGTCGAGGGTAAATATATATTATAAGATAAAGAATTCTTCGGACTTAGTTGAAGTACAAAAAACAAAATGTTAATGTTTTTATGAAAACAAATTTGCTTGCCAATACTTTTCTCCAAATGCTTTGACAATTTGTGATGTTGTTTGCTGCTGCGGAACAACAATTCCCGAGTGAAGTTACTGTTGCGACGACATTTTTCAAATGAACATGCACGTGCATATGCAGACCCTCAGATTTTTTATATTTTTCTTTTGTTTCGAAGAGAATATGTGCAATCAACTGGTAACAAATTAATAGTACGTGTAGTGGCAGAGTAAGGGCAGGTACGATTAGGGCCAGTTCAGACTAAAATAAAGACTAAATAAAAGGTGCAAATACGACAAACCCTATTACATTTCAATGATGTTTGTTTTTGTGCAGTTTTTGGCACATAATGCGAAATCTCTATGAAATGGTTCGGATACACTCATGTACTTTTTTTATATCTAAATATGTACCTTCAGATTTGGGGAGGACGAAGGCCGTCATAAGAGCAGGGCTAAGGCTGACCTCTGAAGACATCTTAGAGCTGGCCAAAGGCCGACCTAAGCAGGCCTAAGGCCGAGCACAAGAAGAGTTCTAAGGACGACCGAAAAGTAAAGACTCACTGTGAAATTTGCCGTCTCCACATATTGTTGAGCAAAGTTTTTCTTGAGCATACGACAGGGCACGACTGTAAAAGCATTGGTCTGAACACTGGCCTTATGTCGCCTTGGTCTAAACATTAAACGTACGTCTCCAACACTGAACTGTTATATTAAAGGGTGAACACGGACCTCGCAAATCTTTCCAACATAAATGGAGTATTTTTTGTTTAATTTTCAAACAACACTAAAATTTCTGTTTAATCAAAATTGTCCCTCCTTCTTGTTTTCAAAATCGAAACCGCAATACTTTCTCAATTATGCTTGATAGCCTTTCCAACAAACAACACTAGCCTTTTCAAACAACACTAGAATTTCTGTTTAATCAAAAATCCCCCCCCCCTCCTTCTTGTTTTCAAAATTGAAACCGCCTTACTTTCACAATTATGCTTGGTAGCCTTTTACGAAAGTGTTGCCCCCCCCACCAACAAAAAAAAATGTACCTGTTAAACGGTTTTTGTTTACACATACTCGAATGAACGAGTATCTCATCGAAAAGAACCCATAACGAATTCTTTATATATAAAATAAAAAACGTTCCAAAAACTATAAATCTACGAAGCCTAATGATTTGATCACAGACACACACTGGCGTTGAGGGTGGGCTCCGTGAAAAATCGCCATCCTTCGAATAATGAGCCGTTAACAATGACGGGAGGAAGGGAAAGGAAAGGAAAAGAAATCAAATCACATTCCCATAGAACGAGATTCAGTTTCCCACACACAAACACACTTTCAGCACACACAATCGAATTGATCTGCAGAGAAATGAAAATGTTTTCATAACTGTTGCACTATTGTCATCGCTGTACAAGGATAACAGGGATCATATCGATCAACCTGTTTCGTTCAAAAATAAACACCATGAAATTCTCACACACTCTGCCAAGGAATGCTTAGTCGTCCCTCTCTTTTGCTGTGTGGAATTTGCACCGGAAGGATGTTCAGGTGAAACGTGTGGTTTATTGGTTGTGTGAATATATATATATTTTTTTTTTTGGCACACAATGCTGCCATTGTCATGGATTCTAGTTCCGATTTCGTTGGAGTGACTGTTTGTGTGTCTGTCAGTCTTTTGTTTAGTTTTGCATTTCCGTTTCTGGTGTAGTTTGCATGCATGTATTTTAAATGTTGTTGTTTAAGGAAACGTTGTGGGAGTTTTTCCCCGTTCTCCCTGTGTGTGTGACATTACAACCTTCTCCTTGTTGTGTTCTCTGTTTCGCAAGGATTTTATATGTTTTCTCCGCAATTGTTTTGACAGTCTCAATTGCTTTCTACAAGAACAACAAGCGCAAATTTGAAACCGAACTCAAAGGATTATGGGAAAATTCGCCAGGGTTTGTGGTGTGGCGTGTAGTTGTTTCAACTTGGTTTTCTTTGGAAAAAAACGTTAGTGCAGTGATTTGTTGTTCTTACAGAGATCCTTTGCTTATGTACGGAGTTTAATGGGGCGTTATCCCAGAAATTGCATGTAAATTGTTTACTCAGGTTCGAAAACAAAAAAAAGAAATACAAGATATTGGAATGTTTACAAACCCTACCTGTTATCCCCAGATGATCCTGTTATGGGAAACAAAACCCAAGCCATTGTACAGCAACTAAAACAATTTGTAAATTTGTCTACTAAATGTTTGTAGCTTATGAAAATATGATTGTGGTTTAAGCTAAACCAATTCCAATTTTAGGCCTGTAATCCTTTGTCGATGAGTTGTAAACATGTCCAGGATAATCTTTTGAGACAATAATGTTGTGAATATTCTTAAATTTTAAATATCCTTGCTTACGCAGACTAACAGTAATTTTCTAGTCAGGGATATGTGAGTAGATTTGACTTAGTAAATATTTATATTTCTAAAGCCCATAAGGAAATGTTAGTGTTGCCACATCAACAGACAAAACTGGGGATTATTTTGACTGAAGTATTTGAAATTTAAACTCAGATTTATTGGAAACTGAGTTTTACTATCTACGATGATATCATTTATTGGGCCTAAAACGTCTACCAACCATGGTACCAGATTACAGAATCCCCATTACTACATCCAGTTCAAAACCAGCCCATCTAAGACCATGGCGGGAAGACTACATGGGTATGTGTGAATACCATCAAAGTTCCACAGTCAACAGTACTTGTCTCATAAGAGTCATGGTTCATTCGGCCATCTTCGTTAACAAAACTTGGCCCATATATATTTTATTAACAAATATCCATGAACATGGCACATTAACTAATGGTAGGTGCATGCAAACAGCTGATTACAATTCTTTCATTTTGACAGAATTTTGATTGTCAAACTCATTATTTACTAGGGTGGAGTGAAATTCAAAAAAAAAAGTTAACCTCGGAAAGAGATGTAGTCTGGGGTCCTAATGAGGGGAAAAATAAAGAAAAAAAATTTAAAAAAATTTTAGTGGTCTCGCCACTCCCTCGAAATTTGGAAATTATCGCTATTTTGGCGTTGATTTTAGAAAAATCCTAAAAAAGTTTAAACAATGAAATAAGGTCATGAAAAATTTTAAAAAAAATTTTCTCATTGTTCAAAAATTTCAAAAAGTAAAATAAGTCAAATCGTCCCTTCTTCAGAAAATTGACTGAACAATGAAATCGCCACCAAAGCTACAAATATTAGTCGATTATCCTCATATTTGCCTCAAATACTTTTGTTTGGGCACTGAACAAGCTCAAACTTTTAAATTTCGAATAAGTTAAGTCGTTAATTTTTAGGATTTTTCTAAAATCAACGCCAAAATAGCGATAATTTCCAAATTTCGAGGGAGTGGCGCGACCCCTAAAAATTTTTTGAAATTTTTTTCTTTATTTTTCCCCTCATTAGGACCCCAGACAACATCTCTTTCCGAGGTTAACTTTTTCAAACTAAAAAAAAGCATGTTTTCACTCCACCCTATTGTTTACATTTCAATTGTTCGTTTAGTTTATTTTTTTCCAATGGCGAATACATTTTCGTATTAAACATTCAAATCAAAGAATTAGAATACAAAAAGGGGCTCTCAAAACAATTAACTTTAAAGTTATAGTTTGCTAAAAATTGTGCCATGAGTTGCAAGTGTCTGCAGTCTGTCATTTATATATCAGAATTTGACAATCAAACTACCCAGGGTTGCATCTAAGTTTTTGTTGTTGGGAAATTGCCACTACATCAAAAAAATTAGTTCCAAGGATTTTTTTTTTTTGAAATTCAATTCATCGATAAATAATTTCTCATAACTCGAAAACCTCATAACCAATTTGTTTATAACTCCGATACTGTCATTCAAATTAAAACCCACTAAAGGCACGTTTACAAATAATTTAGCGACAAATTTTTTAAAATTTATTTCAACAAAATCGGTCAATTCGTTTTCGAGTTACGCCTCCACAAATTGCTTTCAAAAAAGAAAACGTAAAAAAAAAAAAAAAAAAAACTGTGGGCCATTTTTGTATTTAGGGGACCATAGCATATCAGAATTGTACAAAGGTTATTCACTAAAAAAAATTAAAAAAAAAAAGTATTCTTAATTTTTTTGAATATTTAAAGAAGTACTTGTATTTGGACTTTGCTTTGCCAAATGTCATCATCAAATTGTTCTTGTAAATCAGTAAAATGTTATAAAGAAAACATCTTCTTAATATATATTTACCCTCGACACTAATTCACTGATTCACTGACTCTTTCACGCAGTACGTAGGAATTTAAATAGGCATTCTATAATTCTATAAATAATAATAATACAAAAAATAATATTTTTTTTTGTACAGAAATTGTGTTTTCCCCAAATTTTTTTTTTACCAACATTTTTTTTTTTACAAAATTTTTTTTTTACAAATTTTTTTTTTTACAAAATTTTTTTTTTTTACAAAAAGTTTTTTCAACAAAATTTTTTTTTTTCAAGAAAAATTTTTTTTTTTCAACGAAATTTTTTTTTTCAACAAAAATTTTTTTTCCTTATTTCAACGGGCGCCATAGGCGCATTACAACTTACTAGTTAGAATATAAATACACAACGTTAGTTGAAACCTAATATATGAGCGAAACACCCTTAATGAAGGTTAGTATTTTTATGATTTATATAGCAAAACACCGAAATGAAGTTGTTTGTTCACGTTTCTGTTAATTACTGAAATGTCCTTGCTATCCAGTTCACCTAGAAACATCTCGCATTCTATTTACATGTCACTACGATTAGATCAGATTTGAAGCAAACATGTTGCATACTCATGCGTGATTGTTGGCTGCCTACAATAACCTCGACAAATCCGTGTAGTCTAGTGTGCCCATTAACATATGAAAGTTAGCTAAGTCATAAAACTGTTAAATGCAATTTTCAAAAAAAAAATTCTCAAGGCCAGCCATCACGATAATGAATTCGTAACATCGCCGAACAAGATACAAGAACATTACAAAAATTCCTCGAAATGGAAAGGAAAGGCTAATGCATCAAAGGGCCCCTGATAAAGTTAAAGTGTTTAACTCTCTGAGTTCTGTGGGTGTGTTTATGTGTGTGAGTGGGTATGTATGGTTGAAAAAGGATAACGGTTTATGAGGTCTCATAAAACTCGCCAAATCCCGTAAAACCCAAAAAGTGATTATTTGTTTTGGTTTACAACGAGTTATGGTGCCCTTTTCCTCGTAACTGGTTAGTTGGGACAACAAATGTCCGTCATAGTCGCTACATTGCATGTTCGAAGGCTATGCCACGGATAGTATGGCCATTATTCCATTGTTCATCATTTTAAGTTAACAATTAACACAATATTAGCGTTATAGCGAGACTATTTAGCCTCCCGGGCGAAGGTGCTGAAAAAGGATATGTCCATATCCTTTAATAAAGGATAGAAACGGGGAAAAGGATGCAACGGAAAAAGTATGTTTAAGTTTTCTCAGAAATAAATAAAAAAAAAAGTGTTTAAGAATTGCATAATTTTGTTGAGAAATTCAAAGAAATATTTAAAGGATAATAAATAAACATGTACAAAAGGCTTTGGTATTGCATAATGTTAGCGTGGCTGCACAAGAACGTTAACGTTTTCCATGTTTTTTTTTTTTTTTTTTTTAAAAAAATTCTCAGAAGTATTGTAAAATAATTACGTAAAAACAGCAAAATTCGAATGCTGACATGGCTTTGGAATTGCACAATGTTAGAGTGGCTGAAAAAAGACACTAATGTTTGCATTAAGAAGGACGTTTTTTAATGAAATTCCTAGAAGGATGTGAGCAAGGCTTTGGAATTGCATAATGAAAACGTGGCTACTCAAATACTATAACTATTTCATTGAAAAGAATGCTATCCCTGTTTTGTTGTTTTTTTTTTTTAAAAAAATAAGTTGAAGGGTTCTAAAATAACAGCAAAAGTTCTGATGCTGTGGACTTTGACAGGAGAACAACATTTCGATCTTACGATTTTTTCGACTCCACATGTTCAAAATCAGCTATGCCTAATAAAGCAATTGAGTATAGACGGTTTTTGTCACAGCTTAGGGCATGTCCTACCAAAATCAGCTACACGTAATTCGATGTAGACTGCTAAAAATACTAAAATGCAAAAATTGCTTAAAAAATACTACAAATAGAAAACAATTCTACAAAAATTACTAAAAATACAAAAATAGTTAAAAATGCTAAAAATAGAAAAAAAAATATTCTAAAAAAAACTAAAATGCAAAAATTGCTAAAAAAAAATACAAAAATTTCTAAAAATACGAAAAAAATACTAAAAATAGAAAAATAAAATACAAAAATTACTAAAAATAGTTAAAAATGCTAAAATAGAAAAAAAATACTAAAATGCAAAAAATGCTAAAAAAAAAAAATATATAAAAATAGTTTAAAATGCTAAAAAAAAAATATTCTAAAAAAATACTAAAATGCAAAAATTTCTAAAAAAATACAAAAAATTCTAAAAATACAAAAAAAACTAAAAATTGCTCAAAATTTCTAAAAAATACGAAATTCGCTAAAAAAAAATAGAACAAAATTCTAAAAAAAATAAAAAATTTACTAAATGTAAAAATTACTAAAAAAATAAAAAGAAAAAATGCTAAAAAAAAATAAAAAAAAAGAAATCTAAAAATAGTTAAAAATGCTAAAATAGAAAAAAAATCCAAAAAAAATGCAAAAATTGTTAAACATTTCTAAAGATTAGAAATAGAAAAAAATTCTAAAAAAAAAATTGTATTTCTTAATGTAATACGATCATACGATCTTTAATTTATTAGCCAATATTGATTTTAGGTTAGTGTAAAGTGGCCCAATTGAATAAATAATGTTATCGATCGCTCGATGTCATCATGCTATCATTCCTTACTGCATGGCTTAGGCAGCACACAAAGAAGATGAACAAAGCTGTCGAGTTTTCATCAAACAAATAAACAAAGGTTGCAAAAATACCGCGGAATTTTTCGGTGAAATTGACAAAATCTCATGTGCAATGCAATTGTAGTGAACAACTGGGAGTAGTGGATTTCAAATATATCCCACAGAGGATAACAAAACCGGAGAGCAAAGCTAAAAATCATGGAATGCGGAAGTATAAAAATTGCTGTAAGATCATAAATATAAGCTTTGATTTTAGGAATAACTGCACTTGGAAAATGTAAGAAAATCTCCAGAACAAATCATGGAAAATGCATAAAGATGGATGAAGAACGTGGGAAATAATTATAAGGTTAAAGGTTATAAGGTGGAGAGAAACTGTGAGTAGACAAATCCATATTTTACCGGGAACTCTTCGAAAGAATATATTTTACCGAGGATCCCAAACATGAATTACGTTAAGCTGCCAAACCTACTGAATGTCGGGCCAATAATACGAATACAAAAACATTTGTTCTGTACGAAATGAAATGGAAACTTCATACCCATTAGTGTTCATGAGGTGTAGACGTTATGTTTGATCCCACTCCATTTGCCCATTGATGGCCTACTACAACATGTGAACATTTCCTGATCGAATAAATTATCGACACGATCTATATAATATTATTATTATTAGATGCAGTCACTGTTTTTGATTACAGAAGATATATGTAGCTGCAGTCGGCTAATACGAGTTGATATATTTGATGATAATTCTAAACGTTTTTAAATGTTTAATACACAAACACTCGGGAATTTTTTTTTGCGATGATTCTCATTCACATGGTTACGAGCGAATCTCTGTAAGCACCTTCTCTTTATCTGCGTCGCGAATGATTCTCATTCACATGGTTACGAGCGAATCTTCTCTTTATCTGCGTAGCCGATATTAAACTGTTCTGTCAATCAATTAACACCTTTTTTTACTTTTTATTAATTCCACACAAAGTAATCTGTTTATGAATAATATTATTTTTACCGCATTGCTGTCAAATCTTCAATAAATCTTATGTAGAATCCTTTTGCTTCCTTTACTCTGCCATACTTTTAATCGCATTTTCGCCAAAAAATATTGCAATTTTTTTGTATACAGAAATTCCAATCATTTTTACCAGTATTATTCTTATTAATTGTTTCATATTTCTGTTAATTTCACTGCATTATCCTGTTATTATCCTTATCAATCTACAGGTACTCTTTCTCACCCGTCCCCCTTTAGATTGATCCAGTGTTGGACAAATAAAACCAACAAGTGCTGCGTGTGAAATTTTCAAAATGTAAACAAATACATTTCCCACACGAAAAACTTAAATACGGGATCCTGTAAAAACCAGGATCTCACTCTGGTTGAGGGAGTGTGAGAGTGAGAGAGAGAGAGAGAGGGTATGAAAAAACACGCTTATCTCCTGATCTTCAGCGATGTGTTCTTTGTTGTTGTGAACAATTTTTGGGGGAGCGCCTACTTATTAAAGAACAAGAGAGAACCTGTTTGTTTAAAGCGGTACCCGGACAATAACATTTCATATCTTTTGTTTGCCAAGGCATTGTCCTTTTTGCAGTTCAACGCTTCGTTTTTTTTTTATTGGATATGTTTGATGATCAACACCGATGACGCTGATGATGAGGGAGGATTTGTATACTTTTTTTTTTTTTTTTGCCAAACCAAAAGGTTCCCATCATTCAGGGGTTATAAGTGAGTGTGTTTGTTTGGTTTTTCTCGGGGCGCAGGTACTTGTGATCCAGTTATAAAGCGACAAATAAGTCAGAAACTAAATGAATTCTGAAAAGGATGCGTATGCGGTGGTGGTTGGAAAGATCAAATAAAAGACACTTGGAAATTGAAGCATTTGTTTAATTTATGTTGGCATTTCTTATTTCAAACTAACGTCGACGACGACGAAGTCGCAGAAAGCGATGCCTTGAAAACAGTGTCATTGGAAATTTAAACATTATGAAGTTCAATTAAACATCAATGTAAACATGATCCTTGAGGGAGATAATGAAAGTGCTTGAGATAATTTTCCTAATAGTGGTCCTTGGTGGTTATGGTGGAATGGAGGAGAGAACAATGTAATGGGGAAAAGGATAATTTACCTGGTGACCCGGTGCTAGACCAGTAAGACATACAGCCCGATTATGAAAACTCCCAGGGAGATAATTTCCGGGGAATTTATTTATTATTTACTATTTCTACACAGATCGGCAGAATAATACCGTGTTACAAAAAGTAGATTTTTTTCTGTCCTATGAACCAAATTTACTTTTTCGGAAAGGGGATAAAAATAAAAATACACGTGTATCGGCGATTTTCATGTACACGTCAGAATTTTTTTTTTTTAAGTTTGAAGTATGAAGCTCGTAGTGGCCTGTGTGAAAGCCTTTCGACCGATTTTTAACCCTTTTTCAGTGTTCCAATCGAGCTGATTTTTGGCAGGCAGACTCGAGGAAATGTCTGTATCACGTCGAATTTTTTAAAAAATAGATTTTTATCAATTCTCAGATTTTCCTAATTTTTTTTTTTAAATGATTATCGTTTTTTTGTAAAACATTTTTTTTTCGTAACGCTTAAGTAGTTTAAAAATTTGGAGTCTCCTCATGCTATGTTATGCTAAGAAAAGTGAAAAAAAAATATTTTTTTTTTCAAAAATAATAAAAATTGGGGAAAATCTGAGAATTGATAAAAATTGTTTTTAAAAAATTAAAAATTTTTTTTTAAAAAAATCAGGTCGATTGGATCACTGAAAAAGTGTTAAAAATCGGTCCAAAGGCTTTCACACAGGCCACTACGAGCTTCATACTTCAAACTTAAAAAAATAAACATTCTGACGTGTACATGAAAAAATTTTTATTTTGTATCCCCTTTGCGAAAAAGTAAATTTGGTTCATAGGATAGAATGTGTGTAACACGGTGTAATAAGTCAGCTTTTTTGTTTGACTCCCGGTTTGTTTAGAATCGAAGGATTTTCATCTGACATAAATAAATTCCCTGGCAGTTTTCGTAATCGGTCTGATATTCTGAGTCTCACACTCAAATCTATAAGGAAAAGGAAACTACTTGGTAATAATAAGATTCTAGACATATTATTATTATGAAATCATGATTTCACAGACAAGCAAATCCTCGGTTAAACCGCAAAGTAAGACCACCCGGTTACCGGTTAGTTTTGCCTAACCACACGAGTTTTTTTGAATTTAATAAAACTGTGGATTATTCAACAGATTTCTACGCATCCTGCATTGCCTTTTTTCCACTTCTTAAGCGTGTCGCCGAGTTTTCCTTCCAACACCCTTCAAAAATCCACACTTTTGACACATTCCCCTGGACAAAATTTCGCTTTCACAGCAACACACCACCAAGATCCAACCAAGATCTTTTGAAGTGAGTTGGAAAAGAAAATTGCGCATATTCTCAAAAAGGAAAACGCAGTAAAATGAAATGTTGTATTTCATTATGGAGAGAAACCCCACCCATCAAGCTATTGTTCTGCCCTGGCAGTATGAAATTTGTATGGAAGTTGGAAAACAAGAAACATAAATAAACTTTCACACGCGTTTCATTTCAGAAAATATATCAACACATGTTTGATCATTTCATTCAAAATATTGCCCAAAACCAATGGCAGACCCTCCCCGTTTTGTTTTCCCCCCCCAAACGACAGGGAAGTAATCACAAATAAGGCCAAGTTGATTTTTCAGTCGAAAGAAATGTTTCTTGCCCTGACTGTGCATTATCGTCGAGGGTAAATTACTCGACTGCGATTGTTAGAAATCTTTCAAGCGAAATAAAAATTAAAATATTTCTTGTAGACTCACAGCAATAGCAACAACTAGAAACGACTGCCAGCTGTCCGTGCAAAGTTTGACGAGCATACAGGAAGAACAAAAAAAAACCCCTTAAACTGGCTGTGCACCAAAGAGAAGGGGCTGATGACCGAAAGTCTGCTAAGAAGGTCGTTGTGCTGGGGTTATAAGCAGGGTGATCACAGTGTTTCATGCACAAACTTCATGTGGTAACTTGTAGTGATGACATTTGAAGGAAATTTGCTACCGGTTACTTTTGAAGGCTATACAAATAGCATAACTTTAAATAGAGTACTTTTAATCTTAATATATATTTACCCTCGACACTGATTCACTGATTCACTGATACACTGATTCCCTGATTCCCTGATTCACTGACTCTGTCACGCAGTATGTAGGAATTTAAATAGGCATTCTATAATAATTCTATAAATAATAATAATAAAAAAAATAATATTTTTTTTGTACAGAAATTGTGTTTTCCCCAAATTTTTTTTTCTTACAAATTTTTTTTTTTACAAAAATTTTTTTTTTCCAAATTTTTTTTTTTCAAGAAATTTTTTTTTTCAAGAAAATTTTTTTTTTTCAACAAAATTTTTTTTTTTCAACAAAAATTTTTTTTTCAGCAAAAATTTTTTTTTCACCAAAAATTTTTTTTTCAACAAAAATTTTTTTTCAACAACATTTTTTTTTTAACAGAATTTTTTTTTCATATTTTAAAGGGCGCCATAGGCGCATTACAACTTACTAGTAACATATATTGAAATTGAATCTGGCTGTTTTCTTTCCAATATTAGATCTTTATAAGGACCAAACACTGGGACCAGAATAATTGTACACCATCCATCCTATGAACTGAGTTTATGGAACTTTCAGCGGAAATCCGGTCAGATTTTTTTTCTGACTCTGTCGCCAAAATCGTCAAAAAATATTTTATACCAGAAAACCACTAGTTTTAGGAATAATGCTCGATTTTAATTATTTTGGCGAGAAATCGCCAAATCAACCCTGACAACCCTGGTAAGTACTTTTTATAACCGAATCCCATAAAGTCTTTTCCTGTTAAGAATTGATTTCTAAACTGTAGTCACCAAACTTGCTACTGCTTTCTAATATTAGAACTGTAACCGGACAAACGATTGGAACGTCTGAATATAAGTACATCCAATAATTTGATTTAATGGACTTTTCAAGAGGAAATCTGGCAAGAATTTTCTTTAAAAAAATATTCCTTTTCATAACCTTATTAGTTCTCTTCTTATTCAATTGTCGATTTCGATTATTATTTACCTACAGTAACCGGTAACAGATATTTAAGAAATTTTGATCACTAAGTTGCATTCTTTTTGTTGACTGTCAGCCGACTGAAAGTCGACCTTGAGTTTGAACAGTTACTCATTGAAGTAACCGATAACCGATAAATCTCACTTTTCGGTTTTGAACAGCAAGTTTGGAGAATATCTTTAACCTTCCGATTAATAATCTATATCTATCTTCTATCTATATTTATAAAAGAGAATGCCGTCCGTGTGAACACGCATAACTTTATAACGGATCGTCCGATTTTCACGATTTTGGGCTTGATGAATTCGTGTTGGCCCAAGGAAGGACATAGGATGTAAAATCCTGGAAGATTGTACAATGGCTCACAAACGCGCATTGGAAGCTTTAAATCGCACATTGAAAGATTTACGGAATGACACACGACATTTCGGTGGCGCTTTGATTTTGTTGTCAGGCGATTTTCGTCAAACACTGCCTGTCATTCCAAGATCAACTCCAGCAGATGAATTGAACGCTTGCCTGAAGGCGTCGGCTTTATGGCAATACGTGAAGAAATTGCAGTTGAAAACGAACATGCGAGTTGCTTTACGAAGTGACCAGTCCGCTGAGAAGTTCTCTAGGCAATTGTTGGCGATGGGTAATGGCGTGATTCCAGTCGAATTAGTTACCGGCTTAATTGAATTTCCACAGAATTTTTGCAGCATTACAACTACGCCGGAAGAGCTGATTATGAAGGTTTTTCCGAATATCGCGCAGAATTATGTTGACCATGATTGGCTGAGTGCACGAGCGATTTTGGCTGCGAAAAACAAGGATGTCGATCATTTGAATTTCGTCATTCAAAATGATATCTCCGGTGAGTTGCATTCATACAAATCCGTCGACTCCGTGATGGATGAAAACGAAGTCACGAACTATCCGACAGAATTTTTGAATTCTCTGGATGTCCCGGGCTTGCCGCCACACTTTTTGAAATTGAAAGTCGGCTCAATTATAATTTTGTTGCGTAATCTCAATGCACCAAAACTTTGTAACGGTACGCGTTTGATTGTGAAGACACTCAAATCAAATGTCATTCAAGCGACGATTTTTAGGGGAAAATTCAAGGGCGAAGATGTTCTCATTCCGCGGATTCCTCTTATTGCGAACGATTTGCCATTCGTATTTAAGCGTCTTCAATTTCCGGTGCGTCTCGCTTTCGCTATGACAATTAATAAGGCGCAAGGACAATCGCTGGATGTTTGTGGAATCAATCTTGAGTTCCCATGTTTCACATGGTCAATTGTATGTGGCGTGCTCACGTGTCGGCAAACCTTCCGCTTTGTACGTGTACGCCCAAGAGAACAAAACGAAAAACGTTGTGTACCATAAACCACTTCAGTGAAAAAGCGGAAGGTTGGCTGATAACTCAATCATTGCGGTTTGATAAAAGCACATCGTTATTCTTTTACTTTAGTTATTTCCATTGTATTTAACACAACTTTTTAATAAAGAATTTGAATTGACTGAGTTATATAAAGCAGCAAGTGCATGCTCGGAATTATTTTTTCCGTTGCATTAACGAATTTAAGCGGAACGAAGTTCGCCGGGTCAGCTAGTAGGAAATAATTTCATTCGTCATACATTTATTTACCTATAAGGTCAGAACCTAGTAGATATTAAGTTTACTTTTAAAATGAATTAGATTGCATGCATTTTTCTAATCTATAGACTTTAGAATAATATTAATATTATTTTTTCCCATCTACAGATTTAAACAAACTTTAAAAAACTCATTCTCACAAAGGCAAATCAAAATAATTATCAAAAAAAAATCCAACCAACACCATTAACTTTCATCAAGTGTCCGATTACGATCTTCAAATACTGGCAAATTAGGATCGATTTTTATGAAACCTAAAACCAGCTGAATTCTTTCGTGTCGTACTTATAATACAAAATAAAAACCGGTAATTTTTTACGACTTCTAAAAAACATTCCGTTGCGAAAAAAAACAACAATTGTGCTCAGTGTAATACAATATCACTTTTAAACCATAATAATTTGCAAAATATTATAAAAATGAACATCAATCACTTTTTCTGAACAAAACATTTACGTTCAAGCAATATGTGATCGCTTATAAAAGAAACAACTGAAATCGAAAAGGAAAAGGAACCCTAAACGGCTCGTTACTTAAATGACATACATGTCTGTCCCTCCGTCGGTACATGACGCCCTGAACTTATTGCGCATGTCTTTTTAGGGTTTTTTTAACCCCTTTTCGTTTTTATTTTACAAACAAACAAAAAATACAAAATCATAGTCGTTCGAATGCAAAATTATAATTACGAAATTGTTACACATTTTTAAATTCCCTACCGTTTCTTTGCCCTGTTTTTTTTTTTCTTTGGTATCAACAATTGTTCATGATATCACATCGCCAAAGACAACCCCCGGTTGTGCTATTTTTCCATTTCTCTCTCTCACCAGGCAGTCAGTTGCGTGTGTCGTCACAAGTCTTGCACACACCTGGTCACACGTAAGTAATCGTCCGTACGTACGACTGACTAGGGCATATACAAGATTTTCAGGATTGACTGAGGACAAGACAACTAAAAGAGCTACCGGAATATGTACTTTGATATGCTAATGCATGGTTAAGCTATTGCTGCAAATGGTGGCTAGAGGTTTTTCTTGGATTTTCTGTGTAGTGGCTTTCGAAATGTTTTGCTGAGTTTTTGGGAAATTATTCAGGGGTTGCTGCTTGGTTGAATAGTACATTTTAAAATCACACTGGATTATACGCAGTATTGGCGCAAAGTAATCGGTAACCATTGGATCTCATTTGCCTTATATTAACTGCCTGTTTCCATAAAACGAATTTCTTTATTCGTTTTTAAATTGTCAAAATTGAAATGGATAAAATGAATTCTTACAAGTAATGAGAGCTTATTCTTTTGAAATTGTCTTCTATATGACGATATCTAACATATATCTGAAAACCCGAATTGAATAATGTCTGAAACTCATTTTATAGGGCTTTCGATATTGACGATTCGTACCGAACGAACAGATTCGTTTTATGGAAACAGGCACTAAACTAGCAAACAATGTCAGGCAGACCATTGAGTGTTTGCCAACATTAACAAAGACTTGTTTGGATAAATTATTTACAAACGCCCTTTTTTTTTGAAAATTAACAATGAAATAGCTTCTGATCACTTTGGGTTTTCAAAAAAAAAAAAGCTGCTGCAGCCTGAAGAGTGTTGAAGAAATGCGAGGTTTCCCTTCCTTGTCGTTCTTTGGAACTTTTGAACGTATTTTGCATCCAAGACTTGGGTCTTGGATCGGACCGCAATAGAGAAATTGATGGACAAATTCGAGTTGTTGGGACAAGTTGATGTGATGTGAAGAATAAAATTCGTGCACGTTGCTCAAGAACAACGGAGAATATGGCTGCTGTAGCCCAAAGAGTGTTGAAGAAAATCCAGGTTTGTCCTTTCCTTGTCGTTCTTTGGAATATTACACCGTGTTTTGCATAAAGACTTGACTTATAAAGTTCAGTTAACACAAGAACTCAAGCCGGCCGATCATCAACAACGTCGTGTCTTTGCTGATTGGGTCCTTGAAATGCATGAAAATGATCCGGAATTCCATTGAAAAAGTATCTTGACTAATGTGGACCACATTTCCACCTCGGTGGCTACGTCAGCAAGCCAAATTGACGCTCGGAAAACCCAAGAGTTATGGTTGACAATCCTCTCCATCCTCAACGTGTGACTGTTTGGTGCGGTTTATGGGCCGGCGGTATCATTGGACCTTACTTTTTCGAAACTGAGGTTCGGTCAACAGTTACGGTAAATGGATTGCGCTATCGAAAGATGACTAATGATTTTTTATGGTCGGAGTGGGCTGATATTGATCTGGACAACGTATACTTTCAACAAGATGGCGCTACGTGCCACACAAGCAACGAAACCATTGCTGTTTTACGGGAAAAGCTTCCGGACCGTGTTATCTGTCGAAGAGGGGTTGATTACAATTGGCCACTGAGATCTTGTGATTTAACACCTTGCCACTTCTTCCTTTGGGACCACGTGAACGATAAGGTCTACGCCAACAGCCCAGCGTCGATTCGAAGACCTCAAAGACAGAATTCGTGAGGCTATCGAGCCACTTTGCCATTTGGTTATGGAAAATTTCATGAAAAGGATAAATTTTTATGTTCTACTTTTCAATTTTATTTTTTTGATAAAAATTATTTTTTTGATAAAAATATTTTTTTGATAAAAATATTTTTTTGATAAAAATTATTTTTTTGATAAAAATATTTTTTTTATAAAAATTATTTTTTTGATAAAAATGTTTTTTTGATAAAAATATTTTTTTGATAAAAATATTTTTTTGATAAAAATATTTTTTTGATAAAAATTATTTTTTTGATAAAAATATTTTTTTTATAAAAATTATTTTTTTGATAAAAATATTTTTTGGATAAAAATATTTTTTGGATAAAAATATTTTTTTGATAAAAATTATTTTTTTGATAAAAAATATTTTTTTGATAAAAATATTTTTTTGATAAAAATGTTTTTTTGATAAAAATATTTTTTTGATAAAAATATTTTTTTGATAAAAATTATTTTTTTGATAAAAATATTTTTTTGATAAAAATATTTTTTTTAAATAAATTATTTTTTTGATAAAAATATTTTTTTGATAAAAATAATTTTTTTGATAAAAATATTTTTTTGATAAAAATAATTTTTTTGATAAAAATATTTTTTTGATAAAAAATACATAATACATTTTTTTGATAAAAAATATTTTTTTGATAAAAATTATTTTTTTGATAAAAATATTTTTTTGTACCAATATTTCGTGGTATTGGCAATGGCTCTACATATTTTATATACCCTCCTTCTTAGGGTATTATATCCCATTCAAATACATTTACTTGTGATCTTTTTTTTTTTTTTTAATATTTAAATACACCGAATCGCAGCGGTTTCATTAAAATCCACTCACCTCTGCCTAACAACTAAACTAAGTAATAATTAGACATTGTCTCGAAGGTTATTGTAGCACAACCAGACATTTTCAGCATACAAGTTATTACCTGCATCGGGTTTTATGGCTGCCATCCCTCCGCCTCCGCCTCATTGACATTGACATGGCAGAAAGAAAAAAAATCTGTTTCACATTTAATCATAATCGTTATATGACCACCACAACTGTGAAGCAAACGAAAATATTGACATTCTGTTGCGATACATGGCCACAGTTACTAAATTCAAGACCACGTCCCGTGACATTTGTGTTTAATGTCTCTTTACATTCAATAGTCACATAGCGGCTTTAACGAAATATTTCCAAAGAATTTCGAATTTTATGGTTTTATAATCGTCCACAAAACTCTGCAAAGCGTTGGCTGGCTGGCTGGCTGAGAGACACAGAAAAAAACCCACAATATTTTCAATTAACACTTAAAAAGGACGAGGACCGTGGCAAATGGACGAAACTATGCGTATCCTAACGATCCCCCTTTTTAGCTTAAATAATGTATTTATGAGGCGACTTTGTGTGCTCAATGCCAATGGCAATGACATTCTCGCTGTACTCATGAAAAACACTTGCTGTTTTTCGGTTTTGGTCGCTTTGGTTTTCGGTGTGATCCATCCTGCTGATTTGTGGGCTTCGTCTTGATGCAGACTTAGGAAAATCGCCTAATTTGTGTTGGCAACCATGAAAACGATAACCTGTGGCGTTGATTCCCGGGAAGTTTAGGCGAAATCTTGGTTTCGCTTTGACGAGATCTCTTTGTGTCCTGTTTACCAATATTTTGCGTAGAACCTTTAATTATTCGATTTAACTGTGATGTCAGCTAAAACACACACACACAAAGATAACAAAGTCGAGTATAACGAATTGTTTATCTAAATATTTCAACAAATTAGCACCTTGTCCATATGGTGATTTACATTTTTACCGGGATTTAGAATAGTCGAATGAAGAAAAGATATCGAGTGAACACGAGGACATGGTGGTGATGTAAATTGTATGTCAAGGACGAAGTTTTTTGAAATTTCAAATGTTAATACATTCAGCATAAGGGCCATCTTTCTTTTAAATTTACCATATCTCACAGCCACTTCAAAGGTGACTCAACTCAAAATTTTCAAATTTTCAAAAAATAGGAAAAAAAATGTTTGTGATTAATCCGTTTTTTTTTTAAAAATAATGTTAGAAAATTCTCACAACAACAACATAATTTGACCCTTTTTTTGTTAGACAGGTGAATTCTGCAAATTTAAAAATTTCGACTTGTGTCACTTTTGAAATGGGTGTGCGATATTAGCTTGCAAACCAAGAAATACAATGTTTTGTGGTAAATTAAGGAAATTGAGAGCATGGAAATACAATTTCTAAAGTGGGTGGAATGGTACATTTGTATGGGAGGTACCAGAAGGGGAGTTGCCAGACTTCCAAGTTTTTGTCCAAAACTTTGTCTAGCAATAGCTTTACTAAATACAGAATTTGTGCAAGATCGCGTTGGTCATATTGATATTAATACACAATTTCTAATGGGGCCGGGATGGTACATTTGTATGGGAGGTACCATAAGGGGAGTTGCCAGACTTCCAAGTATTTGTTCAAAACTTTGTCTAGCACTTACTTTACTAAATACAGAATTTGGGCAAGATCGCGTTGGGCATATTGATATTATTACACGATTTCTAAAGTGAGCGAAATAGACGATTTGTATGGGAGGTACCAGAAGTGGAGTTGCAAGACTTCCTAGTTTTTATCGGAAACTTTGTCTAGCAATAGCTTTACTAAATACAGAATTTGGGCAAGATCGCGTTGGTCATATTGATATTATTACACGATTTCTAATGGGGCCGGGATGGTACATTTGTATGGGAGGTACCAGAAGTGGAGTTGCCAGACTTCCAAGTTTTTGTCCGAAACTTTGTCTAGCACTTACTTTACTAAATACAGAATTTGATATTATTACACGATTCCTAAAGTGAGCGAAATAGACGATTTGTATGGGAGGTACCATAAAGGGAGTTGCAAGACTTCCTAGTTTTTATCGGAAACTTTGTCTAGCAATAGCTTTACTAAATACAGAATTTGGGCAAGATCGCGTTGGTCATATTGATATTATTACACGATTTCTAATGGGGCCGGGATGGTACATTTGTATGGGAGGTACCAGAAGTGGAGTTGCCAGACTTCCAAGTTTTTGTCCGAAACTTTGTCTAGCACTTACTTTACTAAATACAGAATTTGGGCAAGATCTCGTGGGTCATATTGATATTATTACACAATTTCTAATGGGGCCGGAATGGTACATTTGTATGGGAGGTACCAGAAGGGGAGTTGCCAGACTTCCAAGTTTTTGTCCAAAACTTTGTCTAGCAATAGCTTTACTAAATACAGAATTTGGGCAAGATCGCGTTGGTCATATTGATATTATTACACAATTTCTAATGGGGCCGGAATGGTACATTTGTATGGGAGGTACCAGAAGGGGAGTTGCCAGACTTCCAAGTTTTTGTCCAAAACTTTGTCTAGCAATAGCTTTACTAAATACAGAATTTGGGCAAGATCGCGTTGGTCATATTGATATTATTACACAATTTCTAATGGGGCCGGGATGGTACATTTGTATGGGAGGTACCATAAGGGGAGTTGCCAGACTTCCAAGTTTTTGTCCAAAACTTTGTCTAGCAATAGCTTTACTAAATATAGAATTTGTGCAAGATCGCGTTGGTCATATTGATATTATTACACGATTTCTAATGGGGCCGGAATGGTACATTTGTATGGGAGGTACCAGAAGGGGAGTTGCCAGACTTCCAAGTTTTTGTCCAAAACTTTGTCTAGCAATAGCTTTACTAAATACAGAATTTGGGCAAGATCGCGTTGGTCATATTGATATTATTACACAATTTCTAATGGGGCCGGGATGGTACATTTGTGTGGGAGGTACCAGAAGTGGAGTTGCCAGACTTCCTAGTTTTTATCGGAAACTTTGTCTAGCAATAGCTTTACTAAATACAGAATTTGGGCAAGATCGCGTTGGTCATATTGATATTATTACACGATTTCTAAAGTGAGCGAAATAGACGATTTGTATGGGAGGTACCCGAAGGAGTGTGGCCATATAGCCCATATGCAATCCCATAAGCAGTTTTGGGAAAATATTAACCCATGCCAAATTTCAAAGCGATTGTTTAACACCTTCGAATGTTATCGAAGGACATGGCTCAAACGATTTCGAAAGTCATGAATCGAATTTGGTTCAAATACACCAAAAACGTCGTCCATGTACTCTTCTTCTAATGTGGGCTTGTACTCCATTAACCCGGCCGTCAAGAAAATGGTTTAGCTGTAATGCTGCAGCTTGTTAACGTAGAAAAGATGAAGAAGACTTTATAGCACTTGCATTGGAAATACTGAGTGAGAAAGAGATCCGACCAAACACCAATCATATCATTAAACACCACAACTATAACTCTGTGGTTTTCACGAATAACTTCTCAGAAGAGCGAAAAAAAAATATTTTTTAAAATTGTGGCTTCTCTAAAAATATTAACTAAAAAAAATATTAACTAATAACATAGAACTTCTCACAAGAGCGAAAAAAAAATATTTTTTAAAATTGTCGCTTCTTTAAAAATATTAACTAAGTTATAACATAAAACATCTCAGAAGAGCGAAAAAAAATATTTTTTAAAATTGTGCTTTCTCTAAAAATATTAACTTAAATTGTTATTAACAAAGAAAACAGAGTAACGAATCCTTTGTATTAAAAAAAAGTCTACTTTAATCGAATGCCCTTTGAAAATGTAGCTTTTTGACATCAGTAAATCAAAATCCCCTAAAATGTACTTAGGCGATTATTTGTGAAAACCACAGAACTACAGCCATGGTTTCTAAACTGTAAGTTTGATTGAAAAAAATGCTAGAGCTGTTGTCATACATTTCATTAGCATGATCTAAACCTAACCTTAAGATCTTTCAGGACATTTTCTCATAATTAATTGATATTATCTACTTCTCCCCCTCCCTGAAAAGAAAAACCCAACATTTTGGCGCGTACCAAAATTTTGTAAATTACTTCCTTTTGGAAACCCATGCAATGTAACCTTTCGTTCGTAATTATCTTCCCCCTATACACAAGTAACTATAAAGAAAAATGTGTCACGTTCCATAAATTGAACTTAACGTGTGTCCTTTTCGTTACAGAACAATGCCTCAATATCACCTCAACAAATGTGAACATGAAACGAACAACAACAAAAAACGAAGAAAAAGTACGTTACAAAACCAAAAATGTTGAGTCGCTAGGGGATCAAAGGACTGAAAACAACAACCCCCCAAATGGAATAGAAATTTTGAGCCAGGGAGATCCTTTGATCCTTTGTAAAAGAAATTCGAAAAAGAGCGCCAAACTGTTGAGAGGGAGTAACAATTCAGGGAAAGACGCAAATCTTATCTGTTGTGTTACCAGAGCTACTAAGAGTCTATCTCTCTTTAAAAAAAAAAGAGAAGACAACTTATGTTGAGTCCTTTGAGTAACAATCTAAAATTGTAGAATAACTCAGGACATGTTAAGAGAGATCTCCAATAGCATGGCTCAAGAGATACATCTCTCTTTTCATACTCACAATGTGGTGCTCTCCCAACACACTTTGAGTAGGTGCTCAAAATTGATTATCTTTCCAAAACTACTCATCCCTATGCAATGAGTGAGTTTTCTTAAATGTAAAATAGTGTATTAGGTAACAAATGGCATACTCAAATTGTCTCACAACTCCGGAGTCCCTGATCTGTCTAACTCTCCCTCTTTGTCTCCTCTACCTTAAAATAAAGCAAGAGATAGAAGAAAAATAAACGTTACATTCCCTCACTTGAAAACCTCCACTTCCTTACCTTTAGCAGATCCCTCCAACAACCGTTCATAGGTTACTTCATCATCTGATCATTTTGTTTAATGTTTATCAAAAGAAGGACGACCGGTGTGTTACATATCCTGTGAATACACACACACGCACACACATATTTATATTTCCTTGTGGCACGCGCCACTATTGATTGACGACAGATGTTTTTTAAGGATGACTTTGGAGTAGCAGTCGGAAATTGACAAACGTTCGTTATGCGTTTCGTTGTTTTTTTTTTTTTAACATATTGTCCTTGATGTCGTGTTTCAGGGACACGATCCCTGTCATGGCAAACTGTCAAGGTTATGAATTTGGGGAAGAAAATCAGATTAAATGAAATTGTTTCCGAGAGCAGAAAATTAATTATCAAAAAATGTCAACTTCGTATTTTTTTCTTTTTTTTTTCACAGCCTAACTCAGGCGGTGAAAGATAATTAACATTTCCAGGACTCACTGGAGAACAGAATTTGTGATTTTTGACTTGAAATACATTTAGTATTTATTTTTACACCCATCTAAGTGTACTGTCTTTATTTTTATAGCTCATTCCATTTCAAAACCCCTAAGATTCCCTATGGATCCTAGTATAGTTCGAAGACAATCCAAACTGGATTTGATTAACAAAAAATTGAACAATATTACCGAGAAATGAGTCTCTTATCCATCGTGTATATTAACTTTCTATTTTGAAAGCCTCACAGTGGGCCGAAATAAAATTCCTTAAAAAAAAACCCTCAGTCCTTGTTGTAAACTTATTTTTCACAGAACCCACATTTTTTTACTTGATATAAAGTTCGAAACTCTTTGTCGATGGAATTGAATTCTGGACCACGGAGGGCCGCCTAAATGACAAAGTGTTATCCTCAGTCTTGATCAGCCCATGAAATAGCAAACCGAGCCAGTTAATATTTTCAAAGAGATGTTTGTGTGGTATCAATACAAGAAATAACTAACACGAGGGGAACTGCCCTCTATTTTTTGTCAACATAATTATTTCGTCCAAATTCAACAGTTTTCCAACTTGTCTCGTCATCAGCGCACAGTCGAGAAATTCGAAAAATGTTTGGAAATATATCAGCCATTTGGTTGTGATTCCATCCGATTGGATTGAAAATTCACACCGACCTAGCTAAAACCAAATCGAAATTAGGCAGAAGTTTAAATTTTTTGAAGAACCGAGGTTTTCATCTTTGAAGATCATCTCTCACTAGACCCACTGGATCCATCTTCCAGACTTAAGCTCAAACACACTTCAGCTAGGTCTGTGTGAAATTTCAATCAAATTCAAAATGTCAGATTTATTTTCCAAACATTTTGTGAATTCCACGAACGCGCTCTGATGAAAAGTTTTATTTCCCAACAAATTTCCAATTTCCGCCACCTAAATGACAAAGTTGAATTCTCAGTTTTGATCAGCCCATGAAATCGCAAATCGAGCCAGTTAGTATTTTCAAAGAGATGTTTGTGTGTGGGGAAACCAAGGTTTTCATTTTTGAAGTTCATCTCTCGCTAGACTGGATCCTGGATCCATCTTCCAGACTCAAGCTCAGACACACTTCAGCTAGGTCTGTGTGAAATTGCAATCAAATCTGCCCCGCCAATTCAAAATGTCAGATTTATTTTCCAACAATTTTTTGAATTCCTCAAATGCGCACTGATGAAAAGTTTTATTTTCCAACAAATTTCCAATTTCCGCCACCTAAATGACAAAGTTGAATCCTCAGTTTTGATCAGGCGGAATTTTAAATTTTTTGAAGAACCGAGGTTTTCATTTTTGAAGTTCATCTCTCGCTAGACCCACTGGATCCATCTTCCAGACTTAAGCTCAAACACACTTCAGCTAGGTCTGTGTGAAATTGCAATCAAATCTGCCCAGCAAATTAAAAATGTCAGTTTTATTTTCCAAACATTTTTTGAATTCCTCGATTGCGCGCTGATGAAAAGTTTTATTTCCCAACAAATTTCAAATTTCCGCCACCTAAATGACAATGACAAATCCTCAGTTTTGATCAGCCCATGAAATCGCAAATCAATTCAGTTGGTATTTTCTAAGAGATGTTTGTGTGGGGGAAACCAAGGTTTTCATCTTTGAAGTTTATCTCTCGCTAGACTGGATCCTGGATCCATCTTCCAGACTCAAGCTTAGACACACTTCAGCTAGGTCTGTGTGAAATTGCTATCAAATTCAAAATGTCAGATTTATTTTCCAAACATTTTTTGAATTCCTCGAAGGAATTCCAAGGAAACCAAGGTTTTCATCTTTGAAGTTCATCTCTCGCTAGACTGGATCCTGGAAGTATAAGCTTAGATATAATTCAAATTCAGATGTAATTCAAAGGAGAGTTCAAAATGTTTTCAGACCCATTGTCTCTACCAATATTGACATGACTTTCCACTATCTATAGCCCGATTGCCGGTGACTAACTTCATCGGGGAGCTTTTTTTAACATAACTCTTAATTGGTTTGAAGGAAACATACATTTTTTTTGAAAATGTCTAGGTGTTACTTTAGAAATTTACCAAGTATAGGGTTATCCATTTCGTGGTTTCAAAAGTATAGGGCTGGAATTTCTTGGAGTAGTTTTTATTGTAATTTATTATAATTGGCCGTGAGGCTTTAAATTACAAAATCTGTGCAAATAAATGAAATGAAATTCGACATCTGTCAAACTAAATTGTTAAACCAATTCTTTTTTTTTCAGTGGGAAATCTGACATTGACGAAAATGGATCGCTTAACTATCAGACAACGCGTAAAAATTATTTAAATTATTGTATTTTATAAAATTTTCCAAAATCTACTCAATGATTTTTTCCCGAATTTCCAAAATGCCCGTTTCTTATCAAACCCGTCCAGACCTGCAACGGAATCTGAAATTGCAACTTTATATCCCACCCCTCACCTCATTATGCCTTCATTGCGTTGACAGGTGAACAACTTCCCTTTCGAGGGAGTCACACAAATGAGTGTTTGGAAATTGTACAATTTTCTTGATTCTCACGTTATAATTGTTGTGAGAATTACTTACTGATTATGTATACATGCCTAATAATAAACCCTGAGAATATTCATTACACCATGAAATCGCCGAACGATAAACCAAACCAAACCAACATGAAACAAAAACATTTATTTGAATAAAAGAAAATTCAAAAAAAAAAAAAAAAAAAAACCCAAAATCAATTATCAACCTGTGAAACCAGAAAAAATAAGCAAACACCAGACAAGCAACTCCATCGATATTCTCAGGCTTTGAGGCCAAGGAGTTTGGTGAATCTTTAAGGACAAACAGATTCTCGCACACAAGCAGACAGACACACATGCACTGAAACTCGGCAGAATGCATAATCAAGCAAAAATCATTAATACTTTTGAATAAAGACGATACGACGATATCAATGCAACAACACAGTCACACACACACACACACACAGCCCAACCCATAAAAAGGACGAATCCTTACAATGCATTACGAAAAAGCAATGAACGTGAAGAAAAATTCTCACCAGATTTCAATCACATTCACATTCAATATCGAACCTCAACATACGGAAGATGCTGTGGGAATTTTTGAATTTGCACCCATCACATTGAATATGCAGCATGTAGCAGCTCTTAAACAGCCCAGCCTACATGCACTCTCACCACTTGCCACCACTTTCCAATGCATTCCAGACTACAAACTACTGCTCATGCAGATATCAAGAAGAGATGCATATTTGAAAAGGATCCTTTCTTTTCGGCTCTCGACAACAAGTTGCTGACAACAAGATAAACACCTACAAAATTAACCACCACCACCACCACCACCATGGCCATCCAGAATGAGATGAAATGAACGAACAACCAAGAGCCAACGAAAAGGACTCGTCACAGGACTAAAGTAGTGGCAGTGTCTGAACCGCACCTGTTAGAGAAACAAAGATTTGTAGAGCAATCGTTGCAATGCCCACAAAAAATTTCAATTCCCATCAATGTGCCTGCACACACAGGGACGAACACTAACACATATGAAATAAGTACCAGCAAAAGGATAGAGAAAGAGGGAATTTGAAATTGACGGAAGTTGCTCACACTTCTAACGTGCGAATAAATAAACGATCTCATCGAATTTCAAAGGAAATTTAGATTTCATTTCATTTGATACTGCATTTTTTTTTTTGCCAAACACAAAAACCAACCAGAGCAGGTTACAGGCAAAATAAAGGCAAAAAGAGCAAAAAATCGTCCTCGTCGTTATTGTTTTTTTTTTGTTCTGTTGGAACAGAGAGGACAATAACGGGCCGCCGTAGCTCAAGCAAACGGAAGTAAATTCAAAGGAAGCAACAATTTCCGTTCCGATCGTTTCTTTGTGTTTTTGAAGGCATTTCTCGAAAAGGAAGTTGAACCGTTTTGTTTGCTTGCATCACAACAAGTGTGAATAGATAATTAACAGATTTATGTCCTTTTAAAGGAGGGAGGACTCATACAATGCCCCAGTCGTCCTATGGTGCTCTGCTTTTTGGAATTCTGCCGCTGTAGGTTTTTTTAAATTCATTGGATTTTTTTTGGCGATTTTTAATTTTTGGGAATTTCTTTATTGTTTTAGAGACAAAACTGTGATTTTAAGAAATGTCATTTTTTTTGGGCATTTTAGTGTATTGTCGGCGACAAAAACAAAACGAAATTGAAATTCCAGAAATTTTAATTTTATTTAGGTGATTTTTTCAGTGTTTATTTCCGTTTCGGAATGTACCGGTTGGCAGTCGGGAATATTTCCGTGAAACGAAATTAATCGATTTACGTTTCAACAATTTTTGCGAAATAAACCAAACTTATTTTCAAAGTCAATGCTGTGTAGTGCAGGGTCTTCCAACAAGAGGCGTTATTTTGGTATTCAAAGAGAAATGGAATTTTTTGAGATAAATGATCGGATGTTTTTTTCGTAATAAAGAGGAGGGAATGCCGTTTATAATGAAAGACAACATTAGCAGGACCATATCCTTTTCATGGAATTTTCCATAACCAAATCCCAAAGTGGCTGACCTATGTCCTCGATAGCCTCACTGTTCAATGCGTTGTTCAAGAGTGTAATGGCTTAGTTTCTACTTGTCAACTGTCAAAGAACAAAAGCTTCAAAAGTGACAGCTACCGAAAAAGCGGGTGATTCAAAATAACACCTCTTGTTGGAAGCCCCCTTTATTTAGCTAACGACTTGGGGTGTCTGTAAATTAAATGATATTTGCTTAGAGCAGCTGGAAATGGATAACGAGTTTGCTGGAAAATTCGACTTTTCTGACGAAGCGCAATTTTAACAAGACGCTTATGTATTCTGATAGTTTGGTGCAGATTTTTAAGCGCAATATATTCCATGGACAATTCAAAAATCCGAATTGCATGATCTTAAATTATTTCGATTTGTCTTAAATTTATTTTGATTAACTCAAAAGTTCGGTTTGCCTTAAATTCATTTTGATTAACTCAACTCAAAAGTTCAGTTTGCCTGGCCTTTATTTCTCATACAAAATAATTTTCATGGAAAAAAAAATATTTGTTTGTTCATTTACAATTCGAATCTGTGATATTATGCAAATTTACATAGAGACATTACTACAGCAGTCAGTGAACACCCTACCCTCATTGGTGGATGTTAATGTTCAAACGCACTGGCAGGCATTTCCTCATGCCTCGATATGTAAAAGCTCATTATGATGCAGTGTTGTGCCAAAGGCGACACGCGTCATTTAACTATTTTGTGGCAGTTCGTGGCTATTTTATTTTTTTGAATGGAAGATGTAAATGATGTGTGGATAAGATCTTGTCATACATTTAAAGGTAGCGCTCTGGAGATTTTACAGCTTCTTAGTTGGAACATAGACTCAATTTACACTGTGGAACAAATGCAAGTTAGCTAAAGTTAGGTCGATTCTGGGACTGTAAGGTGAAAATATAGAAGACCCGTATCGCGGCGTTTGTTTACGTTAGTAATTACACGATGACTTTCCACAAGGGCGAGCAAACAAAGTTATTCAAAACTAGTAAGTTGTAACGCGCCTATGGCGCGTTGAAATATGGAAAATAAATTTTGTTGAAAAAAAAATTTTTGTTGAAAAAAAAAATTTTCGTTGAAAAAAAAAAATTTTGTTGAAAAAAAAATTTTGTTGAAAAAAAAAAATTTTGTGAAAAAAAAAAATTTTTGTTAAAAAAAAAATTTTGTTGAAAAAAAAATTTTTGTTGAAAAATTTTGGAAAAAAAAAAATTTGGGGAAAACACAATTTCTGTACAAAAAAAAAATATTATTTTTTTTATTATTATTATTTATAGAAAATTATAGAATGCCTATTTAAATTCCTACGTACTGCGTGACAGAGTCAGTGAATCAGTGTATCAGTGAATCAGTGTATCAATGAATCAGTGTCGAGGGTAAATATATATTAAGATAGGTCTTTTTGGTATTTGGAAAGGCTACGGCACCAAAATCCGATTCATCAGAATATGGAGACGTCATACACTACTACAATTTGTTATTTTCGAGTTCACATCCCGGCAAGCAAAAGTTTCCGACTTTGTCTGATATCAAAAAAATTCTGCAAAATATTCTACGAAATGTCGAAGATTTTTATAAATATATTGTGCAGAAACATCGGCAAGATTTCTTAACGATTTGTTAACTAAAACTCGGAATGAATTTGAAAAATCTGTGTGTGCCGACATTTCTGCAGGAAATCTGTGAGATTTCGTAACGTAAAGTCTTGTGCACAAAATTCTGTAAGAATTCTGATAGAAGTATCTGTCAAATATAAAGTATGTTCATGTTTCGATTTATGTTGTGGATAGTAGATCAGTAGATTGTATGGTAGACCATAAATCAAACATTTTTCAGCGCTTGTTTCTATTTAGTCGAAATTGAAGTAACATTACAAGTAAGACAGTAAAGTATTTACAAATATATAAACAAATATTAGATTCCGAAGGGATTACAGAATTCGGTATCCTATTCGACATTTGCACGATTTCTCTGAAAAACAATGCAAATTTAAGAAAATGAAAGTTCAGATTCCTTTTAGACTTCTCAGAATTTCCCTCAGAATTCGTTCAGGCATCTGACAGATTAATCGGCACAAGTTACCGAATATCCAACGAGGAATCTTGCGGAATTTTTTCATTGTGAAGAAGTCGGGCAGAAATCGGTGACGAAATCGAATGCTTGTGCAGATTATCATAAAGAAATGTCGGCAACTTTTGCTTGCTGGGATAGCTATCAGCTCCAAAGAGGTGGATTGATTTTTGCAGTTATTTCTCTAATTTTGAGAATCAATATAACACCGTCTTACACACATTCTGTCCTATGAACCAAATTTACTTTTTCGGAAAGGGGATAAAAAAAAAAAATACACGTGTATCGGCGATTTTCATGTACACGTCAGAATTTTTATTTTTTTTTAAGTTTGAAGTGTGTGAAAGCCTTTGGACCGATTTTTAACCCTTTTTCAGTGATTCAATCGAGCTGATTTTTTGCAGGCAGACTCGTGGAAATGTCCGTATCACGTCGAATTTTTTAAAAAATAGATTTTTATTAATTCTCATATTTTCCTAATTTTTTTTTTTTTTTAAATCGTTATCGTTTTTTTTAAGGTTTCAGTTCAAAAAACATTTTTTGTTCGTAACGCTTAAGTAGTTTAAAAATTTGGAGTCTCTTCAAGTTATGCTAAGAAAAGTGAAAAAAAAAATTTTTTTTTTTAAAAATAATAAAAATTGGGGAAAATTGATAAAAATTGCTTTTAAAAAATTAAAAAATTTTTTTTTAAAAAATCAGCTCGATTGGATCACTGAAAAAGGGTTAAAAATCGGTCCAAAAGCTTTCACATACTTCAAACTTAAAAAAAAATAAAAATTCTGACGTGTACATGAAAATCGCCAATACACGTGTATTTTTATTTTTTCCCCTCTTTCCGAATATGTGCATTTGGTTCATAGGACAGAATGTGTGTAACACGGTGTTAAATCGAAAGGCTTTCACACAGGCCACTACGAGCTTTATACTTCAAACTTAAAAAAAAGAAAAATTCTGACGTGTACATTAAAATCGCCGATACACGTGTATTTTTATTTGTTCCCCTCTTTCCGAATGTGTGCATTTGGTTCATAGGACAGAAAAAAATCTATTTTTTGTAACACGGTGTAATGAATCTTACTTCGATCCTATTTCGATGAATAAGAACCCGTGTTGTTTAATTGTTAAAGCGGTCCTGTGTGTATGTCCGTTGCTTTTTACAACACAACAAGGTTGCCAACCTTTTGAATAGAAGGCGTGGCTCCATAGTTTGCCCAATGGTTTGCCATCCCTGACCAACAACTAAATACTGAATCAATCAAACTGCAGTGTGTGTGTATGAATTGTACATGTCACAATTTCCATGAAGCCCTTACCCCCACCCCACCCTCTAACGTTAACATTCACTTCCAGTCTGTGTTACGGCAATAATGTCATGCATATATGTATGCTCGTACGTCTGTCTATACTTATGATATTTTAATAAGTGTCCACTTTGGGTTTGGGTTTAGTGTACAAAACGGGACATGAATGCCGTCGTCGTCGTCGTCTCAGTCGGTCGGTGTTCATGGGTTGAATGACAGCTCATTTGACAGTTTTTTTTTTATTTTTTTATTTTTTTTTATTATTTTACTAAAGAATGTCAGGCATACGAGCATGTTTGTCCGCATGTATGTCAAATGCACTATGCGAGTACTTGTGTGGCTGAACTGAACTGTGTGTGTACTCGGTGCTGAGTAATTGTTTAAGTACTTGTCACAGTTTGCTGTTTGTGAGAACTATGGATGGCGGATGAAAAGTGAAAAACACAGCGAAACAAAGTATGAAAACGAAATTATGAACTTTTTCTATTATTTTTTTTTTTTTGCAAAATGATGGTATTGAAAGAAAGGCGTTTTTATCGTTTTCAAATGTATTTTTGTTTTGTTCTGTTCTCAGGGTTTTATAGTTTGCATTCTGCACACTGTATGAAGGTAGGAACCTTGAATGAAATATCGGCAAGGCAACTGCAGCAACTGCTTTTATCATCATTCAATTTTAAAGCAAATACAGACATACACCAGTACACACTTATTTACTTACAACCGCACACCTACATATTGAATGTTTGCCTTAGAAACCTAATTTTTATGAAGAAAAAAGAAAACGGCATTGCATTTCTATAGAATTTCACGTACTCGTGGGTGTGTGTGAGAAAGGCGCCACAATTTGATTTTCACCAGTGGACCTGGTCCAAATATGTAAAAACAATTTAAGAGCATAATTTTCAAAAGTGTTATTTAATTAAGGTGTGAATTTTAACACTGAAAAGACCTTGGCCTGAAATACCTTAAATAAATATTTTTTTTCGTTGTGATAATTAGCCTAGACCGGCAGACATGAAATCTTATCATTAGAAGATAACCTTGGAGGAGTAATAATTTATATCCACAGATCCTGAATTCATATCTACAAGGTGGCGCAAAAGTAAACTTCCGATGTTTTTTGGCTGTAATTACAAAAAAAAATAAAAACTTTGATTCTTCTTGTGGATTATTTTTATTTGGTCTTTTAATTTTTTTTACATCAAGTCGAGAATTTGATGTCATGTAAATGGCCGCCGCCAGAGTTGCCACTGACATTAGGGGCCAATCGCAAAATTTATAGCATTTTCTGATAGGAGGATTACTTTTGCGCCACCCTTGTTTGGAACTATTCGCTATTTCAATAAGATCTAGGTCCACGATATGTTATACAGTTGTAAGTGACACCAATGTGAAATAGGAGAGATTTTCTAGTCTAGGTGATAAAACTAAATTTTTTAGCTCTATGAAAAATTACCAAAAAAACTGAAGAATTCCCCAACAAAGAAATCTCATAAAAAAAATGGGGAATTTTTTTATAATGACAAAAAATTTCGGTGTTTTTCATAATTTTTGAGTAATTCAGTCAACTCGCGGAAACGTGAACCTTCTAAAACATGAACGACCCAGAAACGTAAACATCATATTGTCTAGACAGTGGTCTCTAACAAATGATAACTGACTTGTTTTTGTATTCTTTACACAAAACTAATAGTTTTTTTTTTAAATACTGGGTATTGTATTAAATAATAGAAGTTCCTTTCTGCGATAAAACAGCACCATCATGTTTCAAAATTGCAGGATTCGAAAAAGGGAACGAAATCGTAAACGTGAACACCCTCAATAATAATTAGTTCACGTTTCCCTGAGTTGACTAATTCATTTTCCCAATTTTTTTATTTTTGGGGATTTTTTTTTGGAATATTTCCAAAACAAAAGTGAATTCCTTTCTGCGATAAAACATAAAATCTTGTTTCAAAATTGCAGGATTCGAAAATGTGAACGAAATCGCTGTTTTTTTTGGGGGTATTTTTCCCGATTCGCATTAGGAAATGTCACTCGCGGCAATTTTTATGATTCCCTTTTGAACTTGCCTCTTATGTTCTTTTTCGTTTCATTCTTGCCTTTTCAAACACAAATGACTTTCAAAATCTCCAAAATTCGAAAAACACTAAAAGAAATTGCCATTCCCCGTACCTCTCTTTACTACAAACGGAGAATTGGGTCAATTAAAAATTGCCTCTTGTGAATTGGGTCTATTATTTGGGTTATTTTTTATAAATTCTTTGGGGAAATTTTCTTATAGGGTTTTTGGGGGGGATTTTTCATTTATTTTCGAGAATTCTGTATTTGGGGCGTTCTTCGTTTTTTTTATTTTTGCGGAATTTTTCTATTTTTTTTTTTGAATATTTTGAAAACAAAAGTCTTTTTGGGGGATATTTTTCCCGGTTCGCATTAAGAAATGTTACTTGCGTCAATTTTGATGATTCCCTTTTGAACTTGCCTGTTATATTCGCTCAAGGAAATTTTTCATAAATTCTTTGCGGGATTTTTCAGAATTTTTCGGAGGCATTTTCTTATAGGGTTTTTGGGGGGATTTTTCATTTATTTTCGGGAATTCTATATTTGGGGCGTTCTTTTTTTTCGCTCAAGGAAATTTTTCATAAATTCTTTGGGGGATTTTTTAGAATTTATGGGGACATTTTCTTATAGGGCTTTTGGGGGGATTTTTCATTTATTTTCGGGAATTCTATATTTGGGGCGTTCTTTTTTTTTTTTGGGGGGGGGGGTGTTTTAGTTTTAAATTTCCGGACTTTTTGCAAATCCCGGGAATCCCGACCAAATTTCCCGGGAAATACGTCCTGGGTATTCTCGGGTTAAATTTCATTTGTGGAATTTCATTCATGTGACAGCCTTGGGGAAATTTTTTCATAATTTTTTTTTTAATTTTTTTTTTAAATTATTTCATATTTCCATTTGTGAAATTTTTCATAGATCCCGTGTTTTGGAAGAAAATTTTGAGACTTTCGAAGAATTTCAAATTAATGGTATTGTGGCTACGTAAAGGGTGGTCCAAAAATGAGCAATTAATCACCCCTATTCTGCACTACAATAATTTTTCTGCATATTATTTGTTTATGCCCTATTTAGGGAATAGGTTTTCATTCATGTGACAGCCTTGGGGAAATTTTTTCATAACTTTTTTTTTAGTTTTTTTCTTAAAAAAAATTGTTCATTATAAAAATATTTACTTTTTCAGATTTTTATATGACATTTGAAAAAAATTGATTTTATTTCTCCACTTTGTCAAACTGTATGTTAATTTTATTTTATTTTCTTATGACGTCAACATTTTATTTGGTTTGGTTGTAGCACATATTTTACAAAATATCGGTTTAAAACAAAAAATACAAAATCGATTTGGGCGAGCTAGGTATTTTTTGGTGAAATACGCCTTGTTGATTTTTTGCCTCCCATACAAATGGACCCATCCTAATGTACATCTGTCTTAGCAAATGTGTGAATCGTTCGTGGCAAAAGCTTCAGCTGCCATTTGTTGAAAAAAAAAACTGCTCGTCACCTAGTTCGTCTGGATTTCCAAAACTCCATAGACTCGATCACTTATATCAAGTCATATTTCTTCAAAGATCGCATGTTTGACGTTATGGTTAATACACTGTCCCAAAACATCTCAAACTGTACCTCACCATGATTCTGTAAACCAAGTGTAATTTGTGACATTTGACCACATTTCACAAATTCTAAATGAATGATGACCTATTTTTTGTTTTGTGTATTCGGCCATTCACAAAACACCGAGTTTGCATGTTAAACGAACAATTTTAAATAAATCTGTTGTCAAGGTCCTTAAATTGTTAACCATTGTTATTTAACTTTCATTTTTAGCACATTATGCACATCAAAAGAAATGAAATGGCAAGCCTTCAACTGTTTTGGCCGAAACGTAACCACAGAAACCACAACTTGGATTTTGTTTAAAAGAAAATGGAACAAAATGTGTCCATCATTAGCCTGATAATGGAACAGACAGTTATGTTCGGTCGGCTTTTGGGGAATTATTAGCGGGAACAAAGAGTCAAGTCTTCAAGTCATTGTCCGTCCACATATTCAGTTGTCACATATGGTTTGCATTTGTATTTTCTTTTTCTGTGGTTTCTTTTGTTCACTTGAACACAAAACAAATCAAATTCAAACCGTCTCCAGTCGAATCGATTCGATTTAAATCAATTGCTATTGTTCAAACGATACAATCAATTCTATAACAGATGTTTAACGATCGCCAACGGACAAAACAAAATGCCTCTTGAACGAATGATCGTCAATAATTTTCTGACTGATCATGATCATGATGTGGACAACAACAAAACGAACGGCAGAGATGGTCATCCGATTGAATGTCCGTTGTAACGGAAGTGTTTCACACAAAACGGACATGCAGTTCTCGCAGAGATCCTCTCTCTGTGTGTGTGTGTGGTCTCCGCATGTGTATGTGCATAAGGAAGTTGCCTTTTCAAATTTCTGAAGGGGTCATCACCATCATCATGAGCCTTTGTAGGTGTGTGTGCTTGTCGCCTTCTTCTTGTTAGTCTAAGCCTGAGAACAATTTTTCTGTCTTTTCGTTGTAATCAAGGCCTTTTGTATCATTAGTTTTGATTGTATTGCAGAATTTATGTGTTTTTTTTTTTTGCCAAAAAGTTCTTAATTTAAAACCAACGACTACGAGTTCGGCATTGCCTTCAGATCATGTGATGTGTTTGCCAAATTATGAGGGTCGCTGTTGCTGTGCCGAAGTTAACTGACTGACCTTATGTTAAGGTCATCAGTAACACGGTAGGTGGAGATCAAAGCAAGACTCCCAGCGAGTTGTTATTTTCTCAAAAAAAGGCGTTAATTAGATTTATTTTGTCTTGTAATGGCCCAACAGTTGTTAGATGCCCCTACTAAGAAAAATGCCAGAGTCTTGCATTATTTTTATATGCCAGCATAATTTTGAGATATTTTTTTTTTTTAATTTCGCTCATTAAGCGGAATGTTTGATGGTTAGCCTCGGGCAAAGGAATAGCGTCTCAGGCTGAGCAAAACGAGTGTTTTCCATTTCGAAACCCGAGGAAATATGTAAGTGATTTGGGACGCCGGAATAGGTCTTCACTAAAATCGAACCACTATAGAGCGAAGGCATCGTAGATATTAATATACAGTGTACTCTCTCATAGGCGGACACCTAAGGGGCTGAGAATTTTGTCCGCTTATGAAGGAAGTACACAAGAAAAAATTCCCTTTATGAGAGGTGTCCACAAGGAGAGAGTAGAGATTATACAAATATTCGACCAAACATTTCTATAACTCATTGTTTTTCGAAGGTACGTTTGTTATGTGGGTTGTCCCCACGACCATTGTACCACAGCCAGGTCACCTCCCCGTAAAGACCACAGCCCACCAAACGAATCAATTCTCCCTGCATATTTATCTCCTGATACAAAGACCTTAACACACAGACTGCTCCTAGAAAATGTTCCTAATTAATTTTCAATAAACATTTAAAAATTGTATTTCCTACAGCAGCGGAAGGAAATCGATTAACATAAATCGTTCTCGGTACCTTGTTTATCTTCTGGCGCGGTGAATGTGATCCCCAATTTCCTTTTCACAACATATCGTAACCTCTAATCTCTGTGACATAAAAGTTCATTAAAACTGTCAAAACTATCAAACAACCCGGACATTCCTTGAGGACATCCAGACAAAGAACCCCCCACAAACCAAAGCAGAAAACATCGACATACAACCACACCGCACATAATCTCCACTGAACGCAATTGCTAGAGTGGTGGAGTTGTTGTTGTTCTTGTTGTAAGACACAAGAAGAAGCCGCATAAAGATTATTTAAATTTAAAATGTAAATCATCTCCATTACGAGCCACAGATACGAGTATGCCTACACATACGAATGCTATGCAGAGAGGATCGATCGATCGATCGAACGATCCGTCCCCCTCTCCGGCAACCAGCGTCGAATGCATATGACATGCATGGTAACAACAACAACAAAACGGACCGAAAAAAAAACAACGCAGGCACTCAAAAATTCCCACACAAAAACAAAACAAATGTCAAACAGTTGTCAACTGTGCCGTCCGTCTGCGTATCGTTCAATGATGAACAAATCGTACGACCATTACACAGATCAACGAAATTGAAGCACTGCAACCTCACTCATGCCACAATTCAGTTTGGGAAAGAGACGAAAAGCGACCGTGGAGTGTGAGAAAAAATGGAGAGTCGATAAGGTATTGGAAAAAATGTATCTACAGCAGTAGTGATTTTTATTTAAATACGCCCAAAGTTTGTAATCAGAGGATTACTTAACACAAAGAAAGTACAAAAGAAGGAGAAGAACCGAAAAGATGAGATAAGAACAAGTTGTGACAGTGAATGTGGGTTTAACACTTGAAGGATTTGCTGTGTATTTAATTACAATGGGATATGTTTCAAAAACCTTCTGCCATGGAAGGCAGACATGTTTAATTAAATAAAATTCTAACTGTGTGAGTATGACCGCTCGAGGACCATCCAGATGGATCGCCGACATTCGCTGTTAGTTGGAAAGCTTATGCAGATAAACAGAGTTTTCCAACAAGAGGTGTTATTGTGAATCACCCGGTATTTCGGTAGCTGTTTTTTTTTAAGCTTTTTGTCTTTGACATTTGTCAAGTAAAAACGATGCCATTACTAAAAATGGCACGATGATATTGATCTGGACAACGTTTACTTTCAGCAAGATGGCGCTACGTGCCACACAAGCAACGAAACCATTGCTGTTTTACGGGAAAAGCTTCCGGACCGTGTTATCTGTCGAAGAGGGGGTGATTACAATTGGCCACCGAGATCTTGTGATTTAACACCTGGCGACTTCTTCCTTTGGGACCACGTGAACGATAAGGTCTACGCCAACAGGCCAGCATCGATTCAAGACCTCAATGAGAGAATTTGTGAGGCTATCGAGGACATAGGGCAGCCACTTTGCCATTTGGTTATGGAAAATTTCATGAAAAGGATAATTTTTTATGTTCTACTTTTCAATTTTATTTTTTTGATAAAAATATTTTTGTGATAAAAAATATTTTTTTGATAAAAATATTTTTCTGATAAAAATATTTTTTTGATAAAAATTATTTTTTTGATAAAAATATTTTTTTTGTACAATTCATGTTCTTGTCTGCAGGATATTTTCCTTTAAGCGTGGTCGTGCTGGCCATTTGGCTGATGTTGTTTTTCATTATTAACGGCATAACTTCCTCTTTTTTTATGAAATAAACATCCGATCATTTATCTCAAAAGATGCCAATTTTCTTTGAATACCAAAATAACACCTCTTGTTGGAGAACCCTGTAGAAGATTGTGAAGTTCAAGTGTTTGCCAATGTGATGATGGTCGGAACCTGATATGGATCCGGGTATCATTGAGTATACAAATTATTCCCCAATGATTGTTCTTCTGCTCCTTGTTGGAATATTCAAGGAATTACTTAGGACACTCGTAAAGTTTGTATCGCGACCGGGGTACAAACTTCTTCCACTTGCTGAGATCTGGGATTCTCTATCTACACGACCTGCCTGTGTCATTATGTCATGGATTCTAAGGAGAACCATTAACGATAAATCCTAACAGCTCTTAAAGACAATAAATTGTGTGTATTTTGAGCAAACAAAATATTTTCAGTGTCGGTGAATAGACTTGCAACGAAATGTCTTCTTATCCACTGACAGCAAGACCATCGAATTCCTCATATGTACGTGTACTCACAACATTTGTGATTCGAGAAAAGTTCCCCGTTCTCTCCTTCATGGAGTTATTTACCGAAATATTAAGTCTCCGGCGCTTACGACCAACTAAGCGACCAAGAATGATAGAAACAAAGACTGCGCCATCCCGCGCAGGTTGATCGAATGACGTCACGCGTAGTGTATTCTAATTGGCTGATAGTCAAAGTGGTTTCAATTGCAGGGTTGCCAACAATAGTTCTTATCTGAAACTTGTCACGCACTGTGCATACAAATAGAGTTGGCAACCCTTACAAGGGACAAACTACGTCATCTAAAGGGAAATCATGCGCATGGCGTAATTCTTTCTTTCCATGAAAACCAATCACCGATTTAAATACTAGTTTTTTTCTTTTATGCAAATGGTTTTCTTCACAGATCTGGCAAGTCTCCACAAATGCAAGCGTGGGTTGCTGACTCGCCGCCGGTCTCATAATCGTCTCCATATGCATAAGTATGCATATATGTATGTATGTATACTTATAAACAAAAGAGAAGTAGTGCAAGTAAACAAAAAAAAATATACACTCCCAATTCGTGCGTTTAACGCGTGCATCGATATGGAGATTCTTGGGTTCTCTTCTCTGCCCAGGCAGAAACATCCATATATACATATGTATGTATGTATGTATGTGCATGGCATAGAGAACCAGATCATCATCACTGAAGTATGTAACGAAATAACCGTCACTTAAGTGGGTATGTAGCATGAATGGATGAATGGGAGGGCGGATGGTACGGGGCGGCATGGATCGATTGTGTGGTTGTTGAAGAAGAAACGAAAGAAGAAGAAAAAACACTCACATAAAACAAACGGTTTTTATTAAAATGTTTGTGCTGTTGTTGGTGTTGACTTAACGCGTTCATGTTGGAACGCGGCAATTTATTTATGGATTGTTTTGGTTTGTATTGTTTCTGTTTTTTTTTTTTGTTGATTTTCTGTTTTCAGTTCATCATTTACGAATTCTCTTATCACCGCTGCGCCGCAGTGTACAACCGAAAACAAAAATTGTTTTCGATCGGTTTTGGTATACGAACGGGTGTTCTGCTGATGTTGTTGCAGTTGTTGGTTGATAATACAAACTGTATTGGATCTGGGGCTGTTTTTTTTTTTTTTGTACCCTCTCTTTATCGGACTTCGTGCTGCGCCTGTTTGCCCCAATACGGTTTGTACACACTTTCATTGGTATGTTCGTTTTGATGGAACGATTCGCTGTTCGTTTTCCTTTAGCCCATTGAGTCACTCGCTTTATACATATGAGGGTTTTGTCGGTTATTCACTGGGTGTAAGTGAGCGAGTGTTGGTGAGCGTGGATGTCATTTCCAAAGACATAAATTAACATTTGGATTTGTTTACCATTTCACACACACTTACCAAAAAGTTCTATGCACTTTCAGTTGCTGTCATGATTTTGTTTTTACAAAGCTTTTTAAAATTTTTGAAATTTTTGTTCGATGATGTGTGGTGGCGAAGAGACCAAGTGGAAAGTTTGGGGAGCAGCTTAATGCTATTGGGGAGTCTTCCATGACACAATAACCAAAGGTAGGCGCCTGCAAACATCTGATTAGAATTTTTCATTTTGACAGAATTTTGATTGCTAAACATTGTTTACATTCAATTGTTTATTTAAATTTTCCATCAAAAGTCGAATACATTTTCGTATTAAACATTTAAATCGAAGAATTAGAATACAAAATGGCACACAAAGTAGTTTGGGGCTTTCAAAACTATCTTAATATATATTTACCCTCGACACTGATTCACTGACTCTGTCACGCAGTACGTAGGAATTTAAATAGGCATTCTATAATTTTCTATAAATAATAATAATAAAAAAAATAATATTTTTTTTTTGTACAGAAATTGTGTTTTCCCCATATTTTTTTCCAACTTTTTTTTTCAACAAAATTTTTTTTTTCCACAAAAATTTTGTTTTGAACAAAAATTTTTTTTTCAACAAAATTTTTTTTTTTCACACAAAAACTTTTTTTTTTCAACAAAATTTTTTTTTTTAGGAAAAATTTTTTTTTTAGGAAAATTTTTTTTTTTCGACAGAAATTTTTTTTTCAACAAAAATTTTTTTTCCACAAATTTTTTTTTTTCCATTTTATTTTTTTTCGACATTTTTTTTTACAAAATAGTTTTCTCAAAATATTTTTTACAAAATTTTTAAAATTAAGTAACAAATACTTTCTCAAGCAAATAAACGGGCGCCATAGGCGCATTACAACTTACTAGTTAAAAAATAAAAGTATAGTTTGTTAAAAATTGTCCCCCTCTATCTTTAGGTAAATTTTGTTAAATGTCAGACCTCGAGCTCGATTTTTATTAATAGTTACCAAAACGCAAAATATTTGCTACCCGATCCGAAAAGTAGGGACTTAGGTATTTGAACTTCGTTTATCGGATAGGTGGGACTACCATGGTCCACAGCTAAGTATTCATGCAGATTTTCGTCTTATTTATGTAGTTTTGTGGAAGAAGCCCTATTATGTTTTTTCTCAGTAGAAATGTCCCCCATATACAGATCCGAATGAGACGTCAATCGTACAATTTCTTCAGTAATCATTTCTGAGAAATAAGGAACAGCAATTTTATTTTTCTTTATCCACCAAGATTCGGTCCATCCTAAATGAACACTCTTCTCTGTACATGTTCTATATCATGTAGATGTTTTCCGCACCGATCTCTTTGTGGCTGCGATCAGAGCACAATCCAAGAACTCTCACTCTCCCGTTTAAGTGCCGGTTCATTGAGTGGATGAGGAAATACCAACAATTGAGAGCTATAGAGTTAATAAACGGCTTTTTTTTGTCTTGTGTGGTGGCGGTGTTGCTCTGTATAAACAATTTAATTGCAACATCAGTATCAGGAAGTATAACAACAACAAATCAATATTAAGTAAATAAAAAAAAAACAACACCAAAGACAAAGCTAAACAGAAGTTTTTTGCTTCAATTTGCGGTTGAATTAAGTCTGGTCGGGTGTTTTGCTTTGAGTCATCAGAAATCGTATTGAAAGGCAAACGAATGAATAGATTCATGCAAGGCGTACGTACACGTACATCTGTACATATCCGCACGTATACATACGAGTATATGTGTGCACATATGTGTATATACGAATAAATGACGACATACATTACAGACAGTTGTCCCAGTGAACAATTTCTAAACGATCCGAAATTCACTGTTGTACTGAGTTCTGATCAAATATCTGCACATGTCTTCGATACTCTGATAAAATGATCGAAGATGTTTAGAATTTTGGTTTTTTAAAAATATGATCTCAACTTTATTTCTTTGTTAGGAGCAACAAAAAAAGCCTGGAAATGTGCTGGGTATGTATTTAGAACCTTGTGGCCTCAGTCTCTTCGTAAAAAACTAGTTTACAATTAAGAATTACATACCATTCATGCCAACAATTTTACACCTATTCGTGATATTCAATTATGAATATTTTTACTGGAAATTACAACTGAATAATGCACTAAATGCAAACTTAAAGAAAAAGAAAATATATACAGTGTACTCTCTCCTAACGCATACCTCCCGTCCACTTATGTACTGCTTTCATAACCGCACTTCTCTTCTAAGGGGACAACATTTCTCATTACGACAGAGTACACTGTACTTTTTTCGTTTCAGTTTTGAGAAAACATCTTTCAATCTTTTATCGCGTTTTTTCGAATATTTCAAAATGGTGACATTAAATCCACGACATGTGTGAAAAAATTGTTGACTGGGTTCATTGCCACTCGTCTGTCCTATAAAGCCGAATGAATCTAAACAACCCGAATGTATGACCCACCAAAGGCTTCACCTAAACACTGATTATATACTTACATACATATGTATGTGTGTATGTATGCATATGCATGAACGTTGTTTTTTAATTATTGTTTATTGATTGTTTCTTTTGCGCTTGTGTCTGTGTGTGCGTGTGTGCTGATTGCTGCACACTCACGCCAAATCTGTTGCGATACGAAGAAAAGGGTAGAAATTAATAAAAAAGAAAGAAAAAAATGTTTGACTTTTCGTTGTGTTTCGTTTGGTTTTCAATAATTTTTATAAAAAAAAAAAAAGAAAAACACAATAAACAATTTCTCAAGTGTTAATAAACTTTCTTACAAAACAGAGTGTGTTTGCCTTTGGTGTGATGAAAATGGTCAAAGGAAGAGAACGAATGAACAAAGACATATGGTGACAGCGTATTTCATTGCTGTTCTGCAGTGATTAAGTTATGATTCACTGTTAGCTGGCTCGCCCGCACATTTTTAGTGACCACCACCATATCTGAAGTAGTTTATTGTGTTCCAAACTTAATTCGTTCACATAAACAAATAACTATGAACATATGTACAGCTGCATACACAATAATAGCAAACCTATAACCAGAAATGTAGTTTGAACAGGTAAGTATATTTTTAAAAACAGTTTATAAATGTTATGGACATTTCTGAAATATAATCTTATTGTCTTTCTGAAGTAGCAACGTGTCAACAATGTCACATACAGCCTGACATGTGGAACTGTGTCCTAAGAAGTCCGTGGAAGACCGTATGCCGATTGTTTTGAAGATGCTGTTGCCAAACGCCAAAGAGGCTCTTTAAATCGGCTCTTTATTGATTAAGACTATTCAATTGTTTTCTATTCCTTTTTCAGTATTGGAACATATTGGAAAGTTTCTCAAATTCGAACGACATAGGAGTAAACATATATGAGAATACATCATGAATCCATTATCCCTAAGCGTTGTGCTTCAAGATGTAACATTAATCTAAACTAGCGCACTTGAATCGCGCTTTTCTGAAATATAATCTTATTGTCTTTTCGAAGTAGCAACGTGTCAACTGTGAGAGATGACACATTCTTTGGAATGTGGAACTGTGTCCTAAGAAGTCCATGGAAGAACGTATGCTAATTGTTTCGAAGACGCTGTTGCCAAACAACCGTGCATAGAATGGTTAGAGGATCTTTCAATCGTTTCCCCCCAAATATTGTTTAAGACTATTCTATTGTTTTCTATTAATTTTTTTTTTAGAATTGGGACACATTGGAAATTTTCTCACATTCGAACGACATACGAGTAAATATATATGAGATTACATCATGGATCTATTATCTCTAAGCGTTGTGCTTCAAGATGTAACATTAATCTGAACTAGCGCACTTGAATCGCCTTTGTTTTTCGTAAGTTTTTAATTCTCAACAAAATAAATATGTGTATAATTATATTATGAATTTCATAGAAAACTACCACTCCACTCATTCTAGGAATTTGTACGTGAACCAGAGGTTAGAATGTGTCACAAATACTAATTTTGTTGAAGCATGTCACGTACAAGCTTTATACCAGAGCGCTATGGATGAGGATACATGTACGTAAGCCGACTCATACTGTGTTAATGGTCTAACAGGATACGAAATCGGGCAAACTACTTTTGTACGACTGCAAACACTAGATGACACTACGTCGCTCTTAGCAAATGTGTGCCTCGTTCGTAGAAAAAACTATTGAAATCATTTGTCACTGCAAATGTTCTTTGCCAAATCGCGACCTTAGAACAACAAGGTTCTAACTGAAATTTGTTGGTAAATTGACCTATACAGGTCATTATTTGAATTGAAACTGTTGAACTGTTTAAATTGAAACAAAATAATTAATAAAGGCTGGCAAAAATTAATGACATAAGGGAACTATAAAATATTACCCTCTGATGTTAAGTTTTCTGAAAGCTACCTTGGTGCCGTTGGAACCATGTTGTTCTAGGGTCGCGAAATGTTCACAAATTAAATCAATTTTTCTTTCCGGTAACTTTGTATTTCCTATCACACCAAAATCATACCTTCTACATGTAACATGTGCATATGCAACTTGACTTGAGTCGATTTCAAGTGGGTTTGCTATATATGTACATATATCCAAAAGTATTGCGCTATCTACATGCTACACACAATCATAAATTTGAAATTTATGGTTATTTTGAATGGAAATTATGCTGTTTTTGTGTAGACACATAAAAATAATTTACCTAATTTAGCTATGAACTACTAAAAGTGTAAGACTAAGCAATAACAAAAAAAAATGGGGGGAAAAAAGAAATTACAAAGAAATTTGCATTTTCCCCCTCTGTAGTCATATACATATGTATGTATAATAAAAGAAATTCACTGAGAAAAATAATATTTATTCATAGATAGCTCGGCAAACAAAAAACGTCAATGAAATAGCGAAATATATTCAGTCAGGAGTATATCGCCATTCAATTTCTATACAAACTGGATTTGAATTTGTACTTACAGCGTAGTTAATATTCCAACATCCCGTTGGTGTAATATCTAATAAGCCAAAGCCAAACGGCCGTCAAAACACTTTAGATCGACAGTGTATGGCATGACTGATAAGTACCCCTCAAAACAAATATGTGTTCCAATTAAACATGCAGTTCATGAGCCCCATTTGCATTTGCGCTCGTAATGAATGTCGTCGTCAGCGGAGGTCTTCACTCAGCACTTAGATCGCCGTCTGACGGCTTAATTATGATAACATTATTCATTGACTGTAATCTGTGTGTGTATGAATGAATAAGTAACTTATTAAACGCTTTTACGAGTTACATTTCTGCCTGCATGCATGCATCCGATGAGTAATATTCAATTCTCTTTTTTTACATTCACTAGAGATTGGCGCTAAAGAAGAACTAAACAAACAAGACCCCTGCCGGTTGTTGCTGACTAATTATAACTTTCTAATTTCGATATATGATATTGTCTAGGTATATTGATAAGTGCCAAAAAAAAAAACACTTCATGAGCTGAGGCGAACTTTTTTTATGCACATGTATACCTATGTCTGTTTAGAACAACTAGGAAAAAGATATCACCGCAAGCACTATCTGTTTTTAATACCAGAATGAATACATTGCTTCGAAACGAACATTTGTTTACACTTCAATTACCAATATGTTTTGGAAGTCGTTGGGACAATCGAATGCAGTGAATGATTTGAAAGTCATTTTCTAAAATCGTTGGATCTAAAACGTTGCTTGAAATCTACCCATGTTTGTTTATTCAATGTTAGTTGTAGAGAAAACAAGTCATTGCATCGTGATGTATACATATTATTTTTTATATATTTATAAGTACTAAAATCAAGGTTCCAGACGCTATCCTGTATTTATAAACCTTGTAATATTTTCCCCCCCTTTTAAAAGATAAACTTCCCATTCATAATATGCAGAAATATTGTTCCTTCATGAACTTACAAAGTTTGCGGCAATTCCAACCTGCTAATGGCTATCGTTTGCATCCATTTTTCCTGTTGGTGCTGTTGTTTAGTAGTTTCTGCTTCAGAAATGCCATAGAAAACATTTTTGTTTGGACTTCATCAAAAACGATACCTAGCCCAGCCAGCCGAGGCAGTCACAATGAATTAATAAATGGAAATGTTTTCTTTTTGAATTTGAAAAGGTTAATAATTGCAAATGTTTTTGCCTTTGAGCTAGTGTTTTCAACATACGGATGTACAAGAACAACACTATGAGGTCTGTGTGTATTTTATATACAAAGTGTTACAAACGGAAGTACCAGCTTAATAAAACTCCCACTGTGTTAGAGTTAGTGTTACTTACTTATTTCCCTTAGCATTCAATGAAGGGAACTTCTCTCGAATCAGTTAGCTGTGTACGATATAATTTGTATACTCGCTGACGGGACCTACTGTTTAAAGCCGGCTCCGAATGGCTAATGCTTTTCTAGAGAAGTTTTACATGGCTTAGAGATTGCTCTCTTAGTCGTAAAGTCGCCAACATTTACGAGATGGAAACAGCCGCCGAAAAATGTTTTGTTGGTCTCGAACTCAGGTTCTTCTCTGTGATAGTCGCTATTCAATAATAACTACATACTTATATACATATCTATACCATTCGTCTGTGACTCAATACAATTTTCTTGGAATAAATCTCACACAGCAGAACAAAAATAAAGAACAGCATTCCTTCCTGATTGGTTTTATTTTGTGTGTGTGTGTTTTTTTTATAATATTTAATATTTATTAAATTGTTCATCGTTTTTGTTTCTGGTTGGTTGTTGTGGTTGCTTTTTTTTATCGTTATTATAATTTTTTTACAAATTAAATGTAAACGTTTCTTCTTCATTTTAAATTATTATATGTACGTTCGTCGCGTTCTTTTTACTTTTATTTTATATTTCATTATATTATGAGCAATAATATTAAAATTAATATATTAATAATAGTTTATATATTTTATGTATATACGACAGAGTTTCGGGGTGATGAGATGTGTGAGATTATATGAATGGGGGGGGGGGGTATGGTGATGTAGGGCGTGGGCGTGGTGGTCATTGGGGGGTGGGGGGTGTTCGGGTTGATGGTATGGGAGATTAAAGGGTGTTTAACAAAGCTAACTAGAGACTTAAACAATTAGGTTAATTACTTGTTTATAATTATTATTATTATTTAAAAAAAATGTAGTTTCTACAAGAGCTACAAAGAGGCTTAATTTGTTGCTGAAGACAGTTTTGTTTTTTATTTTCTGGTTGCTTTTTGTTTTAATTATTTCGTAATTGTTTTAGATTTAACTTTGATTTTGTCGGTTGGTTTATGTGTGTGTGTTGTTTTTGTTTTTGTTATGGTTAAATGACTATTAGCAAATTGTTACAATTAAATAAATGAATTATTCTTTCTTAAATTCTTGTATTATACTTTTTGTTTGGTTTTTCGTCTTATCCTTTCATTATTTGTTTATTATTCATAATTAGTTTTGTATTATTAATACATTGCCAACTTTGTTCATAGTACTTGTTACTGTTTCTTGTCGTTCTATTCGTAATATTTGCCTTTGTTGTCAAAATTAATTGTTTACTCTTCCGTTTTTTTTTTATGAGAGGAGTATCATTCGTTTAAATTTAAAGTATTTAAAATACAATTTTTGGGCGAAAATTAAGTTTTTTTGTAAAACTTTTTGTTTTTGGGGATTTTTCAAATGAAAAATGCGGAAAATACAAAAGTTGTTAAGAAAACATGTGAACTTCTTTAAAAAGAAACTAGAAAAGGACGATCTGATTTATTTCCCACTTAAACTTTAAGATTTTTCTGCAGTCAAATCGTTAGACCTATAAAGAACATAAGTACAAAATTAGTTAATACTGTAACATTCGGCGAAAATACTGAAAGTTCTCTCACCGGGTCTTACTATTTAAAGGCGGCTTCTTTAAACATTGGCTCATAGATTTTTCTATTACTTTCTTTAAAACCTTTAGTTTGAAAACCTTAAAATCTACTTTGAAGGGTAGTTATTGCGACATAAAACAAAAAAAACAGGTTGGTTCATATAGTGGTTTATTTTTGGATTATGTTGACAGAATGGGCAGAGAAGTAAGTAAGTAAAACCAATAGGAAAAGTTGTATCGACTTTTTTACTTTAGAGCCGGAAAACTGTAAGGCAGACGTTAGAGTGCGTGCTACAAGCAAAGCGATAATAAATCGTATTACAGCAATGCTACAAGATGTCGTTCTTACTTCGCTTCGTTATCACTTTACTGAAGAAAACACAAACAGTGCTTTGTTGAGCCATATTATGTCGCTCTCTGACATCAGCCTCAGACTGACTATGTCATCACCTACATATAACGAGAATGCACTTTAATAAGCAGGAAAATTGACGACGTCCGCAAACAATCCTTATCAAATGTGTCTACCTAACCCGCACTTATAGAAAAAAGTAGCGGATCCAATTGAACGAGCTTTCTCTGATGCAAAGGCCACATTTCGCCTTGATATATTTCTTCCGGGAGTTTTTTTTTAATTTAGTCTAGTGTCTCCAATTTCTAATGCCAATTTCATTAATTTGTTGATAATACAAAAACGTATTTTCTGTGAGACACACTATGTTTTTTACAAATCTTTTATTTATTTAATAGATTTTGTTTCGGTTTGTTATTGATTTGATTGGTCTAAGAGACTCTCATTAGCTTCAGTTATGTTTGATTAAAATACATTCCTTGTTTTCTGTAAGACACGGTGATAGTTCAGATGAAAAGAGTTTAATATAAAACACGTTATCCTGCCACTAAAGACATAAGCAACAAATGTAAGAACATAACTATTATGAAATGCTATGGAAAATATCTTGAAGCATTCACGTAAATTTCTTCGCTACAATGAGAGTTATGAAGAGTGGGCCATAAGTCACCGTGACGTATGGCCCCCTCTATATTTTGCACCTTTCTCCACATTTTTTTCTGTAATGCAACAATAGGGCAGTATAATAGACGATAACATTAAATACTCCTGGCCTAAAAAACGTACATTTTGCATTTTAGTTCTATATAATTTCCCTGTAAGGTGCAATAGTTGATTTGTCAAACTTACAAGTTAAACCAATTCGTTATTTGTTTCAAATTTATACATTGAAAACTTTCATTTATTTACACAAAAGTTTCTGTAAGACAATATAATTCCCTACAAGAAATTACAAGGTTACAGGAATCCTATTTAAAAAAAAATAAAGAAAACATCTTGTACATTATACAGAATATTGCAAATATAACAACTACATGTAATTATACAAAAAATGTTTTAAAAAAAATAAATCTCATTATGGAGACATATTCGCTTATATAGAAAAGAAAATTGAGAGCTGCACTTACAGAAAAATTAACTGACGTTGAGTTTTACACATAAATTACAACGAATTTGGTTTGTTTTAAAATTTCATTTCCTTTTTATACTTTTCTTTTGTTGTAAAAATGTTCTTCAGCGGAAAATACACCTTTCACGTTTTCTTTCTAAAGAAGTTTAACTATTTATAGCGTCAAATGTTTATGTTTTCAAATTATTATAATTCTTTCAAAATAGTTTAAACAATAATACAAAAAAGCCGTATGGAATTTGATGGGACTCCAAATGAAACAGTGCTTTTCACGGTTGTAAGGGGATTTGGGATTAAATAAAGGGCGGGCAGGGGGAAATACAAAAAATACTGTGCATTTTTTAATAGAAAACTATTCTTCTTTACTCCTCTTTAAACAACAAGCCTTAGAACAAACCCTTCTTCTTTTTCTCCTTTTTGCCGTCAACATTGTCCGTGCTGCTGTTGGCGCCCAGGCTGCGTCGTTTCAACTCTTCCAAGGTGATGTGGTTGACCTCCTCCCAATCTTTGCGTTCTCGCTCGAATTCACGCCGCTTCTCGTCCAGTTCACGTATCTGCAGCTCCAAGGCCTTTTTGCGCTCCTCGTGACGCCGGGCCAGTTCAAGTTCGGAATCTTTAAGTTTTTGCATTTTCTCTTTGACTTTCATATCGAAGACTTGCTCCATTTCAGCTTCCATTTTCTTCATTTTCAATTCATGTTCGCGTTTCTCTTCCTCCATCTGTGTCAGGGGATTCTTGTTGGACAAGCGGGCCTTGCCGTCGACTAGACCCAGCTCGGAGAGTTTGCGACATCTGTAGTTTTCGTAGTGGACATTATTGGTGACGTCCTTGAGGTCCTGCAGATGGGTTCGAATGACCATGTTACGTAAAGCGATAAAGTCGCAGTGTGAGAGATTTTCCACCTCCACCAGACCCCAAGGGTAGCGTCTGCCGCGCACCTTCTTGCCATCGGCCAGTTCGACTATGGTGTTGGCTCCCACAACGGCAAAGGGTACGCGGGTGCGTAGATTTTGTGTGGTCTTAGTTTCTTCGGCAACATCTTCGAGTGTCGAGGGGAAGTCATAGATCTTGATCTTGTGTTGAGCAATTTCATTGAGGATTTGCTTTTTGAATAGATGCACCTCGTCCGGGGTCAGAGTATCGGCCTTGGCTATGACAGGAACCAAATTAACTTTGTCTGATAAACTCTGCATGCAAGCAATGTCCAAGGGCCTCAGTCCATGGCCCGTGGGACCAATGAAGTAGAGACAGCAGTGAACGCGATTATCGGGTATTTGTTTGCGATACACCCTCGACTCGGCTGTCAGATATTCTTCGTACTTGGAGTCCACATATTCGAGGATGGGCACCCAACAATTGGTGTTGTCCACGCTATCGCCAAAACCGGGCGTGTCCACGACTGTCAGGGTGAGATTAACGCCGTTCTCCTTCAACAGGACTTTGGTGGCCTCGACGGCCACTGTCTTTTTCTTCCTCAACGAGGGCCCCGGATACTGTTCGGCATTGTAGATGTCGGAGAGGAACATGGAGTTGATCAGAGTGGATTTGCCAAGACCGCTGGCGCCCACCACCATCAGCGTGAATTCGAAACCACGCTTAACCGCCTTGCGGTACACTTGGTTCGGCAGGTTTGCGAATCCGACATAACCTGCAATTTCCATGGGCTTGTTGCGTACTGGCAATGGTGGCTTTTGTTTTGGCTGTGATAGCTGCTGCTGCAGTTGTTGCTTTTGGTTCTCTTGTTCTTTCTCTTGCAATTCCGTTGTCAGTTTGTTGGAATCATTGTGGCCTACATTCACATTCGATGTATCGCCAGAGCCATTCGCCTGCTGCTGTAAGACGGCCGCCTTCGAAAGAACACTGGTGCCGCTGCTGGGTGGCAAATTGGGCGCAGGTTGTTGTTTATCTCTGAGGGCCAACTGGGCCAATGTGCTGGGCAGCGATGAAATGGCTCCATTGACATTTGAACGGGGGCTGTTTTGCATGGTTTGGCTGGTTGCTGCTGCGGCTTCTGCTTATTTTCGTAGTTCCTTGCGCCTTGCGTTCTCGTTGTTGCTGTGTGTCGTCGTTGTCTTTACGGGGTTATTTCTTACAAAACACAACACTCACACATAGACACCAACACACACCACAATTACACACACATTGACAGATGTAAGAACGAATGATTTTTCTGTAGAATTGAATTTTTTCTCTTCCTTTTTGATGTGTGATTTTGTTAATCCTTTTTGAACAATATATTTTTGTTTAAGCTTTCTTTGGTTGTTTTTTGTTTTGCAATTTTGCGTTTTTATTTCGCGTTACTTTTCTCTCCGCACTCAATTACAATCTTGTCACACCTAAATTTTTTTTCTGTGTTTCATCAATTCTTCGCTGCCTGAATCTTTGCGTTTTTTTTCCAAACTCTCCCTCTCGTTTATTTTCGTGGATGTATTTCGTGTATAAACTAAAAACAGTTCATTCTTTTGTGTATTTTATTTTTGTTTTGTGCTTTAACAAATTTCGATTCAATTGTTTAATTTTTTAGTTGTGTACTCGTTAAGTCTTGCTATATAAATGCGCTGCAGTGGTGGTATTTTGGAAACTTTAATTTGTGCCGCAATGACACATTAAATGTGCCCAAATAGGGCCAATAGTGCCGACATTAACGTTTCCCATCAACATGTGTCCGCATACATCTCATCGCGTTGCATAGTTGCCTGAGAAATGGAATGAAATTGTGATTTTTTCAATTCCTCCATAACATGGTTCGCTAATTGTCGATTCCTCCATTATATGGGTGGATAATCGTCGATTCCTCCATTACATAATTTGGTGAGCGTCAATTCCTCAATTGCATCTGAATTTCTCGATTCCACCATTACATTTTGGTGATCGTCGATTCCTCCATTACATTCGGTCAGCTGATGTTACCCACCTATATAATAAATGTTGCTTATTTTGTGAGAATTGTGAAAAAGTGGCAAAATAGATTTGAGTCTGCCACCGGAGCCATAAACACGATTTACCATCACCGATGCGCTGGCTTTGTACCGATTCTATTTCTTTGCTACCACTCATACTCTCACTACCTCTCCATAAAACTCTCTTTATACCACTTTTATAACACATATAACACGAACATTCGAGCATTCACAGTGATGCCAACATTCAATGAGCAAAACGCGTTATAAATTATTACGAAGATAACTATAATTTTTTTTATATGAAAGAAAATTATGATATACAAATGTGAATGAAAAATCAATGACCTTACACAAAAAGATCGATTAAAACGTGGATCAAAAATTTAGTTATTGAGTAGAACAAATCCTCAAATTGTCTTTCACAATTGCAATGTCGACTAAGACGTACGAAGAATAAGAAAACCAAGTTATCTTGTTTGAATTAATGATCATATGGAGGCAGCTGAGAGGCATATCGCCAGTGTTCATAGAATTGTAAGTAGCAAAAGCACTAGTAGCACCAATAGAAAGAAATTAGAAAATTTTATTATATTTATTTACTGCTTGGCTGGGGAGCCATTGTTGCGATATTTTAATTAATTAATTATTTAATAATATAGTGTTATCTAATTGGTAAGACACCATGTCATATAGAGTAATTGGCCTTATAGGCTTTGTATATTACAATGAAACCAATAAATTAATTAAAAATTAAAAATATCACTTTTGGTTTCCTATTGAGGGATATGAAAAGCACTAAAACTAGTGATAAAAGCACTAAATTGTCATCATTTCCAGTTTGCAGTTGTTTTTGGAGCAGCATTCTTATAATATAGCACTGCCAGATGAATATTTCCCGGCATTTGGGTATAAAATGTCATTAATTGTATTTATTTGTTTATTGTTAAAGAAAATATTGTCTTATTCGAGGCATAAACAATTTAACTTTTTCCAGCATTGAGATTTAATACTTCCTTCTCTGTATGCATGGCAGCTTTTGTTGTTTTCATGTCTCTGCTTTGTACGAATTGTTGTTTTTCATTGTTATTGTAATTCCATATGATTTTATTGGCCGAAACAGCATTGCCAGATGGGACTTACGTGCTCGACTAAGAGAATATATGGAAATATACAAATAAATAAAATGACTGTGACACAGGCATTTCACCCTCCCCATAAGAAATACACAATTGTGTTTTTTGATGGTAGAAATGGAAAAAGGTTCACAGAAACAACATATATTTGTTCAATAGTAATAATGTGCTTGGTCAGGAATAGAACTTTTCCAATTAGGAATGAAAAAAGGCAAAAAACTAAAAATTATGAAATACCATTTTCAAACATAGTGGATTTTTTAACAGGATTGTACGTTTAAATCGTAAATTGTTGTATTCTTTATTAAGGAGCAAGGTCCCATGATTAACTACTGCCCGGCAACATAGCTTCTATTTTTTTTATAAATAATATTTTTTTTTACGTTATTGGTTTCTTGACATTTCAAGACAACTCGGCTCATATTATATATCTTGTCACTCCATTCCCAATTAACAAAAATTACGTGATAATTTTCAATTCAACTTATTTCAGTAGGTTAGGTTGAAATGGAGGATCGGTCATGTATCATGACCGTCTCATGTCGTTGACATACACCTTGGCCTGCAATTCGGCCAGTTGTGCGCTCCTGGTTTCTTCTACAAAATCCCTTCCCCCTTTTTTTTCGTTAGGAATTCGGTCCCCTCTATAAAGTTCCTTAAATTCCTTATGTCTATTACTTTGACGACCGACAGGTCATCTAAGATGTCCTCTCCTAATTGGACTTTCCTGATCTGCGAGAAAGCAGGGCACTGCCACAGGAAGTGTTCCTATCCTATCCTATCCTAAATAGGTGTGCCCTTAGGCTAGTGTGTCCTGTGATGGCCCCAACTAGCTTACTCAGCTCATTTTTGTTAAACCCGAGTATTCTCCTTGTTTTCTTGTAATCGAGATTTCCCCAACTTATTTCAGTAAAAGTAAATTATGTTTATACAATCAAACGTACGCAATGTAAACATAAATTTAATTTCATTGTAACAGGAAACTTTTTCCATTGACGTGACTAAATAATTCGCGACAAGGACATAACATCGACATCTGGCAATACCCTTTCATAACCTTCGAATTTATGAATACAGCGGTAAAGTCGTAGGCCTGTACTCACATACATTTTACACTATTCGCCTGTTCTCAACAAAAACTTAATTGTCCCACAAACCATAGTGTACCGTTAGTTCTTTTTTTTACCATAGAGTAAGTTACGAAAAGCTAGTCAAGAAGCAACAGACAAAAGAGAAATAAAAAAAAAAACGTAATGCGCGTGCTCAAAATAAATTCACGTCGAGATTTTTATTTACGGTCAATCGTGAATGGAATTTCATAAAGTAAAAATATTATTTTTTTCCATTTATGGAATATTTAGAAGTATTTCTTTGGTTGTTATTGCACGAGACAAAACGGAATTTTATACGAAATTCTTTGCTACGCATGTATGTATGTTAAATGTGAATAGGAAAAAAGTGAAAAGCTATGCAAACGAAAAGAAATGAAAAGAAAAATACTCCACCAAATAGAGGGAATTTTTATAGTCTGCCACCGAAGCTAATGATTTCCTGTTCCCGGAATTAAAATATTATACAATGCTGATGTCGGACCCTCAGACAAATTAACATAAGGAAGATGTGGTGAATCAAGATCAAAGGGAATTTTTATGTTTTTTGACATGCCACAATCACACCGATTCTGTTTAGATTTTTGTGACAGTAACATCTATCTACATGATCTAGAGAATAGTTGGACATGCGCGTGTGCCTATAAAAAATTTCGATATTGAAAAACAGATTTTTCGTTCTGGAACAATCATTTTATCCATGACTAAGTGTATCTTTTTTCGTATTAGGAACTTTTTCATAACAACCCAAAAATGCTTGTACCAATTTTTCAATTTATATTTTATCCAGTAAGGTTGGAGACAAGTGAAACAGATTACTATTTGTATGCAATCCGCAGAATTATTAGCAGTAAAACAAAACGCTACACTTTGGATATGATGTAGAATTTTCGCAAAGTCCCAGTGCTTGATAAATACTCTGTAGACGGTTTTAGTTTTGGGAAATGTAAATTGCTAGAAAACTCCCAGAATGCCATGGATACCATGGCACCAGCTTAAAGTATGACAATCGTTAATCTCCAAGTAAATAAAAGTATTGATATCCGAAAACAACAACGGATATTGATTTAATTAATATGTATGACTTACTACTGATGGCTGTACCACCTGTTAACTTACCCACATTTGGTTGGAGATGCAATTGACAATATATTGTAGTCGCAATTGTATTGATTCTGTAATAAAAAAAAAATAGAATATAATTGATTATTTGGTTGTGGCAACTGAAAAATGAAATAGCCACAACGTATTTGCTGTGTGAACAAAAAAAAATTGCCAATGCAACCGAAGACAGACCAACCCCGACTGCCAAACGACGTCTACTGAAAATTAACTCTAACCTAACCATGTTATGTATTGGTATAATTTTGAAGTACATATTCATGTATGCTGACATTGACCAAACAAATTAATTAAAATGCATTTGCTACTTTCAGCCTGAACATCTGTTAACAAATTCCCACACTTGGATCATGGACACCGAACTGTACTGACTGTCAAAAAAATCCAGGATCCAGGACACCTTAACAAACCAGACCAGCAGAAAACCCCACACAAACCTTACGTGCAATCTACCTTTACCTTTTCCAAACTCGACAACCCTTAACAATGGAAACTTTCAACACAGTCATGAAATACGGCTAAAGGTACATCCATTCAGTTACTCACTCATACCCAACAATCCTTGACATGGCGAGCAGTACAGTTTCCAAATGCCACCCAAAAAACCAAACAAACCAAACACGAAAGCGATTCAAATACTCTCGTTGCAATCCTTCAAACAGAAAATTCCGCTTCACTAAGGAATTGAAATTGTGAGAAAAAGTTGTTCTCACGATCGGCACCACCTTAAGGCTGCAGCAAAGGTATGCATGTATGTATGTATGTCTGTTTGACTATTTGTCCTGACTGTCATGTTCCATAAAAATGCGATATTTGAATGTTTAGTGTGAGGAAATCCACGTGCAAAAGGGGGAAGTCAAGGTATCGTACCGTAGAAAAACCACCACCACCGCCACATCACCACCACCAACACGTTGCAACGGCATGTAAAAGCACCATGGACACACATACATACAAAACACTCGGTTTGCGGAAGGAACTTGAGGAAGTTCCTTTGAATGTCTCGGCGCAACAACACTCGCACACAACAAAGGACAATTAAATGTGATGGCGCGAGAGAGGAGCAAGAGCAAGTAAGAAGCGCATGAGCAAAGGAAGAAAAGACGCCCCTATTTACAAATGACGCGATCGATCGCCCTGTAACTATGGGAATTTGTTCCCTCGGCTTGGCTGTCATTCGTGTGTGTGTGTGTGTGGTGGCATTTTGCTTTAGGCAAAACAACAACAAAAAAGGATCTAAGTTTTGTGCACGTGAGAGCCTGGGAACTTTTTTTCTTTTTTACCATTGGCTGCACCCTTATTGTCGTCATCACTATTTCTATGGAAAAAAGTCATAATAATTATGATAATGTTCAGAGTCCAACAATGCAGCAGGCGAAGACATGCTAATCAGTCCTCCAAATAACACACATGATCCCTGTTTCACTCAAGTAGTGGGGGGAGGGGGAGGTGTGGAACTTTATCTTTATGAATTTGGATTGTCTTCATGTTTATTTTTTTCACATTTAAAAATAAATATTCTAAAAAAAAACCTGGAGGTGTGTTGGAGAAGATTTGTTGGGGATTTTGGTTTGGTTTGTGTGAAAAAAAATGTTTTTTAAAGTGATTTTAGAGGCGGAGGGTGGAATATTGTGCTTAATTGAAATGTTTAACATTTAAATAAAATGTAATTACACATAAGTGATATTTTATGTTCGTATTTTATATGGCAGACTATGAAAGTGATTGATAGGGATCATACACAGCTTCATTTTTGATTTGAATTCCAATTTTCAGTTCTTTTTTTTATAAAACTGAGGGTAAAATAAGTTTCCAGCGGCATGATGTAGTGGAGTTCGATGTCCTTATATCGTCCTTTTATTGTTTTGAAGCCTTGGTGTAATTTTTACATGAGACCCACAAGTTATGTATATTCTAAAAAATATGGAGAAACAAGTTAGTTTGGACAGCACAGACAACATTAGTGCTTGGACAACATTGCACAAAGACAACTGTACGTGAGAAAGATTAGAGGACGAGCTGCGAAATCCGTTAGCCAAGATTCTGTCACCCATGTAGATGAAGCGGAAAGATCGCTTAAAAAGATCATTAGCAACTGGTCTATTTGCCAGAATGATATCAGATAATTCAACAAAGGACCCTGGGACTCTATCTCTCAAACATTTATGTTGGAAAATAGTTACGCTCGTATCTCGCTAAACTGTGCGTGGAACTTCTCTAAAATCACAGATTTGTAGAAACAAATGATAGCATATTAAGATAAGTTAATGCTCTGGTACAGGGTCCATCCAGTGTTTTGTTTTTTTAATATGTTACTTTGACGGTGAAAAAGTGACGAAAACCTGAGAGAAAGTCGGTAATATATCCCCGTAGAACTAAGCTAAAGGCTTGAACAATTTTGACAAATAATCCAAACTTAGTTTTAAAGTCAATGCCGTTCAGTGCGTTTATTGAAAAGAATTTTTGTTGTGTTGGAGACTGAAGACATGTACCTGGACGCTCTTTGGTTTCAGCAGGATGCAGTCGTATTGATCAGTCATATCGATCAATTGGGCCCCTCGGAGCTACAGTTCGAAGGCGTTTTGTGTGTGGTATCGCAAAGGGCCAATGTTGGGCGAACTATTTAGGCTCCTTCATGAGATGAGAGTCAAATAGCGTCACAAGGTCTTGAAAAATTGTGTCTGCAGGATGAGCTACTGCGAAGCCAGCAATGAAATCGTGTTTTTTCTTTCGAGTAAACCATTAATGTGCAGAAAAAAAGATATTTTTCTTCCATCTAGTTTGAATTTTTTTTATCGCTGGAATGACCAACTGACGTATGTTAATCATCTTAGCCACGATGTTGTGTAGTTATGTGCCCAATTATTTCCCTAAACACCTGAGTAGTTTTTTCTCAACGCTCAACTGTGTGTGTTACAAAAACTGAGCCATTGTGGCGCATGACCCTTTCACATTCCCAATTAATCCTTTTTTCCCATAATCTCCTTAACAACCGCACAACATAACTAGCACTGCCGTGAAAACGGAGGGGGGGGGAGCATTTTCATTGAACATCTTTAAGAAAATCTTCAACAATTTCTCCGTTTTTCCGTTAAAACGACAAAGAGAGGGGAAAACAAAGTCATAATTACATCACGATCATTCGAGCAGCTGCATCCATTGTGGATGCGTGCCAGCCACATTCATTGAACGATCTAGCAGCGATCAAACAATCTTCGGTAACATTTTGGCACATGCCCTTTTTCATTTGTTGTTGTTGTATCTTTGGGATATGTTTTTGCAGCCGCCCGTTTGATGATGACGATGATGGTTGATGGTCTGTAATGTCCGTTACAGTTTTTAGGGGACGTTGTGTTACTGCTTCCTTTTGTCGTGGTTGTTGTTCTTCTTGGTTATGTGTAGACGATCTTTGAAGAAGTTGACTGCACACCTTGGCCTTCTTCGGGCAGAGGTTTTGTGTTTTAATCTGGTTGCAGTTGTTTTTTTGTTGCCTTGGCATGCATTTTGATATCAGAAGTGTGCCAAAAACTCTCGCCAGTTTTAGGGACATCTTTGTCTTTTGTTCGCTGGTCCTGCTTTCGAAGGGACCTATCAGATCTGAGTGTGATAATGAATGATGACTTCAGGGTATTAGATAATTTTGGTTTTTTTGTAACGGTCGTTTTTTTAATCGGTCGGACCGAGATTGCGACTAAGGGATCAACAACGAGCTGGAAAAATCTGAAGTCAAGGTTTTCTAGTGGTGCACTTTCAAATAATAAATGTAAATCTTAGCAAAGTAAATCTTCTCCACACAAAAGCATAAGCCGTTCGGAGGCGTCTTTAACCCTATTCGTATCAAGCTAAATTTGTAATGTAAGGTAACCCCAGTAAAACGGAAAATCGTTTAAAAAACCAAAATTTAAAGTATATTTGAAATAAATAAATAAAACAACAATTTAAAAAATTCTAATGGGCTGTTTTTTTTTTAAAGTAAACTATTTTAAGGAAGAAACTTCGACGTATGGGACGATAATGATTAATGTAAAATAAAATACATATACAAGTATTATCTCTCATCCATTCATTGTGAAATGGCCGATTGACCGGACGACGCACTACAGAGAAAATTCGTTATTTAGCCGAACCGTTCGTATCTTAATATATATTTACCCTCGACACTGATTCACTGATACACTGATACACTGATTCCCTGATTCACTGACTCTGTCACGCAGTACGTAGGAATTTAAATAGGCATTCTATAATAATTCTATAAATAATAATAATAAAAAAAATAATTTTTTTTTGTACAGAAATTTTGTTTTCCCCATTTTTTTTTTTTACCATATTTTTTTTTTCCCCAATTTTTTTTTACAATTTTTTTTTTTTTACAAAATTTTTTTTTTCCACAAAATTTTTTTTTTCCACAAAAATTTTTTTTCCAACAAAATTTTTTTTTCAACAAAAATTGTTTTTTTCAGCAAAATTTTTTTTTTCAACAAAAATTTTTTTTCCACAAATTTTTTTTTTCCAATTTTATTTTTTTCCGAAATTTTTTTTTACAAAATATTTTTTACAAAATTTTTAAAATTAAGTAACAAATACTTTCTGAAGCAAATTAACAGGAGCCATAGGCGCATTACAACTTACTAGTTTGGAATAATCTTCCAGAAAATGTGTTTCCTGCCAGTTGTGACATTCAGAAATTCAACAAACACTACTCCCTCTTTCCTCCTTCTGATACCCTAGTTTCCTTCAGCTAACACAATGCATTGTATTTAAGGGGGGCATAACCTGAGTGTTGGCCTTCAAAAAAAAAATGAGTTGGACAATTTGTTGATCGGAACAGTCTGAACATTTTCAAAAATTTTTAATACAGATTTCAAATGTTGTTAGTACAGATTTAAAATCTTTGTGTACAGATTTCCATAATATGATTGTGAAGGGGGTTGGCTTCGATTTGTTTCAGACAGCAAACTTTTCTTACCCAAACTGGGCACCACAAAGACACGCTCCTCAAACACAACCTCTTACAGTCTGCTGCATTGGCAATAAAAAAACTGTTATGCGCTTTTATGAAAAAACCATAATTTACTGACACACTCGGAATATGCTTATTACTTCCATTCCCACCGAATTCAATTGAACATATGGCCAAGTATTTAACACAGAAGTCTTGGGTAAAAAAAAAAAAAACATTTCAATTCATTTCCGAAACGCACGACTTTCACATTAAAATACGTTTTTTACACACATACAAATGCTGCTCGTACTAGCGTAAAAAAATTACTGCTTAGTATATTTCTATATAAAGGTGAAGCCCTGCTAAAAAGGGGATGTTTCTCTTTTGAGGGTGACAGAATTTTTGGAGGACAAGTTGATGGAGTCCGCAGTAGCTGGAAATATTTGCCTTTAGTAGAAGTTGTTTGTGCTGTGGATACAAATGACTAAATGTTCTCAATCTACAACTCGAGTACTCTCGTTTCGTCCTTTGTTGGCGCTAAACCTATTCTGACTACATGTCACACTCTGACATAGCTAAATTATCTATTATTTTTTTAAATTAGGGTTATACATTTGATGGCTGAGACGATCGTCGTGACAAGCAGCTGGTTTTCAAAGGCATTGGATTTAAGATTTTGTCAATATGTTGTCGGGGTTTCGAGCGTTCACCACTAACCGAACTCTCACTGACGCCTATTTTGAGATGCAATGGTTTTTAGTTAGTGGAGTCTACTGCCGTCCTACGAAAGAATATTTTTGTGGTAGTTTTCAGATATTTAGCTTTAGTTTTCAAAATTGAGATAAGGCCAGATTGGGAACCGTGAATGACATTCGGATATCTGTGTTAAACTTATAAGACCCATTTTCAAAATTTCCAATATAATTTCAGGATAAATTACATTTCAAAATCGGTCTTATATGCATAAATCAGAATCTCATTCACGATTCGGAATTTGGTCTTATCTCAATTTCGAAATTTTGCCTCTTGCGACTTTCATACAAATAACCATCGCATTCTTACCATTTCTCGCTCTCCTCAATTTTCTTCACTCCTAAATATCCCCCACCTTTATACAAATTTATGATTAATCCCTTTCAGTTAGTTTTTTTTTTTTTGTTGTTTTTGTTATTTTGCTCATATTCGTCTTACTCCAATGTTTCTTCTTCGTTTTGAGAGCTTCCCCTAGCCGAGATACTATTTTTAATTCTCCTCGCTCTGCTTTGCCAGGATCAACACCTCATGATTGGTTGGTTGGTGTGTTGGAAGAAAGAACGGCACACATGCAGACAATGCCGCAGCGCTCCGGTGTTTACGGTTGCTTGAATCGTGTCCTGACGTGCCCCTTAACAAATTGTGGCGCATGTGTTATATGCTTGGGAATTATTTTCCATATCGCTCGGCCTCTGCTCCCAAAAGTGTGAGAGTTGCTTCGTTGCTTTTTCTGTTGTTGTGTGGAGTTTTTGGTCATCAATTTATGATGAATGTAATAAGTTCCTTGTTTATTTATAAATATTTTTTTTTGGTTGTTTTGTTTTCAAATGCTGGGAATAATATCGCCTCCCCCCCCCCCACACATAAAAAAAACTGGCTGTGTTTGTGGGTTGTTCGGTGTGTGAGGGAGTGAAAGCCAGCGTGAGAGGTGCAAAAGGTGATCATGGGAATCTAAGAAGATTCTAATTGAGATGTCATCGTAATGAATGGCAGCGCATCACAATTGGGAGAATATAATTTTTATTTTACAAAACAGAAATCATCGTGTGAACTACGGCATATTGTCTGGGAGGCCAGTTGTTTCTGTGGTCTTTGGATATTTTTATTAATAATTTTCCATTCTCTTTCTATCATCAAAATAAAAACGCCTTCGCTTTCATGGTGGCAGGAAGGAGAGAAACATTTCCATTGTGATTAGAAGAGAAACCCGGATTATCAGTGCGATCTTCCATATTTCATAGACTAGGACAATGTTAAGGAGTTGTCAGACTGAAGATAACCGGGGGACTTAAGTAAAGACTCGAGAGAGAGACATTGTGGAACAAAAAAAAAATGAAAAGGGCAACGTTCACAAGACAGCAGACCTGATAAGGCCACAATGCGACCAGAATAAATAAAATAAAATGAACTGCACAGTCGTCTTCTAAGATGAAGCGCGGCTAGATGAACTACTCCACAAACGTACATGATCAGAATGCACTTGTTGATGCCGATGTAGATCACAGATTCGTAGCATTAACCGAACAAGAAGGAACCGAAATACCGCGAGTGAATACAGTGCGGCTGTTATTTTCAACGGAGATTTGTCGGCTGCCCTGGCGGACAAGGGCAAAAGTCAATTGATGTCTCTAAGCAAAAGACTCTGTCGAAGTTTGAAATACAGTGGAACTTCCATATGTCGAATTTTCTTTAAGTCGAAGCACTGCTAGTGCCAGTTGGGGAGACAAATTTTCCTTTTTTTTTTATAAGTAATTCCATAGCACGAACTTTTCTACGGGACTTAATCAATTTTCGTTTCTTCCGCATAAACAAGTTGATTCTTCCTCCTCCAATTTCTCTACATGACATCACTGAGAAATCTCCGTCAGGAATCCGTACAAAATCAGCCAGTTCTATAATCAATCGCTTCTTAATTAGTTTTAAATATTCAATTGTTGTGAAAAATTATCCATATCATGGCGGGTCCCGGTATGGACATCTAAAAAATCATGAATTTGGAGTCTTAAAGCCGGGATTGTAGTCCTCCACAAAGTCATTCAGTGACAGATAAGTGGGATGGCATAAACTGACAAAAAGAAAGAAAAGAGATAAAGTCTTGGAACTAAGAAAATTTGTCATTTTAGGTCAAGAAAATTTGTCAGTTTAGGTCTTCAAAGTGTCATACTCATTTTTTTATTTCCCCGAGTTAAATATATTAACCTCGCTAAGTTCAATGCACAAAGATCAAAGTTCTTCAAAAAAAATATCATTCCGAGTATTATTAAAATTCAAATGAGAATAAATTCTTTTCCATCGACCTTTTTTGTAAAAATATTTATCACATTTCCCTATTCATCATTAATCAAATTGAAGGTTCTCAGCACTTCCTTTCGAACGACACCCAGGCAATGGGCTCTCTGAAAACTAAGCGCCACTTTTGAGTGACTTTCTGCCTTTGCTAACATCACTCAATTGCCAACCAACCTCATTGCCACCACCAAAGAGAGTAAATGTTCTCTTTGAGACTCTCTTTTCACAAAATAAAAAGGTTGCCACTATAACACACTACACGGCCTTCTTGTTAAAAACCACAAAATCTCCTTATACGTAAAATTCAAAGTTTTACTTTTCAGAACGACCGAAAAAAAAACATCTGCCTTTATTATCGTACTTTTTTTCTATATTCGTGGACATCTTAAAGGAAAATTTATTAATATAAACAAACGGCGAAAAATACGCCAAGACATCATTAATTTTAATCCCTCGTTGTAAAGTAATAAACAATTTTTCTATACAACTCGCACACATGCCATAAATGTAGACGCGTGTTGCCGAAATCACAAGATCATCGCACTCAGGTAAGAACAACTTTCCTATACTCGTCGAGGCTGTGGCCTTCTCAAGCAACCACCACCACCCCCTTTTATAGAAGAAAATCTTCTGAACTTTCTTTTGAACAAGCAACCCCCAATTTATTAGCCACGGGCCAAAGAAAGGTTCAACGATGGTCGAAGATCGTCATGACAAGCAGCTGGTTCTTCGATGGCATTGGACAAAACTTTAAGATTTTGTCATTGAATAGAAAAATGCGAAAAAAGACGGCTGGGCGCCCAATTTCTTAACCCACCACCACTCTTCCTCCCCTTTCCGATGAGGATTTCGGATTTGGATTTGTTTGTTGTAAAAATTCTTGAGCATGATAAATCTTTTAATTGTTCTTTCTGTGCCCTTGGAATGCGTTCTTGCGCCACTAATGAATTGCTTTTCATTCAATGTCAGGCGATGTGGACGGGCGAAAAAGTGGCAGATGTTGAAACAAACATCAATATATTGTAATTTACAGGGGGAAAAAATCGATAAGAAATTGGAAAATTATTTAAATTTCTTTGTAAAACGAAGTTTATAATGAATTTAAGAAAAGTGAAGGTAATAATATTAGAGATGAAAAAAATGATTAACATAAAATAAAAAGTATTTCTTGGTTATAAATTATAAAATATATATTTGTTATTTCTTATATTTCTTTACAGTTACAGGACAAAAAATCTATAACAAATTGGAAAATTATTTAAATTTCTTGTAAAAAGAATTTAAGAAAAGTGAAGGTAATATTTAGGAAATTGTCATATATTTTGAGATGAAAAAAATCCCATAAATGATTGACATAAAATAAAAAGTATTTCTTGGTTATAAATTATAAAATATATATTTCTTTTATAAAGTTACTCAAAAAACTACTGGGACTCTTAATTTTCCTGACTTCAGTAGTTTCTGGCTGAAGAAATGTTTAGTCGAATTTCTACAGTTTGCCGAAATTAATTCCGATTTCGTTTTTCCCGAAGAACACTAAAGAACTTTTCACCAAATATCTTAACAACTAAATCGAAATAAAGATAAACTGCTTCGAGTGCTCACTGATTTTAGAGTTTTCCCGCCTGATCCTCCATGGAGTGTTAGCGGAAATACATAGGTATTGTTAGATTCATAGTTTCCGTAATTGATTTCAGTTTAATTGGATCTCGCCCAACACTTTTCAAACAAATTGTAAATATTAATAAGAAACTGCCGATTTCCACAACATCACCTCAAACATAATCCATTTTCACTTTTCAAAGTCTTCTTGCTGTCTAGACTTTTTAATTATTTCTTAATAATAACTATATAAATATTTACTTTTGTACAATATCCTAAGTCGCTAATAATTTTAGGGCCTTTCGTGGTTTAATCTGTGGCGATTTTAAAGTATGTGTAAATCTGAAAGGGTCTTAGAGATGTGTTTACACACTTTTGTTGGCAGTACTCTCAGCCGACATTGCAAATCCTTGTCTTAAGCTATTGTCGATAATCTGTTGGCAGTCAAAACAGATCAAGAGGATTTCTTTGAAACCTAAATAATTTGTAGGACAAAAATAGTCATATACCGTGTAAGAATGACTGATCTTTATTGGTAAATGACATTCATGCAGTTCGTTATTGTATGCCAAGCATATATACGCATATATGTGAACACCAGAAAATCTCCCAGGGGTAATAAGCATACACAATGGGGCAACTCTAAATGCTCAATTGAAAGCTCTCCGCTCCCCACAAACTTTGAGTGTTAATTAACCACAACTCAGATGAACGATTTAAATGCCAACTACCGGGTTTTATAATAAACAAGAAATTCCATTCCCATGCAATGCTATCCATTCGTGGGCATGTAAGTGATATGATCATAAAATTGATGATTATAATCTAAACCAAATACTCATATTCAAATGTATATAGACATACATATATGGATGGATACAGTATGCATATATGTACAATCATGTGTGTCCAAACTATAGGGGTCAATTTAGAAAGACCAGACACCCCGAAAAACTAAAACATGCACGAGTACTTGATGAATTATGCCAAATGAAACCAGGAACTACTAATTTCGATTGAAACGATCAACAGCAGTTTGAAAGCGCAAATCAAAGCAAACGTTAGCACAGGAAATTCCAACGGGAATAAAGACAAACCAAAAAGAGAAATGAGAAATAAAATATAACAAAAAATCACTTGGAAATAATCAAGAGAAAAAGAGTAACAAATGTCCAAACATCTTAAGCAGTATTTTTCCACATCCACTTTTTCTTCAGAGAAAAAAAGAGAAACATAAATCTCAACAGTTTAGGCAGAGAGTCGGAGTTTGTTTCATGTGATGAGTCGTTTTTTTTTTTAGATCTTCTGTAGTGTTGCTACCTTTGCCCAGCAAAAGCCAGGTAAAAACCAACTACTACTTAAAGTCTTGAACGTGGGAAATTCTCTGTCTCTCACTCAATGTGTCTGTCTGTCTGCCTGCCTCCCTCTCTAGGTCTCACTCCCAGTGAGTGAGTAGTGTGTGTGCGTTTGACTTAGCAAAAGGACATTTGGCTTAACCGAAGAGTAGTTTATGATGGTGGTGGCATTTTTGTTGTTGTTGTTGAATTTTGCCTTCGTCGAGTTGTGACTTAATGTGCTGCGTAGCCAGACTAAGGATCAGTATCCTTCAGGAGTTCATTACGAACGCATTACGCGAAGTCTTCGGATTTTTTCGAGAAACAAAAAAATTAACATAGAAAAAAAATTCGTAGATATTTCTAAACATTTAAAAAAAAAACAATAATTTATTTCAACACAAATAGTGCAATTTTTTAAACTAAAAATAAACTCTCAAACCAAAGTATAAAAAAGTTGTGTTCTAATTAAGAAAAAAAAAAAACAACCCAAATATTATTAAATATTTAAAAGTGTTCATATGGATTTATTTATGTGCTGATCCTCGCTATACCCTTGGATTACAATCTCCGCCATTTCACTTTGGAAATTTGGATTATTTTTCTTCTGCATCTCTAACAAATACAAAAAAACACACACCACAAAAATGGATTACAAAAACGACATACCATCTGATGATGATTTCGATTGTTCGAATAGTTATAGCGATAACTATCAACAGTCGAATTCCTCTACACAAAATCAATTCAATACATCCCAAGGACGTTTGGCCAACTCATCGGGATTGTCCAAAGCCGAATTAAGAAAGGTGAGTTTAAAAAAAATTTCGCAATAAAAATCGAATCAGTTTGAAATGAATTTTTAGTTTGTTTATTTGCGAATATAACTCGAATATAAAGAAATTAAAAAAAGACATTAATAAAATGGAAAGTGTGAAGGACTTACTTGCTCTGTTTCGATTTTTTCATTTATTGAAATTGTGACAACAATTTTTAATCATTGGTGAAAATTTTCCAAATACAATTTTTTACAAAAAATAAAGAGCCGACTCTTTCAAAGATTTTAGTATCTTTTGAATAACAAAATTATAACTGACATTTCATATTTAATAAGACGAATTCTCCAACCAATTTTAATTTGGTTCAAATCAGGATTTTGCATATCCTTTTTGACAATTTTTTAATATGGACATGTATTAAAATATTTCTATTCAAATTACTAAATTTTTATTAATTTTTTTTTTTATTTTCTTTCAGACCAACAAACCTATTATGGAAAAACGCCGCCGTGCTCGTATCAATCATTGCCTGAATGAATTGAAATCACTGATCTTGGAGGCCATGAAGAAAGACGTAAGTATTTTTTTTTTCCTTTTCCCATGAAAAACAAAAAAAAAAAGAATTGGTAAAACCAGAACGTATGAAGAAGACGACTAAAACTCTGACCATAAACTTCCTTTAAATTTGAAACATAACAAACAGCCAAAGCGGTTAAAATCAAAGTCATTGCTAAAACACACGAAAGCAAGATGAGAAAATTTCTGAAAAACCTGTTCCAGAAATCCAACTGTGTTTTGGAAATCCTGCTGAGCGAGGGATTTACAAACAAACAAAAAAAAAAAACAACGAAACAGGCCAATAATAATAAACACACACACGGGCACACACTAACAAAACCTGGCAGGGGAATTCTCATTAAAGCCATCTCTCAAAAGAGAGTTTGAGAACTCCATCGATTTTTTTGCCGATCACTGATCAGTAAGTTGTGGAGCATTAAAAAGAAACCTGCGTGGGAACATTTTCAAGATAATTCATTAAAAACAAACGAAAAGTGTTGAAGCCAACTTCTCCAAACACACACACACACAGCACACTACTGACTAACTCCCTCTTAAAGGCTTGCGAAACCGAAAGGGAATGCTTGGAACAAAACAAAACAAAAAAAACGACGATCATCCATCCCATGGCGACCGTCCCTTTATGCATTTATCTTTTGCTCTTGATCGCTTTAACGTAAAATGAATGAAATTTTCGCATTCCTTGAGCCTTGGCTCTGTTTAATTTTATATTCCCACCTTTGAAGGTGGGTTACACAGAAAGCTTCTTGACTTTTTTTTCTCATGCTTTTTCTGCTTGCGTCTTCTACTTCAATTCTCATCGTCATTTTTGTTGTTGTTGCGGTTGTTTAGCCCAAATCGTGTCTTGATCATAAACTACAACTTGTTGCCGAACACTGTCTCAGACTCCTCTTCTTTGGGCAATCTTTGGAGGATCTTTGTGTCTGCTGCTGCTGTTGGTGTATTTGGTCTGGATGTTGCTGGTGTCTGGCTTCAGTTCATTTTCTTTGGGATTTTTTTTTCTCCTCATTTCATTTTACCTTTCGTTGTTGTTGTGCCAAAACAAATTGCAATCAATTAGAAGTTGCATGCTTTACTGCTGCCTTACTTATGTCTGTTGCAAGTTGAAACAACATTATCAACGGTTTGGTATTGTTGTTGCAGCTTTGGTTGCAGTCTCTTGTTTGGACGACTTCTCAGCAGCCCAGCAAAAATGTGCGAAATTTTTAAAAAGCACGAGCAAAACGTAAACCTTGCGATTTAACGAACGCATAAAAGTAACGATGGGGCGGCTTTTGCACAAAGCCCATGGAAGCCTGGGAATTTGTATGTGTTTTCTGCCTACCATCCTTTCAATTTTCAGCAAAAAAAAAACTATACTGGTTGCCACATCTTTAAGAAAATTTACAAAAAATTTCTTTAAATTCTATTTGAACTCTTATTAATTTGCATTTTTCCCTTTTCTCTATTTTTAGCCTGCACGTCATACTAAACTCGAAAAGGCCGACATTCTCGAAATGACTGTCAAACATTTGCAGTCGGTGCAGCGTCAACAGCTCAACATGGCCTTACAAACCGATCCCACTGTCATTCATAAATTCAAGACCGGCTTCTCGGAATGTGCCGATGAAGTCAATCGTTATGTTAGCCAACTGGACGGTGTCGATGAGGCCGTACGCCAAAGACTCAATAATCACTTAAACACTTGTGCCACCGGCCTCGAGCAAATCGGTTCCATGACCAACTTTAATAATGGCTATCGCAGTGGTGGCCCCGCCAATCTATTCGGTGCCAACAGCATGCCTTTGGCCGTTAACAATAATGGTTCGTTGTTCCCTGCCCTGCCACAGGATTTAAACAATAATCAGGGCATTCAAATGGGCGGTGTACAGTTGATACCCTCCCGCCTGCCCTCCGGAGAGTTTGCTTTGATTGTGCCGAATACGACCAATGCCACACAGGCATCATCTATACTCAATACCAACTCCAACAGTGGCTTTCCGGCGTGGCCCTCCCATACGGCTACCAATAAGACCAACGTCAATCAGAATTCCTCATCACAAATCAATGATTTTGCGGCCAATTTCAAGCGTCTCAGTGCTTTCACAAAACCCCAAAACTCACTGATCACTCCGCTCAAAATGAATACCAACAACAACAGTTATCCACAAACCAACAGCAACTACCAACAGTTAAGCCAACACCAGCAACAACAACAGGCTTTCCACACCACCACCACTACCAGCCCGCCGCTTAGTCCCATCTCTTCAGTGTCTAGTCATAATGATGATTCCATCATGCACACCAGTTCGGATTTCACACTGTCACGTTCGGCTTCGCCCCGTCTCGACAAACACAATTCATTTTTGGGAGTCTTTGCCTCGCCACCCTCATCCGCCGAGAATTCATTTGTCCTCACCGCCACCCATTTGCAACAACAGCAAGTGTCCTCCACCAGTACGGATTTGAATACCAGCTCCAGTTCTTCGTTGAAACGTTCATTCTCGGAAACTGCCGACTCCAGCATTTGTTCCGAAGATGAACAAACAGCCAAGAAATACCACAAAGAGCAGCCCCAAGCCGAAGCTGAGGATCCGGATAGCATGTGGAGACCCTGGTAAACATTGAATCGAGTTTTCCAAAAAAAATTCACCACATTCTTTGGAATTGTTTTTGTTTCAAATTCCTCGACGTTTATTGAATTTAACACAGAAATTGTATTATTTAACAATTTGTTAACCACAACAAATGCAAAAATTATTAAGTTTTCTTTTCATTTTTTTTTTAAAAAATATTTTTAAAATTTAATAAAACCCTGTATAGTATTCTGATATTTTTGCCAACCCCTTTTGAAAAATTGTATTTAGTTTAGCTTGACTTGATTTTTTCCCCATTTAAGTTTTCAAATTATTTTTCTGTGATTTGTATATAATTTTGTAAAAATGAGATTCATTGTGTTTAGTTATGTTTTTAATTCGTTTTAATTTTAAACAATTAAGTTTTTATTATTATCATTTTGTTACTTTTAAGTATTTAATTAATTCGTTCGCGTATAATTGTTTGATGTTAAACAAAAGTTTTGTTTGTTCACTGAAACATTTAAAAGAATTTATACAACTGCGTTTAAGTTTATCGATCTTTCTACAAATTATGTTTTTTTTTGGAAAATAAGAAAATATAGTTGCAATTTTCCTTAATTTTTGTAACAAAAATAAACAAAATAACAACAAAGAAACAAAAAAACGAGAAAATGTATATACTTTATAGGTAAGGGACTTGGAAATGATGTGGAAAAGAACTTTCGCATTTCACTGGGTGAGATAAAATATTGAGACGTGGTAGCGCGGACAGTTATGGCCCAGCAAGTGGGCTTTCAAGAAGTTACGCTGTAGGATACCTCTGAAAGAATTAGGGCGGAAGATGTATTATGACGGCACTTTTGAATACCGACTACTTTTGGATTCGATACTTTAGAGTTTCTGCAATGATATACCCCTCAGCGCAGACGAAGCGGTGTTGGTTGGTTTTCTGTGAAAAATCCTTGGCCCGATCGGGCTACTCCATTTCGGTCGAATGCATTCAAACACTCTAGACAGAAAGGCGTTTGATGTCAAGTACAGGGTGGCGCAAAAGTAATCCTCCTATCAGAAAATGCTATAAATTTTGCGATTGGCCCCTAATGTCAGTGGCAACTCTGGCGGCGGCCATTTACAAGACATCATATTCTCGACTTGATGTAAAAAAACATTAAAAGACCAAATAAAAATAATCCACAAGAAGAATCAAAGTTTTTTATTTTTTTTAATTACAGCCAAAAAACATCGGAAGATTACTTTTGCGCCACCTGTTATATACTTTATGAGTTATTACATACATAGTTGTAATTTTATAAATTTTTTAACCCCATTTTTTTGAATAATTTTTTTTTTGTCAATAAGAGCTAAGTGAATTTTTGATTTTTTCTCAGATGGGTTTAAGATCTCACGACTTCTTGGTGTCATATCTGTCTACTATTCTCTGGTGAACGATCTTTGAACTCCTCCGTACGATCAAAGACAATCTAGTACGCAGACAACCAATGTAAGATGCGAATTTTTGCCTACGAACGTACCGTTTATTTAAGATTTACTGACATCTGGATTTTGCAGCCGAACTAATGCGTCTCCAAACTGACTTAGGTCGTCTACCCTCTACACAGTCATTGGTAGAATATTTTTCATCTAAACAAGCAGACATTACACACCCTCTATATCAATTATCTCATATTAGAGAGTAACAAACTATTATGATAATTTGATTATAGCGAGAGATGAACTGCAAACAGACCGCGAAAAAGATAAAAGCAATGCCGAAATTGCTCTATCAAACTAATTTCTAACCAAATTAACTTAGTAACCCCCTTAAAAATCTGGAGCAAATTACAGCTCAAACCCATCACACACACACATACACTTATACTTCGGCACTCACTGCCTTTCCAAATAAATCTAAAACGGAAATATGATTTGCCCGCCAACACGTGAATGCGGCCTTAAAGCTGATAGTGAAAATCATTCCGCAAAAATACAAAACAATGTCGGATATTTGTAGTGCAATTAAGGAAATGACCTTGAAATAAACGCGTTCTATAAACGATTGATTAGAACAGCAGAAACGCACAACATCATGTTGATAACAGAGTTCTGGCCCTGCATCGGCGCCTATAAAAGCACTGCTAAAATAAACATTGTGCAATAGTCATAAAATATAAATCAAGACAAATTGATTGTTTTCTTTGAAGTTTAATCTCATATTAACGCAGTGTCCAAATCAGGCGTTAACGTTTTGTTAATATATTCGAAATAAAATAGGAAACAATAAAATTTTCCCAAACACACAAAATGTCTTCAAAGTGTTTGTTGTTTGCATTCAGTTTAAGCCTTTGCCTTTCTCTGATTTCCTGCAGTGATGATGAGCTGAAAAGTTATCGGCCCTCGCCCAAACTGATGGTCCCAATGAAGATCACACACCCCGACGATCCAACCCTTAACCAACTGGATGATTCTTTGGCGAAAATATCCACCATTTATATGCAGGCCTTGTTTTCGGGCACCCATTCGCCGGCATTGGATATGAATATGCGTCAATTGGAGATTGAACTGTTTGATCTCCTGGATACCCTGTACAAGGAACAGAGGCTTAAAGAATATATGAGATACGAGTCTGAGGTAACACGACAAATGATTTTGTACAATATGCTGAAGAAGCTGTTCGGCTATGCGGTTGATGATAATGAAAAGGTCGCCTGAACATCTGAGATGAGATGAAAGCGATGGCAACAAGCGAGAACTGATCTGTGATGTTATTCCAGTTCCTGGAGTGTGTGAAATCAGGCGGGAATAGTTTTTATTTTGTTTCAAATCGAGGCTTTTTCTATTTATTGAATTTGTAAGAAAATAATGTAAATGAATATATGTAAACTTAAGTAAATAAAAAAAATATATAACAAGAAATATGTGCCAATTTACACGATGACGTTTTCCCCAAGGGTTTACTTAAGTTATGCTTTTGAAACCCCTTCATAATGTAATAAACCTCATATACTCCCTGGGTATTTTGATTGTCAAATTCTGATATATAAATGGCAGACTGCAGACACTCATTTACCTAACAACACCTTAATCAAAAGTACCAATTCCCCCTCGAAAACAACCAAAAAAAAGGACCTGTTAAACGGAACTAATTATAATTCTATATCCTTTTCCCTACCCACAAAAAGAAAATGAACAAAAACAGGAAAAAAAAAACTCTCACCGTCGTGTGTCTGACACTCGCTTTGCGTGGGTAAATTTTCAATCCTCTCCACAAAATCGTTCACATACTTTAAATGTGCATGCAAGCACACTAACAAACCTGAGTTATCCTTTTTTTTCCCAAACTCTGCAGGTTCTCACATACGCCTCCACTTTGCTGTTGTTGGATTTGTTTGTTTTAGGCGGCGATGCAAAATCGTCGGTTATTCGAGTCGTCCTCGTCGTTGTTGTTGTAATACATATTTTTATTTCTCACACATTTGAAATATGAGCTGAGAAACTGCCGCGGTAGTAATGCAGAAAAACATGAACAGTTGAGTTATGTTAAGAGTTGCCAGTTGTTGGTTTTTGCAGGATTTGACTCTGGATATAATAGTATGTAAATTTATTTTTTATTTACCCATCACTTGGAAGGCATAAAGTGCTACCGAAATCTTGTATGTTGACGGTTGGCCTAGTTTTGACCACTGTTGTTTCCAGTGTTTAACTGCCCCCGCATCTGGCAACCCCATTAATAATTGATGTTATTAAAATCATTGCGGCAACATTTCTGGATACTCTCAGTCATCCTTTCATTTCTCGTTTGCTGATTTTCCACACACACAAAAAGATCACACGATCTTCATCATGATCAACACCGCACGTCATCATCATCATCGTTGATCGTCTGTCTGCATTGCACTAGGTTCATCTTCATCTTTCCATTGTTTGTTTTTTCGCTTTGAATAACGTTTCACTTGTTTGTTCGTGTGTGTGTGTAGCTGGCATTTAAAGAAATTCCCACAGATCCTTGCAATACACTTCACTCTCAGTCAGTTGGTTGGTGTTTTTGTAACCGAAATCTTTTGTTGTTACTGCCGTTTCAGCTCTTCGTCGACATGACGTTCTCACTGTCTGTCCTCAGCGACGAATCGACAGAAATTTGCTTGAGAACGAACACCACAAAACGTTTATTAACCTTTCGGGCTCTGCTCTAACTGACTCTGTCAGCCTAACAAGTGTATCTGAGTGTCATCGTACAGGTCCTTGTTGGCTGAACTGTGTTGGTTCTCCTCTCACCGATGTTGTTGTTGTTGTTGTTTCCTTGTAGTGATTTGTTATTGTAGTGTATATCTTCTGTCTTGTGAGTGTGTGTTATTTGCTACGGTTTATCGCTTATTCAATAATTTCGTGTATGTGGGCATTTCCCTATGACGATTTGTTCGTGTTTGAGAACTGTGAGACTTTCCCAGGATACTTAAGGATATTTGAGTACAAATAACGATTTTATAGCGTTTTCATTGTTTTTGTTTTGCTGTTCGGATACAAGTAGCTTGGCTGTAATGCGATAACCATTTCATGTGGACACCGAAAGGATTTCAATCACTTGCCAACTGGTTTCACTGGAAATTTAAGAAAAATCTATAAACGAAGCAGTTTGGGACCTCAGGTTTCATAGGTTTTAGTTTAGTTTGACTTATTTTAAAGTTCACTTTATGTAAAATAAAGCAACCTCATCACAAATGTTAATTATAGTTTTAAATACGTATTTGGGTTTTCACAATTTAAGGGAAGAAATGAAACCTAAACTAAACTTAATTCAACTGTTATTGAGATCGGTGGCGGGTCGCTGTGCCAGAACTGAGTCGCCCATTCTCCTAGTATGACGACAACTGTGAGATGAACTGCAGCTCCTATTAAAGGCCTTTAACATTCGTAAAAAATTACGCTACTGCTTCGAAAACATGGATTTGCAGAAAGTTCGTGGACAACTTTCACGTAATTTTGCTGCCACACGCTCTCCTCTGCGGCCTTTAATAGGAGCTTCAGTTCATCCACTGTGGCCAACAAAAGCCACATTTATTCAAAGATTTCATCGTATTGCTTTGAAGTCTTTACAATTTTTCATGTCTTATAAAGAAACGCAAATATAACTCGTTTTCTTTCTATCTATCAAAACTCTAATTACGGATATCCCTTTTATATGCGCACATAATTTCGCCTTTATATAAAGCGAATATAAGGGGTTAGTTTGATTAAAAAGAAAACACGTTTCAAATAATTCCGCAGAATGTGTGGTGGTTGGAAAAACATCTTCTATTTTAGAGCAATTCATAGGAAATTTACATAACCAAGCCAATGGGAGAGACCTTAACATGTATTAGTAGGGTTTTATCAAGAATAATAAAGTAAAGAAAATATTATGCTAACATTTGGTCCAAACAGATACTGGTGGATTTCTTAGGATTTCTATAATAACACTACAACAAAAAATGCAATTAATTTAGACATGAATTGTCATAACTCGAAGACGACTTTTCCGGTCTTGTTGAAATAAATTTTTGAAAAAGGTGTCATTAACAATCATAGCTTTAAACTACTTGTATTCTGAATGACAGTTACAAAGTTAAGGCAAAAACATTGAATACATATTAGATACATTTGAAAGAAAAAACTAACTTTCCTCTGGACTTATATTATTAAAAAAAAACACGACATTCTGTAGTTCTAAACATTACATAATTCTAGGTGAAAAGTCAATAGAACTAAAACTCTGTAAATTGTGTGGTAACTTAGGTTAGGTTAATCAAATTCATTAGCATACAAATAAGGAAAAACATTTATCTTTCATAATTTTTTAATAATGCCACATATTTTACAATTAAAATGAGGTTTTAGATCGCTTTTATTCACAATTTGGTAGTTTCATTTTGCTTTTTTCAACTGCAACTTAATAACACTACAAAAAACACCAGCGACGCCTTCTTCTCCGAAAAGTCATATAATTTAAATAAATTTAAAAAAACGCACACAAATAAAGTCACAGAGTATTTGGTTGGCCCTAAAACAAGTGCACAGACCTGCCACTGCAAACAATACCAAACTCCACTGGAATCCTTTTCATTCTTTTCATTGTCAAGCAAACACACGCACACAGCTATTGTTTCAAAAACCAAACAATAAAAATGCAAAATTAATTGTATTGCATTTAAACGAGATGTGAGAACGAAATCAATTCAGTTTGAAATTCCACAGACAACACGTTGTCCTTCTTCAAGATGATGATTTACCTGTTCAAATTTGTTTTGATTTAAATTTCTATTTTCCAACTCCAGCCGATTTCCCATGAAATATCTACTCACACACAAACATCGACACACACAGAAAAGGTTATACTTCTTAGTCTTATTGTAATGTAAAGATATCAAGGACTACAGTTTGGGAAAAAATAAAGGATCACAAGGAAATATTGTAATTGAATCCCACGCTACTCGGCTGTGTGTGTGTGTGCGTTGCATTCCAATAGATTTTTAACATTTTGATTTTATCCTTGCTGTGTTGTTATTGTAAAGGATCATTTTAGAAATAGGCTACATTGCATATAGTTATGCAAAGACAGATACACCTACACAATCTATGCTCTTCATAAAATGTAGATGCTATTGTTTTGTAAGGATATTTGCTTGATTTCCTTGGAATCACATTTTCCTGTACTGTGGATGTGATTTCTTAGAATTTAACTACCTAACACTCACCAAACAGTTCGAGGCTAGAAATTATATTCTTATTTTAAAGAGGTATTACTAGTTTAGTTCAACTCAAGCTTCACTGTCATCGCTCTACGAATTCAATTCAATAATTCTGTCTGGGACTAGAGATTACAAAGAGGTTTCTGATGGTTTCTAGCATTATTCGCTTACAAAATCTAATAGACTCGGCAGTTAAACGCACCCGACCATCCACTTCGTGATTGCTTCTCTGTTTGGGTCTTAGAGCAGCTCGACTAGGCGACGATTTTGATCCCCTCGCTATGTTAACAGACGATACTTCCGCATCTGGGAATAAAAAAAACTCCCACGAGATTGTGGAGAAGACAATGCATCCTGAAACAATTACAGTTGGTGCGAATTTTAGAGAGGTAGCAGCATTGGCCCATTTATTTTTGAAAATTTAGCTAGAAACTAAATGCTGGTTAACGGTGAGACGGACATTGAAGACATGGACTTGGACGATAATTGGTTTCATGAGAATGGCGCGCCATGCCAAAAATCCCATGCCACAGTCAATCTTATGCGCAACAATTTCGGTAATCGTTTTTCCAACCATACCCGCCCTGTCAATTGATCACCCGGGAGCTGCGATTTACCGTCGTAGACTTTGTTTGTGTGGCACCGTAAAGTACAAATGTTATGCGAACAATCCATTAAAGCCTGGATTGAAATCTCCAATTCATCCGACTCAAACTTTTGTTGTTCACGGTATGTAGGGCGTTCGTACTGGACATTCAAATTCTATTTTTATTAACATGTCAATAAGTTTTGAGAAAAGATATTGAATTCCCGTTATTCTTTTACAGCTTACTTCCTTCAAACACTTCCGCTTCCTTCCCCGCCCCATCAGCAAAGTCATTTTAGTCCTCACCGTCGCAACCTGTTAACATTTGGAAACCACACTTAAACAAATCCTTTCACTTTTCTTCCGCCATATCCTTTCACTGATTTCCCGTTCAAATTTGATATCCTTTTCTGCCTACAAATCATTTACCACCATATGTCATATGTGTGGTATCGATGCAGCCTAACAAATTGTTTTTGTATTACATGAAAATGAAAGTGAAATATAAAAAATGCATTTGTCTGGATGAGCAACAACTACCATTTCAGACCCTCAGTATGTGAACATATTGCGTGAAACACAAGCAACAAAAACAATGATTTGAGATTTGGTGTAAAACGGAGCTAATTGAAGACATCCTTTTTTCCCTCTATGGCGTTGTATATACTTCTCATAAGTGGAGATCCTTTCGTTTTTCTCACAGCCATCAGAAAGTGTTTAAATTTCTATTAATGCTGACTCCCTCGCATTTTTTGGTTCTTGTCGAAAGAACAAATGCCGTAAAGACTAAGATTCTGTCAAGGATTTATGATGAGGGTTTACTTCCGTTTTCTGTTTCTTCGGCAGGTATTCAAATATGAAGAATTTTTTAAGTTTTAAAATTACCAAAGTGAATTCGAAAAATGAAATTTTTTGTCTCTTATTAATTAATTACATAATACAGTTTTTATAAATTCTGTATGGAAAATATAGTAAGAGCAGTTCATATAAAAAGCAATTGTTTGAATTTAATAAACTTGATATTATATACAGATATTTCAATGGTAACTACGCGGCTATCCAGGACGTTCAATACTAAATGGTCGCTTGATCAGACGACGCTGAACTGTCGTTGTTCAGCTGAACTGTTGGCATGCGGAATACTCTTCCCGCAAGTGACTTTCCTGGCAGCTGTGACATTCTTAAATTCAACACAAATGCCAACTGACACAACTCCCTCTTTACTCCTTCCACTACTTTAATTTCCTATCGGTAACACAGTGAATTTCATTGAAAGAGCGCATCCCGAGTGTTAGACGTCAAAAAAAAATCAAGTTGCAAGAGTCTGAGATTTGTATTCGCAAGTAAATTTATTTTTAGTTGAGTATCCATGTCTGTAATTACTATAGTGTGTGGGACCATATATCCTATTTCTATGGGTCACAAGGACCCAGTAACCATGTCCCATTATAATGTATTGAATTGGTATTTATCTACGACTATAATAGTACGATCTCGATGATCCATCGCAGTCCAGAAGTGAGTATTTTGTTCACCCATAAATTAATATGGTCAATAATAATTCCCTAATTAATAATGTCTTGAAGATGTAAAAGGGTTTGGCGGTGCCACTTCCTTTTGCCGAATATACAATTTCAAGTTTATAATCTCCCGACTGATAATTTCATATTGTTAACATTTAATTACGATGAATTCTTTACGTCATATGACTTTATCCCTTTTTTCGGCGTATGATTTTAAGCCATCATCATACACATATTTCAGGGTGTACTTAATTTCGCTTGTCCCCTATCGAATTTTCCGCTGACACACAGACGGACATGGTCACATTATCTAGAATTTTTAGTCTGATCAACAAATGATTAATATCTTTAGGACCAATTAGAATCGCTCAGAGGCTTTTTATAACATAACATTAATGACACTGAAGTGCAGTATGAATTGATGAAGTCTAACACAATATATTGGCATGGACCAGTAAATAACAATGAAAATGTCCAACGATATCTTGCAGCTTCAGAAATCTCATATTACAACCAGGATGGCCCAGTAACTAACAATAGAATAACTGAACTTTAGCGGTCTATCTAGGTTCATAGACCTCATATGGAGATCCGTTATTACAAGAGGCCCCTATGATGTCCAATATTGGTCGCATCAGACTCAATATCTCCAAATGTTGATTATCACCTCGTGATTTGGTATAAACCTCATGCAACGGTTCCACACGATTTGTGGACAGTGTCTACTTCAAATTATACACTATATTGATGACAATGAACCAATAACTGACTTGTTTAAAATTAAATCATACTGGATTATGTTTTGATAAATCCCAAATGCCATCCATCCAGATGTGATGTTCTTTCGATATATGTAGAAGCCGCCCACTACGTTCGGCGTTGATAAGATTTTGGAAAGAATGTTGCGAAAGCTTAATGAAGGGATGAGTGTATTAAATTGACTTCCCTTTCACTGGGTGTAAATAGCTGATATCTCAGAAACTGTATCTCATTGCTGAAGACAGGCAGAAACATCTGGTCTCGTATGGATATTTAGAGAGCGCGAACATCAATTAAATTGCCAAGATTCCATCTGAGAAATCTCATTGCAATCATCGCTGATCACAGGCGACCGGTTGGCTGAAAAAAGGCAACCAGAGTAATCCTAGTAAACTTTTTTTGGAGACGAATTACACGGTATCACTGAGAGACCTTCTAATGCACCCAAGTATGACATGCTTCGAGTAGTTGCCAAGTGTTGTAGTGGACCACTGTACCGAAATTCAACCACATCATTTCATACATTAGTTAATAAGATCCCATCTAAATGCTCATCAGAAATATGCAATATCTGAAGATTGTAGTCTCTGTCGGTATATTCTGATTTTGGTTGAAAAATAGTTTCGATTAACGGTAAATGTTCTCAATACGTACCTTTATTGTAGTCAAATTAAGTCCCAATCTTGTGTAGAGCCAAAATGAAATAAAATGGAAAGTCTTAAAATGGCAAATCGAACACTTATATCTGAAAAATCTTTGTTTTGTTATAAGTTGTTTTACAACAACGATTTCGTATTACGTTTGTTCTTAATTACTAAATTATTATTACAAATCAAACCGAATTAATTTTCCCCGAAATTATCGAAATAGTCTAGTGGTAACAAAAAATATTAGCGGCAAACAGTGCTGTCGTACTACCCATAGTACCTTCTATCGATAATTTTTAAAAACATTATCGATATATCGGATAATTCCTTAAATTACCTACAAAATACATATTTTAAAAGAAAACAGTCCAAAAAATATGAATTCAGGATTTCAAAATGAAATTCGATGGAGAAATCAAATTGTTGCTTTGATGTTGCCACATTAACGGAAATTTGTGGGAAAATCGTAAAAGAATTTTAAATAACAAACATTGTCAATTGCATTTACACATATAAGAAATGTCTTTATTTTAAAAAATGATTTATTTTCAAAATTTTACGGTAATTCAGTACAATATATTGAGAAACAGGCGCATGGCATCTCTCCCGCTACTATCGATAGTTAAGAGAACTATCGATATTGACACACGACAACTATTGATACACTGACAGTGTTTGACAGCACTACCGGCAAATCATTTTGCGCTTTTTTTTTTGCCTAAACATAAAAACAATGAGAACTGCAACTCCTCCGACACATTTATTAAGTTTTACGGAACAAATATACAACTTTGAAATATGTGCCACCGATTTTGCCTCCAATTTACTTTGTATTGCATCGGACAAAAAGTTAATCTTGGGCATAGCCCGCTTTCCCGTAAGATATTTCACTTTCAAATGACAAATTATGTATGTTAATTCGTGGTGGTTTACATTTTTCAGGAGGAGTCCGAGTCTGAAGAATTTGAATGGGAACGTCTGAAAGATATTTATAATGAAAGCCGCTGCCATGCAATATGTTTCCATCCGGAAACTTCTTTGGTAACAGTTCCGAAAGCTGTAACATTTTGTTCGGCGGGTGCTGATTTCCTGTTGCGTATATTTCGAACTGATTTACAAAATGCCGACACCATTCAAACGCTAAAGGCTCATACAAATTATGTAAACGACATTGCCTGGGATACGGAAGGCGAGTTCCTAGCTTCTGTTGGCGACGATCATTCTTGCAAAATTTGGTCCACGGAATCAAATTACGAAAATGTCATTACGTTTTGTCTGTCATCGGCGGGAATGTCGGTTAAGTGGCATCCCGAAGAACCGCATAAGGTGCTGGTAGCCGAGAAGAAGGGTGTAGTACATCTGTACAATGTAAGATCACAGCAAGCCATTATATCATTGGAAGCTCCCAAGAGTCCCCTTATGTCGGCCGATTGGTCTCTGAACAACTGTCACTGCATAATAGCACTAGCGGCTGGAGACATTGTAACATGGGATTTATCGCACAAGCCCTGTTCTCCAACGGATGTGAAACAAGTCCACGAGGACGGCGGTCGTTGTGTTCGTTTTGCACCGAATACGGAATTGGTGTCCGCTAGTGTAGGTAGGCCAGACATTACACTCAAAGTCTTTACGGCCAAATCGACTGTGCCGCTGGTGGAGGCATCTCTTAAATTGTATGCTGGATTGAGCTGGCATCACCGATTGCCATACGTAGCGGCTGCCTATGATCGAAAACTTGGTTTCTGGAAAGTTCAGTTTAAATAATTCAATTTTGTTTTAATATTATTCTCTTTTTTTTGTATTAAATATTTGCAATACACAATTACAAAAAACATGAACACATCAATTTTATGCTCCATTGACTGAAGCCAAATATTCCTTGTAGCGAGTTTCTTGCTGAGCCTGCAATTTTTGGAGTTTCTTTAACTGACCTTTGCTAACCTCTTTGCCATCTTTGTCGAGTGTGGGAAGACCCTAAAAAATAAAGCAGAATATTAAATTGGAATGGAAAATGTTAAGTATTGTCTGCCGGATCTACTAACATTTTCGTCAAATTGAGAATACTTGTCGGTTTCGGTTAAAAACATATCCTTTGGATTGACTTTTCGTTGAGCTTCTTTGGCTGCAGCCGCTTCCGCCGCAGCTTGCTTTTTACGTTCCTTCTCAGCTAGACGTTCCGCTTCAGCTGCCTTCTTCATTTCTCTTTCCTTAAACAGAGTTTCGCGATCTACAAGCTTGACGGCATATTTTCCACCATCTTTGTCTTCTAATCGAATGCCCAAATTAGGTAGTACGTCGTCTCTCAGTTCATCACACAGTTTCAAAATTTCAGTCGCCTTCAGTAGTTTAGCCTGCTCACGCACCTGGTTTCTAAATACTGCTGCTGCTTCGACATAGGGTAGAACCGTAGACTCGAGGTCAATGTTGGTTTCCGAAGAGCCACCAACTGGGAAGCCAATGCCGGATTTTTGACTAATGGCTCCGAAAATACGCAACAAATCCGTGATGTATGAGGCGATTTTACGTAGCAGCAAACAATTCAAACTATTCTTATTGTCACGTATGTAAATATTGGCAGCGGTTACCAGATCCCTCAATGCATCAAGAGCGCTGCGGGTATCGATATTATCTGTTGGAAAAATGATGGACAAAGAATATAATGGTAGCCGTTCATGGTAAATTTCATCGAAACAGTACTGGAATAAAGTTCCACATATTTGAGGGACTTTTTCATTAATAGAATTCCAGGCACTCTTCAATTCAAGATGGGTGTTTTTCATTTTCGTTAACCAAACATACCACATAAGGCAGTGTGTACGGCGCTTCGTACTTCATTGTATTTCTTTTGAAGTCCAGCTTCAATTGGAGTCCAAGCATCAAACTGAGTTCGAGGTTCATCGGAGGTGATATGACGTGTCAGATCCTTGACATTAAGGAAAAATTCCTGTAAATTAAGTTGGAATTAGTTTGGACATACCTCATTTATCAAATTGCAAATTACTTACATTTAAGAACCGCTCATATTGTATTGCCATATCCATGGTGTTGTCTGAATAATCCAGTGTGTCTTTCCAGGAGTGTAGTAAAAATGCCAAACGCAATTGGCAAGGTGTGTGTTTTTGCAATGCCTGCTGGATGGTTATGAAATTTTTCAAAGATTTTGACATTTTGCAACCGGCTATTGTCAAATGTCCCGTGTGCATGAAGTATTTCACCCACTCCTTTTCGCCGAAAGCTGCTTCCGATTGAGCTAGTTCATTATCATGATGTGGAAATTTTAGATCTACACCACCAGTGTGTATATCAAACATCGGACCAAATACATCAGACGCCATGGCCGAGCACTCGATATGCCAACCGGGCCTTCCTTTGCCCCAGGGACTGTCCCACCAGGGCTCACCAGCTTTGCTAGCTTTCCACAAGGCAAAGTCATTCGCTGAACGTTTTTCCGTTAAACGCTCCTCGCCCACTGACAAGTCACCCTCACCCTCTTGCAGAGACTTTGTGTCGCCATATGCCTCGGGAACGAGTTTGGCATAGAAATGTTTATCTTTAGCATCGAATGCATTCACATCGAAATAAACTGATCCGTTCGAACCGTAGGCTAAGCCGTTGTCTATAATTCGCTGGATAAAGGCAACAATCTGTGGCACATACTCTGAGACACGGGTTAGAACATCTGGTGGTAATATCTAGAACATCGAAAATCCACAGTATTACATAATTAATGTTTTTATCGAATCCTTCAGTTATCTTACATTTAAAGACGTCATATCATTGTGAAACTGATCTTCCCAGTAACGGGGTAGCGACTCAAATATCGCATTATCGTTGATAGAGGCACCCTCCTTTGCATCCAACCAATCCGATATGGGGTCTTTTGCTTCTAGCAGATAAAAATCACGTGCTTTGCTGATCTCTTCTTGATTTCCACTGGACACTGCTTTGGTCAGCAGCTCTACGGCATCATTCATGCGAACAAACAGTTTATCCAGCATTACTTTTTTGTCTGGATCGGTGTTTTTAGTGCACGTATTTTCGAATTGCGTCAAAACGGCACGCTGATCTTCCAATAATTGGTCTAAAGGAGCAGTCGTTGCATTTTTCTTATAGCAGTCAAACAGATAATTTTGACGGGCACGTCTTATTATCTTATCGTCTATGTCGGTAATATTCATCACATAGTGAATGTTGTAGCCAAAGTAATCAGAAAGAACTCGCCTCAAAATGTCAAATGATATATAGGATCTGTGCGTAAAAAAGTGTACAATTTTAATGAAGTTGTTGTATTACCTAAAATAGACAAAAGTACCTTGCGTGTCCCATGTGAGAGGCATCGTAAACAGTGGGCCCACAACTATACCAAGTCACATTGTTACCATCGAGAGGCACAAACTCCTCCTTTTGTCTGGTCAAACTGTTGAACAAACGCAATTTTGGTGTTGCAGGTGCTACGGGAGCTTGCCACATTGGCTGTTGACGTTTGGCCATTGTGGAAATCGGCAGGAACTCAATATGCAACCTTCTGATGAAATTCCACGTTGCACTGGTTTCTGATGACACAAAATCTGTCTTGTATTAGAGATGGACAAAATTGGTTACATTTTATCGATAATTTCAAAATCATCAGAGGATCTCAATGCAACGTGAATGCCTCAGAAACCGGCAAAGTACTAGACGTCGTCGGACGAGAAGTGGAAGCAACTTTGTGTCCTTTATTAAAAACATATCCAGCTCCTTCATCCACATTATGGTGACGACTGCTTTCATGTGATCTGTAACTGGCCCATATTCTTCGAAAGTGTTTATGTATGTTGAAGATTAGAAAGCAGTAATAGCAAACGAACGAACGAAGCCAGAAAAATGCTTCTCATCGCGTTAATTTTTATGAGTGTGGGTTGGACGTTTGCTCTGGAACCAGATTCAAATGGCTATCTTGCCTATTGTCCCTGTATGGGTATGTATTAGCGCCGTCATATCAATGGAATCACAAAAATATTCATGGTTACACTTTATTGATACGCAGGACGATTTGGTAACCAAGCCGACCATTTTCTAGGAGCGTTGGCCTTCTCCAAAGGCTTAAATCGTACATTGATTCTGCCACCTTGGGTGGAGTACCGTAAGGGAGAGATGCGCTCAATACAAGTGCCCTTTGATACTTATTTTGAAGTCGAACCTTTACAAGATTACCATCGCACCATTTTGATGGCCGATTTCATGAAGAATGTGGCTCCTTCGATTTGGCCTAAGCAGAAGCGTATATCATTTTGTTACATGGAACGCAAGAGTATTCACAACAAGGATAATACCATACCCGGATGCCATGCCAAGGAAGGGAATCCATTCGGACCCTTCTGGGATACATTCGATATTGACTTTGTCGACTCTGAGTTCTATGGGCCATTGCATTTTGATGTACATCATAGCAATATGCCAGAAAAGTGGAACGAACGTTATTCAGCATCAGCGTGGCCGGTAATGGCCTTCACCGGATCTCCAGCCAGCTTTCCAGTTCAGGGTGAAAATCGTGAACTGCATGCATATCTGAAATGGAATGAAAAGTACCGCGACTTAGCTTCAAACTTTATTAAAAACACTTTGCCCAAAGGCTCCTTTCTGGGTGTACATCTGCGCAATGGTATTGATTGGGTGAGAGCCTGTGACCATGTACGAGATAGCCAACAACTCTTTGCTTCGCCACAATGTTTGGGCTATAACAACGAAAAAGGCTTGTTATACCCCGAACTTTGCATGCCATCTAAGGAACTTATTATACGCCAAATTAAGCGGCTGATAAAGAATGTCAAGCAGGACCATCCCAAAAATGAGATACGCTCCATTTTCGTGGCGTCTGATTCCAATCATATGATAACGGAGTTAAACAATGCTTTACAACGTATGAATATCTCTGCCTACCGCCTGCCAGACGACAATCCCCACCTTGATTTGGCCATTTTGGGCCAGTCAAATCATTTTATAGGCAACTGTATTTCATCATATTCGGCCTTTGTCAAAAGAGAGCGAGATGTCAATGGTTTCCCCTCATACTTCTGGGCCTATCCCAAGGAAAAGGAACGTCCACACATGAAAGTTCACGAAGAACTTTAAATTTTACGCTAACATCCCATTATTTCAAGCAATCTCATAGTACTTAGTTTTAAGAAATTCATATATTAACCAGTAAGAAGGAATTTCTTTGTACCCACCATTTAGGGGGACGCATTTTATTTTTTATTTGTATCCTTTTAAATATATTAGACGTCATAAAAAATTAAACATAGTAGTTTTATGTGTTGTGGTACCCGATCTTATTCATGTTAGTAAAATTAATGAACCAGTTTTTGGCTACGAGCTAAATCCAATTGTACGGTAGATACTTGAGTTAAACCTTCGCGCACGGAACTCAAATTCTCTTTCCAAGCTTGCAAAAGATCCCGCAACTGTTCCCATTGTGGTGCTCCGAACGTACGATGCATAGTGGAAGAAATATGAACTTTGCGATTGGCCTGATCAAGACGGGCACGAACCAATTTTGTCTTGAGTACTTCAATGACAAAGGGTTCAACTTCATCTTCCGTGATTTGCAACTCCTTGGTGAGTGTTTCGAAAGTCATCTCGGGGTTGCTCTCTGCCAACTGCATAAAAGTTAACAAACGCATTTTCTTCAAGTTTTGCTCGTGATTCAGGCCTTGTGAGGTTACGAACTCCTTGTGGTCTTCATAAAACTGGATATATGACGGCAATTTTTCGGATACAAATATGGAGAGCAAGTCGTGTATCAAGTCACCCTCTAAGAAACGGACAGGCTTGAGCGCTAACAAAGGGTCCAAGAGGAATGTGTTGGGATCGGCCAGAGCAGTGACAATACACTTCATGGCATCTTCACGGGCCACACAAGCATTATCGGACGTGTATGTTCCCAGCAGCTCAATCATTACCTTGGCCGAAACTTCCAGGTTAGTGTCTTTCGTCACATCGTGCAATAAACGATACAATTTTTGCATTTGCTCTGCCGATGGTGGGCAATTGGCAAATTGTGATTTGACTTGGTCAACACCGCTAAAGACCTCCAGCACCTGGTCACACTGTTTAGCCACCTGAACCAAATGGTAATATACGTGGTATCGCAGTGGAGAGGCAGTATCGAGGTTGTTGAAAAGACGCCAAAGTGACTGGAGGCATACCTTAGTCAGTGGCACAGTAGGCGCCTTGGTCATTTTCTCGCAGTACGCCAAGATAATATTCTCCCCACGATCCAAAGAGATCTGCAAGTAAGTAAAAACATTAATACACACTCATTTGCGAATGATCTTAGTCATATCCATACCGTAATCATAATGGATACAATACTATTCAGTATGCAGTCAATCTGTACTGGTTCTCCATCTTTGAAGCAGACGTCACAGACACCAATAATTTTATGCAAATCATCTTCCACACCTTTGCTGGACTTCTCCGAAGAGATTTCGGCACCCAAATTTTTGAAATATTTCCTCAATTCTTGGACCTGTTGAGCAAAAACATTAACGCCTTTAAAAAGATTCCAACAACAAATTGCAAATTGTTTCGAGAGCCAGCCACATATAAAAACATAACCTCAAAATCCATGCAGTTTGTTTTTGCACGGACAGCACAGTATCATTGTGAATTTTACCTGCTCATCCATAGACAAATCTATAAAAACCGGAGGAGAGTTCATGATTCTATTATCTTTTGTTTTCTGGGATTCTTTTTTAATGAAATAAATACTATCTTCGGCCACACGTCCGCTCTTTATTAAACTTGTCAGAAAGGGAAAACAAATGGATGGTTGATTTTGACAAATCCAGGGTCAGCATATCACAGTGAATTGCGCGATAAATAAGAAGATGATCGATATGTAGTTGCTCAAATTAAATCAGAGCGGAGGCGTCGACGTCTTTAGAACATCCCTAATACGAGGATAAATCGTTTTTAAAGAAAATAACAACGTTTCGGAGTTTCCAAAAAATACCTACGTTTTCATCAAAATATATCTTGTGTTTGATTTCTCCATTAGACTTGCAAACAGAATTTGGTATGAAATTATTGTCGGCGGCGTCGTTTTGTTTGTGTGGATCTTCTTGAATTTCATGATTGGCGACAGTTTTACGACTTTTCGTAGAAATTTCATGCGGGGAAAAATTTCATATACATTGTAAGAATGTCAATTAAAACTTAATTCATTTCTATTTTTTTAATTGTGTTTATAGAAACCGAACAAGTATTATTCAATTTTCAGCATAAATCGTACAGTGTGATGCCACTTAAGGCGGACAAAAACAAGCAACTTGTTATCAACTCGGTCTGAGTGGAGGAATTGGATTTCTCAGCCACCACGCCGCGGCTGCCGGCTGGAAAAAAACCAGCCGTCACCATTGTTATCATTGCTTCGGCTGGCTCGGTTCACGGTCGCCAAATCTTTCTCCGAGTCCGTGCTGCTGCAATCGCATGCCTGCCTTTCAGAGCTCGAGACACTGAGTGTGAGCGATCCACGACGTTTACCTTAAATTCGACACATAGTCAAATAACTTCATAATCACTTTAAATTTTAAAGTTTAAAAGTAAGCATAATACCTCTTTGAAGAAAGAACCCGAAAAAAAAAAACTCGGCGCCGATTTGCGCCGTCACGGCTGAGTTCTCTGCGCGCAAATTTTACTTTTTGGTTATGTGAAAACCAAACTATCGATGGTACTATCGGCACTATCGAAAATGTCTGGCTGCTATCGATGGTAGCTCCGATAGTGCCCAACCATCGATGGTAGCTCCGATAGTGCCCAACCATCGATAGTGCCGATAGTGCTATTGATAGTTCTCCACCTCTAATTCACATCACATTGAACTAAACAAAATAAAGAAACAAATACAACAGCTGCCATTTACAGTGCCTACAATTTGGATTGCATACAAAAAATAAATGGAGGAAACACAACGCACAAATGAAGCAGTTGGCCCGGAAGCGGTAGCAACTGTAATGACGTCCGCAAGCCCAAAAAAAGAGTTCTATGTCAATGCACAGAAGTATTGGTCCGAAGTTCCGGCAACGGTGAATGGAATGTTGGGTGGATTGGGTTATATCACAGCCATTGACGTTCAAGGTTCCAACAATTTTATCCGTGAATTGAAAATCAAAGATATTAATAAAAAGCAGGCTTTGGACTGTGGAGCTGGCATCGGACGTGTTTCAAAGAACCTACTGATGCCATTATTTGCAAAAGTGGATCTTGTGGAACAAGACCATGCCTTTGCTGAACGAGCACGGGAATACTGTACAACAGACATGATATTTCACGAGCGACTGGGAGAAATATACAATGTCGGCCTGCAAGAATTCACCCCCAGTCCTCAGAAGTATGATGTGGTGTGGTCACAGTGGGTTTTGGGTCATCTGACGGATGATGATTTGGTGGCATTTCTCCGACGCTTAAAAGTAGGCCTGACGGAAGGCGGTCTTTTTGTGATGAAGGAGAACGTAACGTCGTCAAAGCAAACAGATAAAGATGACACCGATTCATCGGTGACTAGGCCTCTAAAGGCATATGAAAGCTTCCTAAAACAGGCCGGTTATCGCATTGTGAAAATTACACAGCAAAAAAGTTTCCCTAAAGGCTTATATCCAGTTTATATGATTGCCAGCCGTCCGCTGGCACAAACACAGTAATAAGTTAACTATAGAAATGTAATCGTATATATTTATGTTATTTGTATGAGGGAAAATACAAAATGTCAACTACGCTTTTAGTTTCGAACTAATCGATATGCAGGATCATAAAGTTAGATTCACACAAGCTCACTCTTTGCCGACTGTTGTTTATTTTCTACAGAACTGCTTTCTAATAAATATCAATTAAAAAAATACCTGTTTTTTATATGGAGATGATTAACAAATCGGAAATAAAATAGGATTGATATAATGAAAACAAATCGTTTATGTACATGAAATGAATCGGAACCTTGAAGGGACATCTTCCCTACCACAGTGGGCACAGAGCAGTATATGCTAGACTACAGCGTGTTCAAAATGCAAAATAATCTCGCCTGGGTGATTTGACTATTGTTAACAACGAAACGATTTATTCCTTTGAAAAAAGAATAATGTAGAACACATTAGCAAGACCTTTCCCTTCAAAAAATAAGTACTGTCTTTATTTAATTGATACTAATTCAATCTAATCTGGCTCGTGTAAGCTGTCGCGCCGACGTTTATGAAGTTACAGCCATTTAACATGAAGGGACATCTTCCCTCAAATAGTGGGCACAGAGCAGGATATGCTAGACTACAGCATGATCTCGTCTGGGTGATTTGACTTCGAAACTCCCGATTTTGTAATATTAAGTCAATCACCTAAGCCTCCAATAAAATCAACAATAATTTACAGCCACATATATTATGCAGATTACTGCCAAGTTACCTGTGGAATATTTCGAAGAGGTCTCTATCTATTGCAACTGTAGATTTTCCGTCTGTTAGTCAGTATATTTGATGCTTTGTGTGCTATTTTACTGTCAAATTATAATTTAGAATGGAACAGAAAGAAATACCCAATTCCCAATTATCCACAAATTTACCGACTACAATGATAGAATGATAGAACTATAGAATGTTATGATGTTTTTGGTCGGCGGCTGGTCCATGCTAGTCAGCGTGAATTTCATCCTTTATCTGATGTTTTACATTTATGTCCAGTATGTGGATGTCAAACGATCACAACCCATAATTTGGAATACAGCTGAAAAAAATAATACCGAATTATCGACAATTTACCGCCGGCCATTCAAACTGTTTTGATTACGGAATTGCCATATATGAAATTAAAGATGGTTCAGCAAACATCTGACGTCATTCGAAATCATCTGTTTGTGCTACAGTTTGAAAGTCATTGTAAACAGTCGGTAAGACAATAAAGTGCGCCTGAAACATTTCAAATGAAAGCGCAAAATAATTTGTTCTGTTCTTTTGTCTTTAATAAATCATTAATATTAAATATTTTTTGTGTATGGAAAAAGTGTTAAGAAACAAATAATAAAACAATGTCGGGCAGCAAATCATTAGAGGCACAAATAATTTCATTGGGCGAGAAGCATAACATTTCGCAGCTAGTGCTGTTGATCGAGAAAACCTCAGCCAAAGATGTAAGTTCCTAGGCAGTGAGCACTGATTTCAATAGCTTTTTTAGCGGTATTAAATCTAAATAACAAACCATTTATTGTTCTTCCTTCAGCTCACGACCATACTCAGCAGTAAACTGGGACGAAATGATTGCACGACTTTTTGGAATTATCTTCTGCAAGGCTTCAATGCCAACAATTCCGATTCACGCATCAAACGCTTTGCTTGTGTCGAATGTTTTCTGAATGGTCTCTCTCGAGTGGAGTTAAGCTATAAGCAAATGTACGATTTGATAACACGACTCTGTCAGGATTTGAATAGTTTTCCCAGTGAGCAGCTTGTGCAGATTTTGGAACATTGCGTTGATGGCCTACGTATGGGTGATCCGAAGTGTGTTGGTTGGAAGGATTTGCTGCCGGAAACGTTGAATGTTCTGTCATTGTTGTCAGTCTTGAGTGTTAATGGGATTTCGATGAGCGGCTCTGAATATCGAGATTCGACGGTGAAGAATTTGTGTTCGATGAAGTGGCCCAGTGAGGTTATGACACCTATTGCGGATATGTTTAGGTAAGGAAATGATATTACTGTTTTATAACATTTGTTAAAGGACATTTTTTATATTTCCTTAGAGATTAAGTTTGGTTTCTATCAAGCATTTGTTACCTTCAGTTCAAGCATGCTTTATTGTAGCATGTATACATGTTTCAATTAGCCCGTATTGGAGGTTTTTCTTGAGAGAATTGTCCGCATCATTCTTCGACCAGTCAAACTGAGACGGTTGGTCTGCCACTTGTTTCCTTAAAAGGATCATCCACAAATCAAGCCAAGTCCGGGGTATGAGCGCTCTTAACGATTCCTTGGAATTCCTAATCAGATTGGAGCTCATGATATATTATAACCTCACTGTCTATGTAAAAGTTGCCAGCCGCTTTATCTGCAGTAAACATGTCCGGCTAAAGATCACTGCAGCTCTTAGCTAATCTAAAAGACTGGCGTATCTGCAGGTTTTTTACATAGAAGCCAGTTCCAGTTCCCACATCTTGTTTCGAGTATAAACTGAAATACCTCTGTAAAGTTATTTTTGGTAACATTTTGCACATTCTGGAAATAGCACAATGGGCAACAGTGGTGTAAGGTAATCTTACCCTTCAGTTAAAGTGACTGGCCTACTGAAGTTATCCGCCTATCTCAGCAATCTTGAATATCTTTAATGTTTTCGGACTTCCCTTCTAAGTTCAACGCCCTCTCCCTGTTTGAGATCAGCAATTGGTCGTAGATGCTAGATTATGTTGAAGGCTTCCCATTATATTTCATGCTGCTGGTCTCTCTGTACCTTCACGAGTAAGTTTCTCAAGTTGCACAAGCATAACAACAACGATAAATTTCCAATAAATGTCTTAGATCTAAAAAACTAATTCTCATCAATTGCCACAAATTTAAATTGAAAATAAATGCGTTAGCATGGCACCAATACCAACATCTCTTAAGGAACAGGCGGGGCACTTCTCTCAAAGCAGTGAACTGCTCTTGGTTCAACTTGTATACCTACATTCCATGAAGGAACAGACGGGGAACTTATCTCGAATCAGTGAGCTGTGAGCGATATAATTTTGTATACTCACTGACCGTAAAGTCGCCAGCATTTATGAAGTGGAAAACAGCCACTGAAAAATGTTTGATAATCGTACCCGATTTTGAACCTGAGTTTACATGTGTGACCTACCACAACGCGGCTGTCCACAATTTTAATTTGTATACTCGCATCTTACAACCGTCTCCGAGGGATAATTTGAATTTCTATATACAAATATCAACATGTTTTATCCGTTTTTTTGCAGCTTATTTTGTATATTACACATTCATTATAAAGTTTTTGTTTTCCTATTCCAGAGAACTTCGTTTAAGTTCAGCCGAAACGATAACAGTTCTAAGTAAATTTTCCGGTTGTCTACCGTCCCTAGCACCAGATGCTTTACCAGCACTGTGCTATCAATTATTTTCCATGTGCTCTACGGCATCACAGATAATCATTCCGATTTTGGCCTTAGAAAAGTATTTTCATCGTTTCTATTACAAGAAACTTTTTTCCGATATGAACAGTAATTCCACAGATTTTGATAGTATTGGTAAGACATTGTCACCGATGCAAAGACAATCTAGTGAATGGGCGTCCCAAGTCAGAGTGGGACTCAAGGTTTCTTTTATAAAAGAATTAGAGACACCTGGAGTCTGTCCACCAGATTGTCTTTGACAGCAGCAAAAACCCTTAGAAATCCTTTAACAATTTCCTATACAGATGAATTTTCGGATAAAGAGCTACGGGAAGCTGAGGAAACAATATTGCATCATTTGAATTACTGTACTCACTTCAAAATCAATGAAATACAAATGTCTATTGTCTTGAGAGTAAGTGGAAAGGATATTGCCAACAAATTGTCAATCTTACTTATCTTCTGATCCCTTATAGAATTTCATAGCTATGCCTGATGTTGTCCTAACGCCGTTCGTTTTGAGTGCCATTTTGTCCATGTCGTCGGCTAATCGTGACCCAGATACTCGACTATCGTCCTCGATCCTTTTACCCTTTTTGCGCAGCGTTATTAAAAACAATGAAGACGAAACAACATTGTCCGAGTATTCGGTCTGGTGTCGTGACAGTCTGCAACGAAAACAAGTCGATTTGGAGCAACTTTTCACTGTGCTTGTGGATCAAAATAAGGATGGTAAAGATACCATAACACCGGGTCTGGTTAATTTGTCGTTTGTTTTGCTAAAAGCTAAAAATAGTCCGCAATTAAATCAATTGGCCATTGGATTCCTAACGAAATTCATAAGGAAACGTTTTGTGTTCGGCCAGGGCATAGTGAAGCGATTGGCCGAATGGATGGTTGTGGATCAGGAGCAAAATCAATATTCAGGTAAGTTTTCTGTTTGCCATCGAATGATTTGGAGATTATATAAACGTCTGTGTTTTTATTGTAGAATGCTTGACATTGTTAAGTGTGGCTGATACTTTTACAGTTTCCGAGTGCATTAAGACCATACATTATGTTATGGATTACTTTATGTGGGTAAGTAAGGGGCAACCAATGAAAAGTATTCTCAAATGAGGAATTTAGTTGAATGGGCATTGATAGCGAAGGACATTAAAAAAGAACAAGTTCTTTTTTAGACCCACAAATTTTCGATATCATTAACAAAGTTACATTTTAATTCTGAATAATTCTTAATTCTGTAAGTATGTTGTTTGTATAAAATATGATAATCCACAACATGGATCACATATTACATATTGTGAAAATGTAAAATATTCGTTTTTCAAGACGTTATTTCATATACATGGTTGCAACCACCAAACAGCAGAACCCAGATTCAAAACCGGGTACGACCATCAAACATTTGTAAGCGGTTGTTATCCACCTCGTAAATGCCGGCGACTTGCAGAGTAAGAGAGTAATCTCTAAGCCATGTAAAACATCTCCACAAAAGCAGTAGCCTTTCGGAACCGGCTTTAAGTTATATCGCACACAGCTCACTGACTCGAGAGAAGTTCCCGATCTGTTCCTTCATGGAATGTTAAGGGATAAGTAAGTAAGATTGCAACTTATTCAATTACTTTTAAATTTGCATTTTTCAACATTACTTACTTATTTCCCTTAACATTCCATGAAGGAACATTGAATCAGCGAGCTGTGTACTATATTATTTGTATACACACTGACCGGGACCCACTGTTTACAGCCGGCTCCGAACGGCTATTGCTTTTCTAGAGAAGTTTTACATGGCTTAGAGATTACACTCTTACTCGTAAAGTCGCCAGCATTTATGAGGTGGAAAACAGCCGCTAAAAGATGTTTGATGGTCTTACTCGGTTTCGAACTCTGGTGTGATAGTCGCACACACTACTTACCACACCACGGCCGTCCACAATTTTTCAACATTACAATCATCGTTAAACCGCTTAATCCCGCCTTCCACAACAATGAATGCTAATGTGTTCTTTTAAAACGTTTAAGAGAGTGTTGATGTCCGCTTTATATCTTCTAAAAATGTATGTATTAGCTCATTCGTCAATTGTTTCTAATTCAAAAAAACAGCTTCCTGGAGATCAGGCGATGCGTATGATGTCCTTTATTTTACCAATTTTAAAAATATCAGCCCTAGTTAGAGATGCTTTCATAGAAGTGCTACGTAAAGCCATACATTCAAGGTACGTCAAGATCTCATTATACCATCCTACCGAATTGTACGATTTATTAAAAACCGAGTTAAACTGAATTTGTATGGGTTATGTACGTAATTTAATAAGCCACACAGCTCGATAGGATATCATGTTCAGGTTCAAATACTAAATAAAAAACATTGACTCTTTTTTTTTGAAATATTAAGTGCAATGAAAACTCGTCGCATGGCTGTCTATGGCTTCTGCATGATTCTAAAGCAGCTGAACAATAGTAATTCGCAGCGTTCACAAATGAACGCCTCCGGCATGTGTACCCAGCAGAGCATTTCCGGTTTCTCACTTATGTCGCAGGCGACCCTGGGCAATCGTAACAATCCCCAACGACACTTTGATATGTTGACATTGGAAATAATAGGCGTGCTAAGGTGTTGTTTTACTCAACCGCTGGATATCAAACTCTGTTTATACGAAAGTAAGTAGATTACTTTGAGGGACACTATTAGGATTTTAATATTAATCCCTCTTTTTTTTTGTCTCTTCTGCAGACTTACAGCGTGCTGTTGAATTGAATCCGAAATTGGTACCACATGTTCTACAATTTATCGACTGGCATTTTCGTTCGCTTTTCGTGGCTCCAACCGACGAGAATAGCGAAAATAAATTTGCAGTTAAATTTGAGAAAATTGTCTGTTCGAAAGATTTGCAGGAGAATGAGATCGAAATTTACGATAACTTGGGTAAACTATTGTTATTTGTCAGTCATTGTTTGGTGATATTCGAGAAATTTGAAACGGAATACGATACGCGAGAAATAAAACGTCTAATAAAGTTATCAATGGAGAAGATTATTGGAAAGAATATTCAGTTTGAGGATTTGGTAAGTGAAAACTGTGAAATATAACGAAACGGATCCGTATACTTTTCCTGCCATCTAAGCAAACAACATTTCTATTTTTGCAAGAACAGTATTAAAAATATAACATTTTCTTTTATGTCGCAGCAGGAAAAACGTGCGGGTCTAATGAGATATTCCTCTGCAGTTTATTAATCTGAAATGTAGACTTCTGCATCACAGCTCAACTTTAAGAGTTAGTGATATGAAGGAGTATTTTCTATGCGCATTCATTCGGAGAAATTCCTACTGGACGTTTTTATTATTCATATTTGTTTTGTTTTAGACCGGCTCCTTAACCCATCTCAAAAACGGACTAATATTACAACAACTGAATTTCATCGAGGGCATAATGGCCCATTCTTTGTTGACTTCAAAACAAACCAATGAAAATGTTAAACATTTATTGCCACTTTTTAGGGCTCACGAGACCTTATTCGAAGGCCTTAAGGTAAGTACAAAAATAAAAATCCCCAGATTAAAACTAAAATGAAAATATTCTCCAACACTCAGACTCTATCGCACAAGAGAGGACCGAAGAAAACCAAAGCTAACAATGACAATGAAATTTCAAATGTGACCATCAATGGTGTACCAGTGAAAAAAATCCAATCCCAACCGGAAAATATATGGGATCTTTATGTAATCGAAAAATTGTTGAGGCTGTTGCATGAGTAAGTGGACCATAACCACATATTTTAAACATGTCTATTTAATAATCTTTCTTTTTTGTATAGAGACATTGTACCGTTTGCTTCACGTCACCATACAGCACCATTGCGTTCGAAAGTCTCCTTGGTGCGGTATGTGCTAGAGGTAGCTGCTGTGAAAGTCGAACGGATACGTTTGGCACCCGCTTACAAACAGTTGGCCCACAGTAAACGTACACTGAAATATCTTACTGACATCACCAAAGTCATCTATGAACGTTGCATAAAACGTTTACCCGATTTATGGCGTAATTTCGATATGAAAACTGCTTCGCTGGCCGTTGAATGTTTCCGTCAATGTGTCCAGACAGCCAACGAAGTGTATAAATCAAAGTTCCAAACGATTTTCATTAAAGGCTTCGATTTCCATATGCTCGATAAGAGTAAGGAGTGCATTGGCATCCTACAAGATGTAATGGATGAATTTATGCGCGAAGAATTTTCCGAAGAAACAAAGGACAATCGTGATTCGATGCTAACTGATGCGGATGGTCGTAAGATTCCTCAAAACATATTATTGAGTTTGGAAGTTTTGTACGATAATATATCGTTTGGTAGTCGTATGACTATTGAGTCATACAGTTGGTTGTTGAAATTTTGTAAAACTTACGAAGTCAATGTCAAGGAACTGGGAGTTGTCCATAAGTTGTTGTTTAAGCAGAGGCAAAAGACACATTCCGGTGCATTCTTTCAGTTGATACCGGAGCATTTGGCGAAAATATGGACGCACATTAGAGACGAAGGAGAAGAACAAATTGTGAGTATATGAAATGAGGAAAACAGAACAACACTAAGGTGTAGAATAACGAAAACCTTGCTTGCATTGAAATATAAAGAAACAGTTTGATGTAATTTTATGAATAACTTTTAGATCTTATCTAGGTTTTAAATGTAGGGGTTGTATTGGAAATAAATTAGTCAAGACACTCGAGTCATGAGACGGTTGTTTAGTAGCTTGCAATCACTCTTCGGTGAAAGATGAGTTTAGAAAGACAGATCACAAAATATTTGTCACGGGACATCCACTCGGTGGCCCACATTAATTCATTGTGCTTGTCCTTGAACTGTGATAATATTTGTATGTACGTTTGGCAAGAAACTTCACAAAGCCTACAAAATCTAATGTTTTACAAGCAAACCATAGATTTTAATGGTCTGGTTGGTCAGCATAATTAGATAGGATCTTACTATGTAGGACTCTCTGAAAAATACTTCAGCCGTGATCCAACCTCATTTCGGAAAACATCCTTCTTTTATCAGTATATAATTTAATTGCATTGTAAAGATTCTCCTGAATGCCATACGGCTCAGACTAAGAATTTGTGATCGTTTTTGCACTTAATTTTATGAGAATCTTACCTTCAGTTGAAATGATTGTCCAACAGAAGTTATCCACTAATCCGAGTAACCGTCAATGCCCTTTTAAAGACTACACCATTGCCTTGAAGTACCTCTCACCACGCAAATCAACAAACTTTTTTTCTATCGGTAGAAAAATATCAATGCTTGGGGGACGATCTTTCCACAGACCGGCCCAAGGGATCTGGGGATATTACTTGTAACCTGAAGCCAATGTAGAGGTGGTGGAACACAGATCCTTGGCGTACGATTTTTAAATTTCTTTGAAATGTAAGTCTAAGGCTGCCCATGTGTAGTCCTCCTTTGTCAATGTGTAGTGGTAAGGTTGGCCATTGCTGTGAGCTTATCTACAAGATGTGACGCTATTAACATTGAGGAGTTCAATAATTTTTAGAAAGAATTAGATTGATTCAGGTCCTCAGCTTTTTGTTGAAATATTTTATAACAAAATTCTCTTCATAATATATTCTAGGATCCGGGAACCCAAACTAATATGCACTTGAAATCCATTACCGAGGTAAGCGCTGAGTCTTGTCTGCTCCATCTCTACGATGCACTGCGCAAACAAATCGAAGATGTCGACTATTTCATTGTCAAAGCCAATAATTTGGCCTACAAATATCGTATTGTTCCGGAAGATGATCGTGATTTTTGTCTGGCCTCACTCAAATCCCTCGAGAGATCGATATGTTCACAATTGGTGCATATATCGAATACTCTGCGCAACTTAACCAATGTCTGTATACCATTGGGCACCCCTATGGATGGCATGACCAAACTTATAATGCAACATTATATATGCTTGAAAAATCTGGCAAAACATTTTCTAAATTGTTGCTCGCGCGGTGTTAAGGTCTCCATACAAGGAACAAAGTACGATGCAAAATCAAACATATAATGAGCACAAACACCAATAATACATTTCTTTGCTCTTACAGATTCGATGCCTTGCTACGTGTAGTGGGCAAACCGTTGCCCAGCAACATTTACGACTTGATTACCTACATAGAGAGTAATATTTTGGAGGATACTAAGAAAAAGAAATCAAATCCGCAGGCAGAGAAAGCCAAAGTCTTGAGAGAAACGAAATTTCTGCCGAAAATTATTTTGTGCATTGAGAATTTCAACAAGCATGTCATTATGTTGTCCAAAAAGACCAATGATAGGTTGACGAATTTCTTACACTTTGGTACGGTGAGAGATTTTCGCATTAAAACATCGGATCTAAAAGCGGCTATCGATCGTACACTATCGCACAGTAGCCAAATTCAGCCGGTCGAAAGTGGTGATGATGAAGACCCCTCTTGTGATGTTGAGGATAATGACGAAACGATATTAAGGGAATTGGAAGAAGAAGCTATAGCATCACAAATAGCTGCCGACAAGGAAGATGACGAAAGCAGGTCATCACGAGGCAAATCCGCCGCACCTTCGAAAAAATTACAAAACAAAACCGAATCCAAATCCAAAACCAATAACAAGACCGAGGAGAAGGAAAACCCCAAGCAGAGTAAGAAAGACAATACAAAATCAACTGCGAAAAAAGCAGAACATAAATCGGTTAAGCAGGCAGTCGCCACTACCACTAAGAAGAGCAAACGTTCCGAAAACCAGGAACCAGCCAAAGTTATGGAAATTGACGACGATGAGCCAAATAATGGTGATACCACTTTTATAACACCCGACGATGCCGAAACTTTAGACCACGAAAGTGATCGTGACTCGTGTACGCAACTAATGAAAAATTTGGCGAAAATTAATGCTAAATCAGCGAGAAAGCGTACCTTACGTGATTCGGAACAGCAGGAAAATCCCGATGTTTTATGTGCTCCGCCGTTGGAGCCCCCACCGAAAAAGAGTAGACGTGGACGCAAAGGAGGGAAATAGTAATACTACTCGTATGTAATTGAATTTCTCACGTTCGTAAGAAATTATGTTTGGATATCTGTTTCTTGTAGTTTGCTCAAATTTAATATTTGTTGTATGTATTTGTGTTGGCCCAACAATTTATGTTGTTCTTGTATTTTATTTAATAATAAACCAGTGAATAGTTAAAAATAAAATATCGTTTGGGACGAAAATGATTTAATTCCATTCTCGTCTTGCTTCTCTAAGAAGAGATTTTTTCAACAATTCACAGTTTTTGCAATGCTTAACACAAGACATTTTGAGCAAGGAATAGGTCAAATTATTATATCTGTCTGGTATAGAACTACGGACGGATTCTTGAACGATATACATTTAAAAGGACTTGGAGGCATTTGAGATTACTCTGCACAGATTCAATAAACACTTGTGTTTCACTACCTCTGGAAGGCATTATAGGGCATATCCATTCTTAATGATAGCATTTCGAAGAGGGGATGTGTAAAGGATACGAATTCCGAATGCAACTGCAAAGATCCAATAAACACTCCTGCTTCACCTTCCTTTGCAAGGCATCCCAGCATATCTGACGAGTGTACGCAGCAACGATTAACTTCAGCACAGTTCGCCAGACTAGTATACAGAACTTCTATGTAGTTAAAAGGAAGATAATCAATCTCCAGCCTAGGCAACTTAAAAACTAAATACGAAACTTTTTTCAGGTGGCCCTTCTAATGGAAGCCAGGGCGATAACAGTACAAATTCTCCTTTGGTTCAGCTAGCATGTCTTGGGGGAGCTCATAGAAATGTAGTTTATTTGCCACTGTGACATTTTAAAGAAAATAACAACAACTTCATTACATGGAGTTTCCACTAATGAAGCAGTATCTCTAATCTAAAGTTTCCGTTTTTGTTACCAGCACAACGACATTTTTGTTTCCTCACAAACATCTTTGATTAAGTTTTCTCTCTTATTTCGATACGTTTTTGGCCAAAGAAAAATTACTTTTGGCATTAACCTCAATTCATTTAATTCCAAGATGTATGAAATAGACTCATACTGGGGAAAAAGAAAAGGAAAATGTGTGTCCTAAGAAACCACAACACACCGCACCGGACAACCACCACATCAAGTCATAAAATTAAAGTTATGTGTAAATGTAAAATATCTCCGCCAGTCTACCGGTGTTCCACCACCATGAACGGTGCGTTGGCTATTATCATTACATCATTCTAAATGTAAAAATATGATGAAGATGAACATCCATTTGATGCACATTGCTTTTGAGGGTGTATTTGGGGGAAGGCCAGAACTTCAATCGCTCAACAACAACCACCTCGCAGTAGCTCAGCCACGTTTGCAATTGGCTGAAAAAAAAAAAGTTTGGCTGTTTGTTAGAGAAACGTTTAAATTTTATTGCTGCAAAACCTAATTAGAAAAGTATCATCATTCACATCGGAATCTTTTGTTGTTGGTGTGTTTTTTTTTTTGATTTGATGTGAGTTGTTCTTCAATTTTTGTTTTCTGTTCCACAATTTTATGACTTTGCCGTTGGTCGGGGGGAAAGGGAAGAGGCCTAAGGTGGACATGACAACCAAGTGAAAGTTTTTGTTGTGGCCACCATAGATGAAGTGTAATCGTGGCGGGAGAGGATATTTATTCACTCGCAATTATGTATTCCATTTCCCAATTAACAAATTGAGTTTTGAGAGAAAAAATACCATATATAATTGGAAGAGTTATAGATTGATCAGAAATATCCGAAGGTACACAAACATGATCACTGAACTTGTTCTTTTATTAAAATTAAAATATACCGGCCCTACTACTGCTACGGTAGTGCGATTTTTCATTGAGGAATTTTTCATAAATTATTGGAGGGATTTGCAAGAATTTTTGGGGGAGATTATCATGTTGCCGATTTTCATTGAGGAATTTTTGCATAAATTATTGGAGGGATTTTTTTTCAGAATTTTTGGGGAAGAATTCCTGTAGCTGTAGCACCGATTTTTTATTGAGGATTATTCAGAATTTATAGATTATTTTTCAGAATTTTTTTTCAGACGTTTTCATGTTGGCTTTTTTAGGGAATTCTTAATTTTTTCCGATTTTTCATTGAGGAATTTTTCATAAATTATTTGGGGGATTTGCAAGATTTTTTGGGGGAAATTTTCATGTTGCCGATTTTCATTGAGGAATTTTTCATAAATTATTGGAGGGATTTTTTTTCAGAATTTTTGGGGAAGAATTCCTGTAGCTGTAGCACCAATTTTTCATTGAGGAATTTTTCATAAATTATTTGAGGTATTTTTCTGAATTTTTGGGGCAATTTTTTTTAGGGAATTTAAAATTTTTTTTTTTTTGGAAATGTTCATGTTGGCCTTTTTAGGAAATTTTTCATTTTTTTTTCGAAAAATTACCGTAGCAGTATCGTGGATTTTTCATAAATTATTTGAGGTATTTTTCAGGATTTTTGCCTGTTGGCTTTTTTTTTTCTGATGACAGCGACGATTTTTCATTGATGAATTTTTAATACATTATTTAAGCTATTTTTCAGAATTTTTGGAAAAGAATTCCTGTAGCTGTAGCACCGAATTTTCATTAAGGAATTTTTCATAAATTTTTTTTCAGACGTTTTCATGTTGGCTTTTTTATGAAATTCTAAATTTTTTATTGGGAAATTAGCATGTTGGCTTTTTTAGGGAATTCATAATTTTTTCCGATTTTTCATTGAGAAATTTTTCATAAATTATTTGAGGTATTTTTCTGAATTTTTATTTTATCTATCGCTTTTACATTGAGAAATTTTTCATAAATTATTCGAGGGATTCTTCTGAGTTTTTGGGAAAATTTTCATTTTGCCTTTTTAAAGAAATTCTTTATTTTTTTCTTGATTTTTCATTGAGGAACTTTTCATAAATTATTTGAGGGATTTTTCAGAATTTTTGCGGCAATTTTCATGTTGAATTTTTTTTAGGGAATTTTAATTTTTTTTTTTGCGAAATTAGCATGTTGGCTTTTTTTTTTAGCGAATTCTTAATTTTTTTTGAAGAATTCCTGTAGCTGTAGCGCCAACTTTTCATTGAAGAATTTTTAATAATTTATTTGAGGTATTTTTCTGAATTTTTGGGGCAATTTTTTTCTCGGTCATTTCTATAAAGCCACCAAAATGTATGCTGGGACATTTAAATAAGTGTAGCATCCGCACTCTCCAAATGCGTATGAGTAGGAATTACCCCACTTATGCAATTCCATCACGGTTACCTTGTAATTTATTATAAATTTGATGGACTTTTTGTTTTGAATTTTTTTTGCCCAAATTCTCGTCCCTTTTTTCTCGGGGCAGGCGAGCGCGTTTACGTGTTAAAAGTAAAGAATGTTAGCACAACATTTTCGTGTGTTTTATATCAACAACAACAACAACAGAAAAAATGAATATGTCTGTGTTGACTAAACAAAAGCCTCCGAAACAAAGTTTGTTTCGTCAAACCCTGGTACATGTTTTTGATTTTTATGATCACAAGTTTTTTCCACGCTGAGCCTCAGAAGTCACCTCACCTCAGTGTTGGAATAGAGATTACATTTTGTGCAATGGACTTATTAGGTGGTTATTTCATCTGCTTGAAATATTCGGTCTGCTAAATGGCTATAGGGAGAGTTTTGAAAAAGTTTCGACATTTTATTGCCGTTGTGCTACATTTTGTTGGTTGGTCTGAGATAAAGTTTGGTTTAAATCCCAATTGTGTAAACAACTCGTGCACCATGTTTTAATCTAAGTAATTACACAATTTAATGGTTTTTTATATCACACACATGTTGATTTTTATGGTCATACCGGTTTATTTTTTTTGAAAATGCATCGTGCAAATGTGTGGCTCTTAAGCACAGTATGTGGGTATAATAAATTATCTTCAAACTTTTATGAATTCTAGTGGGGCATTCTTTGATGGGTTTGGGAACAGATGGCCTGGGGGATTCGATTTGCCATCAATATTTTAAAGAAATAGTGGATTAATGTGATACATGTTAATTGGTTGGACCACTGGAACTCGCAAATTCTGAAAGGTAACTGTTTATTAGGGTGGAGTGAAATTCCAAAAAAAAAGTTAACCTCGGAAAGAGATGTAGTCTGAGGTCCTAATGAGGGGAAAAATAAAGAAAAAAAATTTAAAAAAATTTTAGGGTTCGCGCCACTCCCTCGAAATTTGGAAATTATCGCTATTTTGGCGTTAATTTTAGAAAAATCCTAAAAAGTTTTATGTCAATAAATGTTTGCAATAGCGTAAACAATGAAATAAGGGCATGAAAAAATTTAAAAAAATTTTTCTCATTGTTCAAAAATTGCAAAAAGTAAAATAAGTCAAATCGCCCCTTCTTCAGAAAATTGACAACAATGAAATCGCCACCAAAGCTACAAATATTAGTCGATTATCCTCATATTTGCCTCAAATACTTTTGTTTGGGCACTGAACAAGCTCAAACTTTTAAATTTCGAATAAGTTAAGTCGTTAATTTTTAGGATTTTTCTAAAATCAACGCCAAAATAGCGATAATTTCCAAATTTCGAGGGAGTGGCGCGACCCCTAAAAATTTTTTAAAATTTTTTTCTTTATTTTTCCCCTCATTAGGGCCCCAGACTACATCTCTTTCCGAGGTTAACTTTTTCAAATTAAAAAAAAAGCATGTTTTCACTCCACCCTACTGTTTATTTTGATTCCAGGGTACATGTGTATATTTGAAGTAGGGATGTAGCGAATGTGAGATTAGCGAAAGCGAATTTTTATAAAAAAAAAAATCTTGAAAAAGCGATTACTGAAATATAAAATTTTGAAAGCGAATCCGAAAAATACGTTATGCGAATAATTCTTATATTCTTTCAATGAGAAAGCGAATATTAAAATATTTTTTTTTGCTAAAGCGAATATTCTAAAAAAAGCTTTTCTGCGTATGTTCAAAATGTTGCGAATTTCTTACATCCCTAATTTGAAGAATCTTTAATTTCAGAGGTTCGCCATCTGGTCTCTCGGTAAACTTGCAACTTTTGAAATGACACAACAAAACGTCGAGATACGTAAACTTATATTTGGATCGTACTAATCCATTTTCTGCCTAGGTTAGATTAATTTGGCATGTCTTTCTTGAATCCATCAGGACGCCGTTTATTTGTCGCCCAAAGAAAATATCCCAGGTTTCCTGGTTCAGGTCGTCTTTTTCCAGCCAACCCATCGCCGAAATGATGGAGTGATTTCTACCCACATCAACTTTGGCGACCCTGGTTTTGTCTACTGGAATTTATAGACCACACATTGTGAATCCGAAGTCCACAAAAGCCGGGCAATGGCAGAGTAGGGGTTCGGTGGTCTTCTACACTCATTTATTTATTTGTAACTACACCGACAAAAGCACAAATGAATTTCAATTTAAATATTTGTCTATTTAATTCAAATTTTAATTGATTCAATTAATTTTTTAATTGAATATGGTGGAAAGAAATCAATAATTTTTTTAAGGTTGTATTTTTTTTTATAAAAATTATAATAAACTTAAAAAAAATAAAATAGCACTGGCAACTTTTATAGAAGTTGTTGTATGGGATAGGCAGTTTTCGAGAGTGTGAGCCCAGTGTGATAAGTGGGCCCGGTATGACCAGTATGATCAGTGTGACCAGTGGTCGAGCATGTCAGCTCAGTGTCTTTTGTGCCCAGTGTCCATTGTGACCAGTGTGTCCAGTATGACCACTGTTTATTTAATTAAAATGTTAATGGATTAAATTTTTTTTAATCGAATATGGCGGAAAAGATCTATCATTTATTTAAATGATATTTTTGGGCTGTATTTTTTTTAAAAATTATAATAAACTTAAAAAAAAATAGCACTGGCAACTTTTATAGAAAATGTTGTATGGGATAGACAGTTTTCGAGCGTGTGAGCCCAGTGTGATAAGGTATGACCAGTATGTCCAGTGGTCGAGCATGTCAGCTCAGTGTCCATTGTGACCAGTGTTTATTTAATTAAAATTTTAACTGATTAAATTATTTTTTAATTGAATATGGCGAAAAAAAAATCAATCATTTATTTAATTTAAATTTTTAGGGCTGTTTTTTTTTTAAAAATTATAATAAAGTTGTTGTATGGGATAGGCAGTCTTCGAGCGTGTGCCCAGTATGACCAGTGTGCCCAGTGACTAATGAGGTTGCTTAGATGGAATCTTGGCAGAATAATTGCGGTCCGGGTCCCTCCTCATCCCTTGCTGTCAGTTGCCATGTTCATTGGCATTTATTTCGGCCTGAATTTTCAGTCGAACGTAGGGGTCGCGCTTTAACACTTTTCTTTATAACTTCTGTATTTACAGTCGGGTCTGAGTATGTGATACATCGATGTTTTTGTCGGAAATAGACAAATTTTTCAGTTTTTGAAGTCATTGACCTCAAGTACCCCCTTCTGGTACTTAATATGGCATTTTTATGTTTATTTCTTGCTGATTGACAGGGTGCCCCCCCAAATGCATGACCCCGTCATTATTTTATGTTCCACTGCAATGCACCGGGTAATGAACTACTATTACTTGGTATTGTACTTTATTATTAGTTGAAATTAATACATTTCAGCTGGGGACTTTAGCTATCGCTGCCCTTAATAACGTGAGCCCTACTCCAGCTTCTCTTACACGGCGTGTGTTAACATTTCGAATTATTTAAGTTTGGACACAATTTAAATGTGAATAATTTATGTGCATTATGTAGATATTTATTGGACAAATAAATACATACGCTGTATTTTGATTGTACGTATCACAACTCAAACTTTCCACAAAAAAAACAACCAAAAAAATTGACTGATGATGCCCAAAAGTTTGATAATGAACCCCTCGAAAAAGACAATCGAACAGAAAACAATTTGAATACTACAGTTTTTTTCTGCAGCTTCTTCTTGAATGGTCCTTTTGATGGTCGATCTCCTTAAGACAATAACGTAGACGAATACAATACAAATGTCATTGAATTCTTGATGATGACAATGTATGACGGACGGAAGCAAATAAACAACAATAAAATAAACAAAATTCGTGGGTTTTTTAGAGGTGGGGAGGGGAGATGTGTACCACCACCAATATCTCACATCTAACATGTCAACTTGGCATCAGGGCTAGTTAAAACAGTGCCCCTTCCTCCCGTCGCCACAAGCAAATCAAAATGGCCACATTATTTGAAATAAAACAAAGACCCAAAAATGGTTGATAAATTCAAATTTTGGTATTGAAATTGTTTGAATGTTTTTTTTTTTTTTTTTTTGTGAATGACGTTACAAATTCATCTACTAACGAACCAAACAATTGGGAGTTGTGATTATGCATGTTGTGGAGAGGACATGGATGCTGATGAAGCCAACCAACCACCACCAACACTGTTGCGGTTTTAAACAATCCGCATTCTACTACATTCTTTGAAATACACACACACACCAACATCACATGTCCATGTGTTTGATATTCCTTTGTACCTTCAACGAAACGTCAACATTCGTCCGCACACGCACCAGAAGTTGTTGATTTTTTAAGTACGTCCACACGTAGCATCACATTGACATTCTCTTTCCCAAACCCCCCACCACCACACATCCCTTGTCCAGAAAATCAATCAAATGTCATCACATCCTCGAGTGCAATCACTAATTGTTCCATTTACGCTTAAATGAAATGTCGCAGGATTTTTCGTAACAATTCTTATTTTATGTGAGTCCTTTTGGGCATTCGTCCTTTTTCAGTGTAGCGTTTCAAAAAACTATTGTTTAAAACACACAGAGAGAGAGATAGAGAGAGAGAGGGAATATAACGGTTAGTAGTTTTCGTTACACCACATGCAGATGACCTTTGACACCTTCGATTTGTTAAGCCGATAGTTAGTCTCGTTAGGCGGTCGTCGCTGCTCTTCAATGTTCATTAAAATTGCATTTATTTCCCAGATATCCTTGTTGTGTCCGGATTTCGTATACGAATGTAATTGTGTTTCTTGTTTTATTGAAATGATGCGAAACCTCAAATTTAACTTTCGCTTCCGTTTTTCATTGTCCAGCAGCTGCATTATGTTCAGATTGACTACCGCCTCTAGAAATTAATGTATTCCCTGTCCTCTTGTTGTATTTTTGGGGTCACTTTCTTATAAGGCCTTTGGGGGCGGATTTTTTAATATATTTTTGGGAATTCTTCATTTTTTTGGGGGGGACATTTTTCATTTGATGTATTTTCCATAGAGCCAACAATTCAAGGTCCCACAATAGTTCGTAATCAAAATTCGATTCATGACGTTTTAAGTTGTTTCAGCCATGTCCACTCTCCGTCTGCTAACATGCACGATAAGTTTCGGAAGAGTTAAACAATCGCTTTGAAATTTGACATGGCTTAATATTTTCACAAAACCAATTATGGGATTGCATAGGGGCTACATGGTCACGCCCCTTCGGGTACCTCCCATACAGATGTACCATTCCGCCCACTTCAGAAATTGTGTAATAATCTACATGCGCTTTATGAGATCTTGACCAAATTCTGTATTTAATAAAGCTATAGAAATCTTAAGTTATCCGGAAAAAATTGGCCCTCTAGGCAAGCCCCTTCTGGTACCTCCCACACAAATGTACTATTCCGCCCACTTTGTAAATAATGTAATAATACCACTACGCTCTATGCGATCTTGGCCAAATTCTGTATTTAATAAAGCTATAGATATCTTAAGATCTACAGAAAAAATTGCCACCCTAGTCACGCCCCTTCGGGTACCTCCCACGCAAATGTACTATTCCACCCTTTTTATATATCGTGTAATAATACCACTAAGCTCTATGTGATCTTGGCCAAATTCTGTATTTAATAAAGCTATAGATATCTTAAGTTATTTAGAAAAAATTGGCTCCCTAGTCAAGCCCCTTCTGGTACCTCCCTTACAAATGTACTATTCCGCCCACTTTATAAATAGTGTAATAACATCACTACGCTCTTTGCGATCTTGCCCAAATTCTGTATTTAATAAAGCTATAGATATCTTAAGATCTACAGAAAAAATTGCCGCCCTAGTCACGCCCCTTCTGGTACCTCCCATACAAATGTACAACAATTTCTTTAACAATTCGCTTGTAAAAAAAACACGAATTCGTCGAATCTGTTCCATATGATTGAAATAGAACACACACACACACATATGTAAGTAATCGAATCCAACATCACTGTTATACACCAACGAGTATAACAGTTGAAGCAGAATGATAACTTTAACAATAAAGCAAAGCTTTATCGTTGATCACTAACAGCTGTTTACAGTAGCGTTCATAATTATTCCCCCCACATACGAATTGCGGCTTGCCATTGTTGTTGTGTGTACGTGCTTATTTTGATGTGAAGCTCTGTTTACTTTTTTTTTTTAAATAGAGTGTGCTGTGCGAATGACACTTTCAGTTGCTCTCCACTTTTCGCAGAGTTTCAATTGTGCCGTGTCGTGCCGTTCTGTGTTCATTAAGTCCACCGCCTTTCCGATTGCGTGTACGTACGTCCTCTTCTATCTGTTCCTATGTCGGCATAAATACAATTTTGTAATTGAAGTGAAATTATTAATCAGTAGATACAAAAACTTCTAATTAACAATTTAGTTCCCTTTTGCTTAAACGGCCGGCCAGCATCGTGTAATTTCATCTTGACCGTGGACTTGTGCATGATTTGTCGTGTAAATCAATTTGAAGCATCTTCCTCCAGCGTCTACAAAATGTTTGCCAATCTGTGCTCTGGTTTAGTTTTCGTTATACTTTTCGAAATGTGTCTGGGAAAACTGCGTAAGTATGATGATGATGACGATGATGAAGACGATGACGATGATAGTTAATGACTCAGTTTTATGTTATATTAAAGAGTTTCTGCGTATGTACACTGACGGATGCTTGCTAGCTAAAAAAAATATAGATCGGAATCTCAAAATCGATCAGCAATTCCGAATTTGTAAATTGCATAAATAAACGAAATGATGATATTATTTTTAAGGAAATAATCCATGATAATCGTTCAAAATTTCCGCAAAAATTCTATCACTTTTTTGATTATTCCAGAGATTTAAAAATAATTCTGAATCCGAGGATAAGGAAACCAACTACTAGGTGTATTTGATATGGACAACAATTTGCATCACCGTGCTTTTTTAATGACAGCACTCAGGATTACTTCCTATTACTATAAAAAGTCGGAAAGAATCAAAAGTAAACTCTGATTGTTTATAGTAATCTTTTGATTGTTTATAGTAATCGCAAGTAATCCTGATTACTTTTAGATTTAGACAATTTGCGTCATAGTATTTTTTTAAGACAGTAATCAGGATTACTTTTGATTACTATAAAAAATCGGAAAGAATCAAAAGTAAACTCTGATGGTAGTCGGTTTATTTTGTGATTACTTTTGATTCTCTTTGATTGTTTATAGTAATCGCAAGTAATCCTGATTACTTTTAGATTTAGACAATCACGATTACTTTTGATCACTATAAAAAATCAGATAAAATCAAAAGTAAACTCTGATAGTAGTCAGTTTATTTTCTGATTACTTTTGATTCTTTTTGATTGTTTATAGTAATCGCAAGTAATCCTGACTACTTTTATATTTAGACAATCAGGATTACTTCCTATTACTATAAAAAATCGGAAAGAATCAAAAGTAAACTCTGATAGTAGTCGGTTTATTTTCTGATTACTTTTGATTCTTTTTGATTGTTTATAGTAATCGCAAGTAATCCCAATTACATTTGGATTATTTGTGTAGTTGTCTTGAAAAACGGAATAGAACCGTAATTTAATCATTGATAAGGTCTACACCAACAGCCCAGCTTCGATTCAAGACCTCAAAGATAGAATCCGTGAGGCTATCGAGGACATGGGGCAGCCACTTTTGAGATTTAGTTATGGAATGGATGAAATGGATATGGTCCTGTAAGCGTGTTCATGGTGGCCATTTGGCTGATGTTGTTTTTCATTATTAACGGCATATCTTCCTCTTTATTATGAAATAAACATCAGATCATTTATCTAAAAAAATTTCAATTTTCTTTGAATACCCAAATAACAACTCTTGTTGGAAAACCTTTTATAATAAGAAAAAGGAATGTTAACGATATTTTTTTTATTATTATAATTCTTGTTGGAAAACCTTTTATAATAAGAAAAATGAATGTTAACGATATTTATTTTATTATTATAAATTTTGTTATTATAAAACTTTGTTCCCCTACATAAAAAATGTCGCCACAAAAAATAACCAATTGTTCCGAAATATTTTTTTCATACAAACCACAACAAATTAAGCAGAGTTTCTGAAAATAAACGCCTTTCAATCTTTAGCGACTCAAGTGACTGACATTAAATGTGACTTGAATTACAAATTCAAAATCCAACGCGATGATTGACCATTACAAGCAAATGGCCACTGTACGAGAATACCCGTACATGTGTCTGTGATTTTCCCAATGTTGTTTGGTCGAATTGTTAATAATTTTAGTTTTTTTTTTTTTTGAACAAAATATTATTTTGTTGTGGTAGGTCCAAAAAAAAAAAAAATAAATAAATTCGCCGTATGGAGTCGTTGAGCTTGTGTATGCAAAGCACGTCTTTAAAATGCAAGGTCATCCATAAAAACTTTGGCTTAATGCGAAAATGCTGGCAAAAAGTATTGAACATGTCTTAATGGCTCAGACAACGAAATGTTCATAATGCACACACGAACGTGTTTGTTTATCAAACAACAGAATAAAAAATGAAATGGTTATCGAAGAACACTTGGAGATGTAGGAAATTAAATTACACGATCGAATTAAATATCAGATTTGTGTTAGCAAGCTTTTCTTGGTAATTGTGCTCAAAAAGAACTTTAAAAAAAAAACAATTTTTTTTAGGGAAATTTTTAATTTTCTCCCAAACGGTCAAAAAAACAATTTTTTTTTTGGGAAATTTTTAATTTTCTCCCAAACGGTCAGATGGGCCCAGTGACCGTTTTTTGAGGCAAAAAGGGCATATTTGAAGTGAATCATTTTTAAAATATATATAAGTGAATCATTTAAATGATATTGCTATCACATTTGTATCTAACTTTTTGGAATACACAAAAGCAAAAAATTAGAGCCAGAGAAAATTAGATTGAGAGAAGTCACCGTGTTGTATCTCTCGCGTGAAAAGATGCGGGTTTCCGATTTCTTACAATGCTTGATTATACAAATTCATGGCTAACCGCCATTTCAAGGTTTCACTTTTTTCCCGAAAGTTTAACAACAAGTTTTTTTTTTTAATTTATTGTCTCATAAAGCAATTGTTCATTCTGTTACCTTGCAGCTCCCTCCATTGTGCCCTGCCATCGCAATAATCCCGATCTGGATAGTTGTATCATCAAAGCGGTGGAAAATGTGCGACCTCTATTGGCCACCGGCGATTTAGGTGATGGCTATCATTCACCCCCGCTGGAGCCCTTGTATTTGGATAATATAGAAATGAGTCGAGGACGACAATTTCAGGCGGTTTTCAGTGACATGACCGTCAAGGGTGGAAGTAATTTCATAATCAATAAACTAACGTAAGTCGTGGGGGGAATTTTTGTAACAACATCCATGGATTTATGACTACTTTAATCATCCGCAGAGCAAATGCCAGCAATTTGTCCTTTGATGTGATACTGACTTTGCCACGCATTGACTTTACCGGCAAATACTACATGAAGTTGAATATTCTCCTGTTGGACATTGAGGGCAAGGGCAATGTCAAAGGTTACTGTGGTGAGTGTTTTGACTGATGTTATCCCATTTAGTAATTCTTGAATTATCTGAATTTGTTTCTTTACCGGTTAAGAAAACGCCAAAGCTTTGGTTAAAATTCGCGGTGTACGCGTGCCCATGGACGATGGCGTGGAGTATGTGCGCTTCACCAAAATGCCGCTGAAAATAAATATTGACGTCTTCAAAATGCATCTGGATAATTTATTTAATGGCGATCGCATTTTGGGTGAAGTTGGCAACACGATTATAAATGACAATCAGGACTTGTATTTGAATGAGATTATACCGGGTCTGGAAAGGGGTTTGTCGAAGAAATTCCTCGATATTGCCAATATGATGATGAGCAATACAACGTTCGATGAAATGTTTCCCTTGTAGGCGACTTAGGCCATATATTAGAGATATTATCTAAATAAATTAAGTAGAAATTATGTTTTAGTTGTAATAAAAAAAAAAATTGAATAATTCATTGAATTGATCGAAGTTTTATACAGTCTGAAAAAAATGATAGCTAGGGTAGTTTTGAGATATTTAAAGTTTACGTTTAATATCTTTCGCACCTTAAAATTAAGTATTTTTTTAGACGTCCCGATAGGCGAGTTGGTGGCGAGCTTGTTTGTCTATCAGCGTGTGGGTTGTGGGTTAGATTCCCACCAGAGGCTTTGCTCGATTGCTGCAAACAAAAAATCCAGCCATATTGTCAGAGTCACCCGGCTTACCCTTGGAACCCAAATTAGGAAATTAATTTACTTTGTATTGTAATTATAGAAAATTAATGAGTTCAAGGACGATATGGTTTAAAATTGGAAATTTTTAAAAATTAATTAAATGTTCAATATTTTCTATCGACCTTTTTCAACAGTGTATTCTCTCATAAGTGGGTACCTGGGACTGACAATTTTGTCCGCATGTGAGAGAAGTACACAAGAGGACTGAAGCGGAATGGTACTGAAAAAAGTGTCCGATTATGAGAGGTGTCCGCAAGGAGAAAGTACACTGTATATTGATTTTAGAATTTGTAATAATTTTTTTTATATTTAATTTGTTTTTCCAATATTTTGTTCTTATTTGAAGAACATCATAAGAACGAGGTGAAGAATTTTCAATAAAAATTAAAATGTTTTTTATTTATTTTTCCAATATTTCGTTCTTCTTTGAAGAACATCATAAGAACGTGGTCAGGAATTTTTAAAAAAAATTTAATTTAATTTATTTTTTCAATATTTTGTTCTTTTTTGAAGAACATCATAAGAACAGGTCAAGAATTTTTAATAAAAAGTAAAAAAAAAATATTTATTTTTCCAATAGTTTTTAAAAATCATTTTTGAAATTTTTTAAAAAATAATTTAATGTTCAATATTTTGTATCGACCTTTTCCAATTATTTTCAATTTTTAATACATTTTTTTTTAATTTATTTTTTCAATATTTTGTTCTTTTTTTAAGAACATCATAAGAACGAAGTCAAGAATTTTCAATAAAAATTAAAAAAAAAATATATTTATTTTTCCAATATTCCAATATATTTTTAATAAATTTTTTTTTAATTAATTTTTTCAATATTTTTTTCTTTTTAAAGAACATCATAAGTACGAGGTCAAGAATTTTCAATAAATATTAAAAAAAAAATTATTTATTTTTCCAATACTTTTAAAAATCATTTTTAAAAATTTTTAAAAAAATTTTGTTCAATATTTTGTATCGACCTTTTACAATTATATTGAATTTAGAATTTTAATAATTTTTTTTATTTAATTTATTTTCACAATATTTCGATCTTTTTTGTCGTCTTATGAAATTAAAGAAATATTAAAAAAAAAAAATTAAATAAAGAAAATCCAGAATTTTCAATAAAAATTAATTTTTTTTTATTTATTTTTCAAATATTTCGTGGTTCTTTGAAGAACATCGTCTTATGAAATTAAAGAAATATTAAAAAAAAAAATTAAATAAAGAAAATCCAGAATTTTCAATAGAAATTAATTTTTTTTTTATCTATTTTTCCAATCTTCCGTTTTTCTTTGAAGAACATCATCTTATGAAATTAAAAAAATATTAACAAATAAATAAAATAAAATTTTTTTTTTAAAAATTCTTGAACTTTTTGTTCAACTTTTTCAAAGCATTGGAAAAAAAATGTATTAAAAATTCTTGACCTCGTTCTTCATAGAAGAACGAAATATTGGAAAAACAAATAAATTATTTTTTTTTTTAAATTTTTTTTTGATAAATTAAATAAAAATTCTTGACCTTGTTAAAAAAAAGTCTAAATTCAATATTATTGAAAAAGATCGATTGAACGTTAAATTATTTTTTAAAAATGTCAAAAAACGATTTTAACATATATCGTCTCTTCAATAAAATAATAGTGTATAATATATATACACTATTGTTTTATTAAGGGCACGATGTTACAGCTGAAAATGGGTCTTATAAGCTTAAGACAAAAACCAGAATCTCATTCACGGTTCCGAATCTCGGCTTTTGGGTAAATTTTGATATTTTGCAGCTTTGGCTAACGGACACCGTTTATAAAGAACTTTCGTCTACAACGAACACTTTTTTAAGTCCCACGAGTTTTGCTTCTACCCTATTTTACCCTTCGCTTATAACGAACTAATTTTTCGAGTCCCTAGGAGTTCGTTATAATCGGACTCGACTGTATATTTATTATTTCTTTATTTACGGCAAATATAATTTACAAAAAAAGGTCTTGAACCAAGAACATATTTTTTTAATTCTTATCAATTCTAGACCAAAGCCATCAAAGTTCAGAGTTGTTACGGCACAAAAAAAAAACAAAAAACACAACATTAAAATATTGCACTTTTACTGGGACTAGCTATCTCACCCATGAAGAAATAGCAAATGGTCATCGTACCTTTCTCCCAAAGCCGATTTGTATTTCCGATTGGCCCAATTTCATTGGTCATTATCTTTGAAGGGATGGTTACTTGCTCAGTACTAACAACACTACATTTAACAAATATTTTTTGGTCGTTTTTAAACTACTGGCAAGTTTTCAATCGGCAAGCCCGTTTGCCTGCCACCCCCAATATTGGGCTGAAAATTACACAGTTTTCTCCCCCAAAACTCATACATACATATATGTACTTTATATGTTGTACGAGTAATTGTATTTTTTGTTTTAAGTTTTCATGCATTTTATATTAGAACTTAAAGCGAAATTAGTTGTGACATTAAGCTCATATCAAGTGACAGAGAAGGGTCGCACAGTGCTTCGCAATCATACAATCTAGATGAGAGCTTTCTTGTAAGCTTCAAGTTTTCTAAAGTACTGCCTTGTCTTTTCGAAAGTTTCATTTCATTTCCTATTTTATACAATTTCTTTACTTTGACGATTCGCGTCCATAGACGAAACACTGTGACTCGAGCTGTGGAATACTTAACGCGACCAAAGTAATTCTACCACTCATATTTAGGCCATGTGCGGCAGACGAAATGACATTGGAATTTATATTTAATGGCTCACATAATTGAATTATGCATTTTAAAAGATTCTCCATTTAATGCGATTTTAATACGTAATCACAAATTTATAATTTCTCTGGACTTAGATGTACATATGAACGGCACAATCGATGATGCGATGGACGAAGATTTTTGTAAAAAGTCAAACAAAATGTTAGTTCAATTTATAAGGAATGACATTCATGTCATATGAGATTCTTGTGGAAATTCGTTAACTGACTGATATGAGTTGAGTTTTTCATGCTCCTCTCATACTGGCGTCTAGAGAATCAGCCAAAGTTTCTCTGACCCAAAATCAGCAGCGACATTTTGTATCTATCTCTCTATTTCACTCCACTTCCCGCCTGTTTAACTCTGGTCCCTTTTAAAATGTCCTCCGGCCAACTAAGCAACGCACAACAGAAAAATTAAAAAGGAAGCCTTTTTCCTGTTTGAAATGTCGACTTGTTTTGAATAATTAATAACTTTGGAACGAAGGACGCGCGCAGGTAATTCCTGTACTTTAAAGCAAAGTATCCTCTAATAAAACATTCGCGTATAACTTGAAGGGCTTCTATCTTTGTTGGCCGCTCCTGCTTGCCGCTCTGGCACCAGCACTCCTTCAACGTTAGCCCAAAAGGCGGCAGCATCATTCAACGTCGAACAAATGAAAATGTCCGCTGTGGAGCTTCCACCACCACGACCACCACGACCAACGGGCAGCACCACCTTCACCACCCACATTTTTGTTAATGAAAAATGCACGAAAAAATCGTTAATGGCTACGCATACATAACGCGTTTTAAGACATTATTTTACTTTTTTCTTCTTCTTATTTTGTTAACAGAAAAAAAAAACGTTCTTAAGTACAATGGTGGACGTTCTTAAAAGAGATGCGGTGTTTTTTTCCGAACGGTATCATGGCTTTGTGATGGGGTTTGCCACTTTGGCGGGGTGACTGGGGGAGGTGTGATTACAAGACTGGAATGACTGATTTCTAAGAAATATATACAATTTCTTTTTGTATAGAAAAAAAATAATTTTTCTATAGAAAATAAAATATAAAATTTCGATTAAATTTTCTATAGACAAAATCTACATATTCTATAGAGACAATTTAATCGAAATTTTATATTTGATTTTCTATAGAAAAATTATTTTTTTTCTATACAAAACGAATTTTTATAGAGACAATCGACATATAGAGAAAATCGACATTTTCTATAGAGAAAATCGAAATTTTCCATAGAGAAAATCGAAATTTTCTATAGAGAAAATCGAAATTTTCTATAGAGAAAATCGAAATTTTCTATAGAGAAAATCGAAATTTTCTATAGAGAAAATCGAAATTTTCTATAGAGAAAATCGAAATTTTCTATAGAGAAAATCGACATTTTCTATAGAGAAAATCGAAATTTTCTATAGAGAAAATCGACATTTTCTATAGAGAAAATCGACATTTTCTATAGAGAAAATCGAAATTTTCTATAGGGAAAATCGACATTTTCTATAGAGAAAATCGACATTTTCTATAGAGAAAATCGACATTTTCTATAGAGAAAATCGACATTTTCTATTTCGACTAATGTCGAAAAAATTTCTTAAAAAATTCGGCAAAATTTTGTATAACAATACAAATTTTGTCGAATTTTTCCATTAAAATAAATAAATTTAAAAAAAACATTTTAAAAAAAATCGTAGCAATTTTCTATTAAAGAAGTCGTCAAAATTTTCTATTAAAAAAATAAATAAAAAAATTCGTCGAAATTTTCTAAAAAAGTCGTCACAGTTTTCTAATATAAAAATAAAAATTTCGTCGAAATTCTGTAATAAAAAAAATATAAAAATTTCGTCAAAATTTTTCCATTAAAAAAATAAAATTCGAAAATTTCTATTAAAAATTTTTTTGCATTAAAACAAATAAATCTTTCGTCAACATTTTGCATTAAAAAAAAAAATTTCTTGGCATTCTGTCGTAAAAAAATAAAAATTTCATCGAAGAAATGAAAATATAGTCAAACTTTTCTACTTAAAAAGTCGTAAAATTTTTTTTTAAAAAACATAAATAAAAAAAATCGTCGGAATTTTCTAATAATAAAACAAAAATGTGGTCGAAATTCTGAATTAAAAACATACAAATTTCGTTAAAATTTTTCCATTAAAAAAATAGATTTCGTCGAAAATTTCTATTAAAAAAAATAAAACTTTCGTCAAAATTTGAAAAAAAATAATTTGTCGATATTCTGTGGTAATAAAATAAAAATTTGGTCGAAATTTTCTATTAAAACAGTCATACAAATTTTCGATTAAAAAAATAAATAAAAAAATTCGTCGAAATTTTCTAATAAAAAAATAAAAATTTGGTCAAATTTAAAAAAATGCCATTAAAAAAATAAATTTCGTTGAAATTTTTTACTAAAAAATTTGTTGCACTAAAAAAAATAAAAATTACGTCGAAATTCTGTATTAAAAAATTTTTCTAATAAAAAAATAAAAATTTTATCGAAATTTTCTATTGACAAAATTAAATTTGGTCGAAATTTTCTTTTAAAAATAACAACAAATTTTTTTTTCAAAATTTCTTTTAAAAATAACAAAAAAAATCGTCTAAATGTTCTATGAAAAACTTTGATCAAAATATTCGATTTTCCCAAAACTGTGTGTAGGACATTTAACGGTCGCCAACGCTGCTCTCGCATACTCGAGCTTATTTGCCATTGTTTAGGCCATTGTTAAGATGACGCCGAACAAAATAAGAGGCTCTTTGATGAAATTATTTTAATGGCCACTTCGTTGCCTTTCTTACGATGAATCAGTTTTCTTTCCACTTTTTCCACCCCCCTCCGCCTACTTTTTTTTTTTTGCTCTTCTGTTCGTTGTGTTGGCTGTTAATTTTAAAATTCGTGAATTACGCACAATTTTTAAATAGGTCCTGTCCGGCCTGACTGCTATGCGTGCTGCCTTTTGTTGCCGCTGTTGTTGCTGTTGTTGTTCTTGCGTTGGTATGCGCTACGTCCCGTTTAACACGGTCTCATTTTACATCTCCTTGGAAATGGTCATGAAGTGGTAGCAGCAGCAGCAGTAGTTACAACGAATGCCAAAAAGAAGACGACGACGACGACGACGAAGAAGCCCTTCAAAAGGGGGTCGAACCTTGTATTAAAAGGGCTTCTAATTCAGGTGTTTTAGGAGGGCTTTCATTGTATGGACGCGTTCCTAACAGCAAAAAAAAAAATTTTTAAAAGTATTCATTAAAATTTTTGTTTGTTTGAACGTATTTTTGGGGGGCAGCAACAGCACTACAATGTTGGGGGGGCGTTGGGTGTCCTTTTCTTTGGCGCGGGGGGGGAGTAGAAGGAGAATGATGAGGTAAAATAATGTCCATTCAAGGTTTTCTGCTCACGCTGCTTAAGCGTATGCTTTCCATTTTATACTTTTCAGTTGTTTTTTGTTTTCATTTTCTTCTCAGCCTTTGTTGCTGTTGTTGTTGCTTAACGCCTTTAAGTGTGTGTGTGTGTTGTTGTTGTTTTTTTGCTTCGGCGTTTTTCTTTTTTCGGCAAAGAAAAATGACTATGCCTTAATGAATTTTCGCGTTTGAGTAATATGAGTTGAGCACAGTGGTGCTCATTTAGAATATTCCAGAAAGGCCAGTCCTGGTCATGCCACAATACTCAAGAGGGGCAAGGGATTCATTGAGATGGGTCCTTGAAAAATGTTTTCCAGATCCTATGTACAAGGGCCTGATTCGATAATTATTCTCTAAGGGGGGTTTTGTTTGCTGTAAAAAAAGTTTCCCTGTTGGAGAGAATAATTTTGTAAAATATTTCGCTTTTTCCATAGGGATAACATTTTAGCCCGATTTTCCGACTAAGGATAGTCAGGGAGAAGAAAACTCTAGGGGCACAGGTAAGAAAAGGCTATTTTGTGTCTGTAAAAAGTTGACCTGTTAGGCAGAACTATTTGTCAAACAATTGCTCCCTTATTGCCAAAAATCAAAATAATGTCCCTTTTCTGCCCACGTGCTGTCCTCAGGAACAGGAAAGTTTAGAGAATGGGAGAATTAGAGACACAGGTCAGAGCATGGGAACCAAAATTACAAAAAAAATTTTAGCGAAAATAAAAACAAAAAAAATATTTAAATTTAATTTATGATTCTTCGCTGTCCTCAGGAAAAGGAAAGTTTAGAGAAGGGGAGAATTAGAGACACAGGTCAGAGCATGGGAACCAAAATTACAAATTTTTTTTTTTAGCGAAAATAAAAACAAAAAAATTATTTAAATTTAATTTATGATTCTTCGATTAAAGCTCAACATCTGACCATTAAACTCTTTCCAACCCACAGTGCAGTGTGCCCCATTGAAAGAAAAAAAAAATAACATTTCGCGAAAGTATGTTTAGAAAAGCAAAAAAAAAGTACAGAATGCTGAACATTTTTTAATGGATGCCACTCTATGAGAAATTAATTTTTATTTTTTTGTTGTGTGCTCTCGTGTTTTTTTTTTTTTGGTTCATTCCTTTACTCATCTTACTAACCCACCCACGCGCCAGGATACACGGAGTTGGACACAAGACATGGATGGGAGATGCGCGCAAAGCAAAGGAAACAAATCGTTAGTAAGAAGAAGAAGAAAAAAAAAACGAATGAATTATATGTAGTTGGGGAACATTAAAACAAATTTTTCATTCAATGTGTCCACATTGGACGGGTGTAAAATGCTGGCGCTGGCCCTGGTGGACGAACCATTTCGGTTGCTGCGTGCATTCGGCTGTGGGCCGTTGATGGAAATGTGGAGCCTTAATGATAATGACAATGAAGAGAAGGACATACACACACACACACACACACACACACGAACACAGAGTTTCATATTGTTTTGTTGTTCGGTGCTTTTGTGAATGATGAATTTCTTAAAAAATCTAACACGTCGGCCCATGAATACGCGCGGCGAACTTCGTAGTCTTAGCAAAAGGGGGAGTTCTTAATGTTTAGGGTTCTTTATTTGGAATTTCTCACACAGTGGAGTGAAGTCGACGACGTTGGGGGACTAATTAATAAATAAAATTAATGACTTTTTTAAATTTGAATGTTTCTCTTTTTCCCACCCTGTAAACTCATTTTATGCTTCTCTCCTTAGGAGGCATGTGTTTTGTGGAGGTACCTTGGCTGGGTATGAGAGATGGGCCGTTCATCTTTGATTTCACACATCACACTTTGCGAGTTGGTCTGTTGAAAGGCAAAGCATTATATTGAAGTCAAAGGTGTGCATTTCTTTTCCATTTAACAATTTGTCAAATTGAACTGCATGTTTTTCTTGCAGACTCCTGCAACTTTAGGCAACTGCCCGAATTTCTTTGAGATTTGAAGTTCTGAGGTCGATTTGTCAAATTGAACTGCACGTTTTTCTTGCAAACTGAAGCTCGGATTTCTTTGAGATTTGAAGTTGTTAGGTCGATTTGTCAACAGGAACTGCACGTTTTTCTTGCAAACTGAAGCTCGAATTTCTTTGAGATTTGAAGTTCTGAGGTCGATTTGTGTGTCATAGCAAATGCTACCGAACTTTTTACTTTTTGTTGAAAAAAAATAATAAATAAAAAAAATTCGTCAAAATTTTCTAATAAAAAAATAAAAATTTGGTCGAATTTCTGTATTAAAAAAATTAAATTTCGTTGAAATTTTGTACTAAACAATTTCTTGCACTAAAAAAATACAAATTTCGTCGAAATTCTGTATTAATAAATTTTTCTAATAAAAAAATAAAAACTTTATAGAAATTTTCTGTTGACAAAATTAAATTTGGTCGAAATTTTCTTTTAAAAATAACAAAAAAAAAATTCAAAATTTTCTATAAAATGTCATCAAACTTAAATTTTGTCGAATTAAAAATATAAAAAAAAAATTGTCAAAATTTCTTTTAAAAATAACAAAAAAAAAAAACAATCACCTAGCTCAGTCATGGAACTTTACTAGTCCATGCCTGGGATACGATTTAGAATATTCCAAGTTTTTCCTAAATACTCGAGACGAAAAAGAGATTATTTGAGATTTGGTCTTCACAAATCTTTTGTCCCCCCCCCTTTTGTACCTTTTTTATCCCGTTATGGTACTTTTGGTCCACTTTTTCGTACCTTCCCTAACTATTGTTCACACGTTTCCCTGTTCCCTTTTTTCATTTCCTCCAAAAATTTAATCATTGCTGTCGATCGCATTTTTTTACACATTTTTGTTTTTCCTCCCTTTTTTACTTTTTATTTATCCCATTTTGGTACTTTTGGTCCACTTTTTCATCCGCTCCCTAACTATTGTTCACACTTTTTGATCAACATTATTATCCTTCTATTATCTCCCACCTTTTGTCCCTTTTTTATCCCGTATTGGCCCCTATTTCGCCCCATCTCTAACTCATTTCCTCAAGCGTAGTTGTGAACAAATTTTCGATTATTTTTTTTACATATTTTGTACCTTTTTTTTATTCCATTTTGGTACTTTTGGTCAACTTTTTCGTCCGCTCCCTAACTATTGTTCACACGTTTCCCTGTTCCTTTTTTCCATTTCCTCCATAAATTCAATCATTGCTGTCGATCGCATTTTTTTACACATTTTTGTTTTTCCTCCCTTTTTTACCTTTTATTTATCCCATTTTGGTACTTTTGGTCCACTTTTTTCGTCCGCTCCCTAACTATTGTTCACACGTTTTTGATCAACAATTGTTTCGCCCTTTTATTATCTCCCACCTTTTGTCCCTTTTTTATCCCGTCTTGGCCTCTATTTCGCCACATCTCTAACTCATTTCCTCAAGCGTAGTTGTCCCCCCCTTTTTTTTTACCTTTTTTTACCCCATTTAGGTACTTTTGGCCAATTTTTCGTCCCTCCCCTAACTATTCTTCACATGTTTTTGCCAAAAACTTGTTTCACCCTTTTATTATTTACCCCCTTATTTTATCCCGTATTGGGCCCCTTTTTTGGTCCTATTTCTAACTCCTCAAACGTTGTTGTGGACCAATTTTCGATTAATTTTTTTTTACAAATTTTTGTTGAATTCTACTCCTGTCTTTTCTAAAGAGATCAAACTATTTTCTTCGGCTAAGTAGGCAACATTATTCTTAATACAAATTAAATATACAAAAATTCCCCTATGTCTAACAAAATCCGCCAAGACCACCAACCTCTAACTGGTATGAGAGATGTGGGTTCATTTCTCAAAGATAATGTCGTTTAACTTTCCATTGATTTGGATGTGGCTTATCAAAGTGTCATATTTAAAATAGATTCTACCTTTTTTGTTCTAACAAATTTGATTCGCCATTATACGTTTAATTTTTCCAAAGGACAATTCTCCTGTTTCACACGTATTTCGAGCAGAGTCACCGCCCCACCCGCGTACGCCGCACTACTAATGGCTAATATTGTTTAATATCATTAAAATGTTTGTGCTGTGCCGGGCTGTCTTATCTTTTAACTCCATTTGGGTGCAAAACTTTGTAATCTCTAACAAAGCCAGTTGTGACCCACTAACCAACCAAAAACGCCAAAAAACGTAAAAAAAAATACCTAGAAAACAAAAGGAAAAAAAAAAAAAGAAAATACCGAAAACTTTTCCTATAGGCCACAGCATGAATATTAAAAAGAAAGAGGAAATGCAGGAACATTATCAGTAATGAGACTCGGAGCACACAATTTCCTACCCTCGCAAGGTATGGACTCTGTCAAAAAACTGTCATTTTAATGTTCGTTGGATTTTGTCGTTGTCGTTGTTGTTGTTCGTCTGGCTAAGTTTGGCTAACTGTCTTGGAAACCCATAAGAACCCGAAGACGAAGACGTAGTGGTGGAGTTTGAAGGGCTTCAAAACAAAAGGTAAACATAAAAAGTTTAAAACACGTGTGGGTTTAGAAAAACCGGGCGCCGACGTAAAAAGGGAGGAAATGGCGGACGTAGCTGGCGTCAAGTTTATCATAAACAATTTTTTTTCTTTTTGATTAATCATTATGGTCATTAGTTTAAAACCATTTTTTTTTAGATATTCAAGCGGGACAATATTACGGGATAAATTCATGACAATTAAAAATGGCATCGACTAAGCTTAGAGGTGTTTGGGGCGAAGATGAGAGGTAGTGCTTGGTATAAAATGGGGTCTAGGGGGATAAAGAGCCGCCAGTGATCCAAAAGGATCGTGTAAACATTGTTAAGGACTAACTATCGTCCCAATGGTTGGCCACATTTTTGTCATAACAAAATAAATGTTTTCGAACATATGAACAGGCTGCCCACATGTGTCCCTGTGAGAATGGCAGGGACTTTAGAAATGTCTTTCTCTGAATTGAGATGCTTTTAAGAGCAATCCAGTCGCAGTAAATGTCTGATTCGGGCAAATGCTGGCACTGAATTCATAACTTTTTGTGGTTCTTTGTCACAGTTTGTTTGGAAATGCCAACCAAATAAATTAACCCTTAACTTAAGCCCTTACACACTACACAGGGAGACACACATTTTTTTCTTTCTTCCTGACAAAACCGACTGACATTTTTTTTCTTATAGAGTTTTTACACATGTAAAAAAAAATTTATAACAAAGGTAACTTTTTTTCTCTAAGCAAACAGCATAAAAAACCCCTCCCAGCACACCTAAGATTTTTTTTGTTTGTTCTCCTTTAAAAGTGAACAAAAAACACACCAAATGAACCGAAAAAAAAAACTAGAAACGTCACATTAACTTAAGCTGCTGATGGTTTCTCTAATAATTTAATTATTTTAATGAAGTTTTTTTTTTGTTGTCTTCTCAGCAAACACGTTCCTTTTTTTTTTGGGAAAAATCCGTTTTTTTTTAAAAATCAAAAAAAACTTAAAATAAATGATGAACGCGTGCTGTCAAGAGTAGATCTTTTTTTTTTGGTTGGTTGCTCTTCGGGAAATTTGTTTGAATAGGAATTAAAATGGTTTTAAATTTCAGCTGATAATAGGGCGTTTTGTCTAAGACGTCTCACACGGCATTAGTCCGGTCGCTCGTCCCACGCATACACTTGACTTGGGTAATTTTATTAAGTTTTTGTTGTTGTTGACTTTAGTTTGGACGTTTCTTAGGAGTTGCAAAGCCCCAAGAAACAAATGAGATGGACACAAATGTGATTAATTACGATTTTGTTTGGAAGAAAAATTAACACAAGTGTAAGGGGATTTGGGTAGGTATGGCAATCGTGAGATTTGAATGCCTGGGCAATATGATTTGGAAATTTATGGGATAGGAAAACAAGTGGCTGATTCAATTATTCGAAAAGTCTTTTTTTAGATTTTATGTTTTTTTTTTTTTTTGCTTACGACTAGAGGAACCGATGGACATTTTTCCCCCTGAATTTATTTATTTTCATCGTTCATATATAATAAACTTTTTATTGAGTTTCTGAATGGAGTGTGAAGTGTGAAATGAGTCCTGGAAAAGTATGAAATGAGTCCATGAGTAGTGCAGAGACAAAAAGCCATACTAACGATTTTCAAAAAATTTTAAAATTAAAAAAAATTCACAAAAAAAAATATGTTTTTTTTTGATTCTCTTAAGAAGGAATTGGAATTTGTCATTTTCCTAGCCCGGCTCTATGAAAATGAAGAATTCCCCCAAAAAAAATCTCACATTCTGGAATCTGACCACATCCAACGGTTGTATTTATCAACTCATCTAGCCACTTCTGCCTTCCATATTCGTCAACCAATCTGTTGATTTCCAGAATCGCCAGAAGTGAACCGACTAATGTCTTGACGCTCATCTGCACGACCCGCTGCCTTCAGCGTAAAAATTTGGTCTTAATATGGTTATTCGACCAGCAGAAATGAATCGTTGACGATGTCTTGGAAATTAATCACCGCTACCTGTCCGTCGACTGGCGTGGTTAAATTGATAAAATCTTTGAAATTCTCCGCCTTATTCTGATTGAGAGATGATGACGTCGGAGGCCCAAACTGAAAAGCGATAATTAAGCGAATGTGACAGTGTCCCTTCAATTTCTGAGACAATTCGACCAAATAATAATATATTAATGCGAGATTGAGTTGCAGACTCTCAGCCACAGAAGAATTGGTTTGTGAAAAATAGACAAAAAATGCCCCAAACAACAAAATACCAAAAAAAAAAATGAAGAATGGGAGGAATTCCACAAAATAAATAAAAAAAAAAAAAAAAAATCACTCCAATATGAAAATTTCACCACAAAAATTTTGAAAAAAACCTCCAATGAACAAAAAGGCCAATATGAAAAATGCCCCAATACAAAATATCCCAAAAAAATTAAAAATACCCAAAATGAAGAATTTGCAAAAATTTATGAAAAATCCCCTTAAAAGCCCAATATGAAAATTTCCAAAAAAAAATATGAAAAATCCCCCAATGAAAAATAGACCAATATGAGGCTCTATGAAAAATTTCCCAACAAAAAAATACAAAAACAAAAAAAAATACCCAAAATAAAGTATTCCACAAAATACATAAAAAAAAATCCCCCCAATATGAAAATTTCCAAAAAAAATCTGAAAAATTCCCCAATGAAAAATAGGCCAATATGAGGCTCTATGAAAAATGCCCCAACTGCAAAATATCCCAAAAAAATGAGGAATTCGTAAAAATAGATGAAAATTTCCACAAAAATTATGAAAAATCCCACAGTGAAAAATAGACCAATATGAGGCTCTATGAAAAATTTCCCAACTATAAAATATCCCAAAAAATGAAGAATACGCAAAAATAGATGAAAATCTCCACAAAAATTATGAAAAATCCCCCAATGAAAAATAGACGAATATGATTCTTATGAAAAATTTCCCAACTACAAAATACCCAAACAAAAAAAAAATGAAAAAATATCCAAAATAAAGTATTCCACAAAATATATAAAAAATCGCTTAACTGAACAAAATCTGTTTATATTTTGTTGTTTGACAAAAAATAAACAAATTTCTATAAAAAAAAAAATGTTCATGATATTTTTTCCTAAAAATAAAATCAATAGAAATTAACTTACAGGATTATCCCACAGCATCAATCGCCAAGACAAAATCATTAAATTAAAAGCAACCACAAAAACGTCTTTTTCAAATTCTATAAACCCAGATCTGTCCCACATTTACATATCACATACCACAATATGAAAGCCAAGATAATCTGCGGAAAAATTTGAGATATCTTTTCAAATGCTTCAATCGATTTCTAATTGTCGCCAACAGCCCAAATTCTATGTGATTCAATAAATCCCTTATCCTTTTTTGATGAACACATAAAGGCAACAGACCGCAATAACATACCCATTTGAAGAGGAGGGTGGTCGAAGGTGGGGTCGACTATGGCCTTCAAGAAGTCCTTCAAAAAGCAATCACTTTAATCACATGCATCGTTGAATGGTCGAAAGTTGTCAAAAACGGAGGGATGAGAGTGTGTTGGTGAAAGGTAACACTTATGCCCACCGAAAAAGAAGCAGTAGCCTGAATTTAGATATTTTTTACATATCTGTTTTTCTTTGTTATGGGGAGGTAAACAATTTAACACTTCTTATCAATGGCCAGAAATCAGAAAATCGGAAAATGTACATGTATAAAAGAAAAAGAAAAAAATGAAAAGAAAAGAAAACGGCCTGGCCTGATTTGTTTGCCTTAGAAATTTGCTGAAAGTATTTTGAATTGGTTTGGTCTACCTCCCCAAACAACCAGACAACAAACACCATTTAAGGGTCAACAAGGGATTGTCCGTCCATGTAAATGTGTCTGGTTTTCCATGTGTGCTTCACATGGGATTATGGGCCAACCAGCCCCCGTTCAGGGTTGGCAGCTACCGTATTATTATGACGCTCTATTATTATCATCCACAGATTCTCTGAAGCGTGCGTGTGTTGGCAAAACACACGCAAAAAAAAAACCGTTTCTCATGCAAATTGTGGTTCTTTCGTTTGTGTGCGTGTGTGTGTGTGTTTTTTTCGCTTAAAAATTCAGCAATATTTTTCAAATCAATTTCAACAATAGGATTAGAAGACAGGACGACACAATCGTGGCAACAACAACACAAAACAACACTTTAGGCTTGAATGATTACGTTTGCAAAATCCAACTAAGGAGTTTTCTTTTTCTTCTATTTCTCTTTGATATGGAAATGTATGGAAAATTTAGCTTGTATTGATTGTCTGACCAAGAATATGTTCGAGTTATTATTTTATTTATGTGTGTGTCCTACCTTTTTTGCTGTGCACCCCAACATCCCTGTTTCGGAGAAGTGGAATTTGGTTATGCATTTGTCTTGTTGGCTATCCTTCAGGAATCCTTGGCTATAATTACGATGTCCCTTTTGCCGAGTAGTTTGATTTCTACATTTATATTTTCATTTTTGTGGCTGTCATAACAATACACTTCCTTTTTTTGTTTTCCAGCGGCAGCCGAGATGCCGCCTGAGGCTTTGAACAACAACAACAATGGTCAAGGGTTTCCAGGGATATCCGTTGGGATGATGGGGAGCGTTTTTTTGACATTTCAATATTTCTTTTTTTTAACCATACACAGTGTCAACGGAAAGGATTCGTTATTTTTAAAGCCTCCCAATCGCCTCAATAATCACACACGATTCTATGAAATTATTGAGGCGAACAAAATCCTTGGAGGGGATTTAAAAGTTTGTTTGAGGGAATTTAGGCCACACATCCAAGAAATCTTCGTTGGAGTCCTGTAATAATAGAAAAATATTGTTGGTTATTAAAATCACACAGGAATTATTTTTATAATAATTCAAATAATATTTTTGGTTATCTAAATCACTTGGACATTTTTTGGCAACTTAAAGATTTGGTTTGTCGGTTATCGGACATCCTCTTTGTTTCTGAGGACTTAGAATTTCCGACTGCAGACTATTGGATAATCCTCACTTTTCAGAGCATCGTTACTTTTGTTTCTGTGTCATTGAGAATGGATGTGTTCAAAAGTCTGTTCGGCAGGCAGACTGGAAAGTAATAGTACAGGGTGACATTTAACAGCATCATTTCAATGACTGGACACATGATTTCTTCTGGGGAAAGTTAAGGCTGGACCAGCAAATATTTTCCCTTCCCACCACTTACTTATGGCATTTATATCAGGTGTCCAGTCTGTCCAGTCGCTTTAGCGATCGAAGCAACAGATTACAAAGGCTCGAAACGACTCGCTGCAAGCTTCATGTCCCAAAGAAAAAGCTTGAGGTAAGTAGCGACCATGGAGCTAGTTAATTTCCGGAAAATGTTCATAGATCTTCTTAATAATTTTGTAACAGTAACATAGTTGCATCAACCATTTTTTTTATTGGGTCTTTGGAAGAGCCAAAAAAAAATTATTGCAACAATAGAAAAAAAAAAAAAAAAAGTTCTGTAACAGTGAAATAGTTGCATCAACCATATCCTACCAATGTTTGCAAATGGGGAAAATTTTCCAAGATCTTCTAAACATTTCTGTGATATAGTTGCATCAACCATTTTTTGTAATGGGTTTTTAGAATACCCAACCACTGTTTGCAAAATCGGAAAATATTTATAGACTAGTAAGTTGTAATGCGCCTATGACGCCCGTTGAAATATGGGAAAAAAATTTTGTTGAAAAAAAAATTTTGTTGAAAAAAAAAAATTTGTTGAAAAAAAAAATTTCTCTTGAAAAAAAAAAATTTTGTTGAAAAAAAAATTTTTGTTGAAAAAAAAAAATTTGTTGAAAAAAAAAAAAATTCCTACATACTGCGTGACAGAGTCAGTGAATCAGTGTATCAGTGAATCAGTGTCGAGGGTAAATATATATTAAGATTATCTTAACATTTCTTTAACATTAAAATAGTTGCATCAGCCATTTTTTTTTCTAAGCGTGTGTTACAATATTTAATCAACTAGTAAGTTGTAATGCGCCTATGGCGCCCGTTGAAATATGGAAAAAAAATTTTGTTGAAAAAAAAAAAATTTTGTGGAAAAAAAAATTTTGTTGAAAAAAAAAACATTTTGTTGAAAAAAAAAATTTTTGTTGAAAAAAAAAGTATCGTAAAAAAAAAAAATTTTGTAAAAAAAAAATTTTGGAAAAAAAAAATTTTGGAAAAAAAAAATTTTGTTAAAAAAAAAAATTTGGGGAAAACACAATTTCTGTACAAAAAAAAAATATTTTTTTTTTAATATTTATTATCTTAATATATATTTACCCTCGACACTGATTCACTGATTCACTGATTCACTGATTCCCTGATTCACTGATTCACTGACTCTGTCACGCTGTACGTAGGAATTTAAATAGGCATTCTATAATAATTCTATAAATAATAATAATAAAAAAAATAATATTTTTTTTTTGTACAGAAATTGTGTTTTCCCCAAATTTTTTTTTTACCAAAATTTTTTTTTTCCAAAATTTATTTTTTCCAAATTTTTTTTTTTTACAAAAATTTTTTTTTTCCAAATTTTTTTTTTTCAACAATTTTATTTTTCAACAAAATTTTTTTTTTCAACAAAATTTTTTTTTTTCAACAAAAATTTTTTTTTTCAACAAAATTTTTTTTTTTCACAAAAAATTTTTTTTTTCAACAAAATTTTTTTTTTCAAGAAAATTTTTTTTTTTCAACAAAATTTTTTTTTTCAACAAAATTTTTTTTTTCAACAAAAATTTTTTTTTTTCAACAAAAATTTTTTTTTTCAACAAAATTTTTTTTTTTCAACAAAATTTTTTTTTTCAACAAAAATTTTTTTTTTTCAACAACAATTTTTTTTTTCAACAAAATTTTTTTTTTCAACAAAATTTTTTTTTTTCAACAAAAATTTTTTTTTTCAACAAAATTTTTTTTTTTCAACAAAATTTTTTTTTTCAACAAAATTTTTTTTTTTCACAAAAAATTTTTTTTTTCAAAAAAATTTTTTTTTTCAAGAAAATTTTTTTTTTTCAACAAAATTTTTTTTTTTCAACAAAATTTTTTTTTTCAACAAAATTTTTTTTTTCAAAAAAAATTTTTTTTTTCAACAAAAATTTTTTTTTTTCAACAAAAATTTTTTTTTTCAACAAAATTTTTTTTTTTCACAAAAAATTTTTTTTTTCAACAAAATTTTTTTTTTCAACAAAATTTTTTTTTTCAAAAAAAATTTTTTTTTTCAACAAAATTTTTTTTTTCAAGAATATTTTTTTTTTTCAACAAAATTTTTTTTTCAACAAAATTTTTTTTTTTCAACAAAATTTTTTTTTTTCAACAAAAATTTGTTTTCACAAATTTTTTTTTTCACAAATTTTTTTTTTTCAATTTTATTTTTTTTCGAAATTTTTTTTACAAAATAGTTTTCTCATTAACAAATATTTCTCAAGCAAATTAACGGGCGCCATAGGCGCATTACAACTTACTAGTAGAATTATAGAATGCCTATTTAAATTCCTACGTACTGCGTGACAGAGTCAGTGAATCAGTGTCGAGGGTAAATATATATTAAGATAATTCGAACAACACAAAATATTGCTAGATTTTTCAGGAACAGTAGAATAGTTGCATCAACCATTTTTTGGGGGCGTTCGAATAACCAACAAATTTTTATCACAGCGAAAAAATTTTCTTGGTTTTTTTTTTTATAAAATTTCTGTAACTGTAAAGTAATTGTATAAACCATTTAATATGTGTGTTAAAATAGCCAACAACTTATTACAACAACAACACACACAATTTAATGTCCAATATTTTGTATTGATCTTTTTCAATTGTATTGAATTTTGAATTTTTTTTTAAGGAGCTCTAGTATGAACTCCTTTAAAAAAAATATGTAAATTCAATTGTAATAACATTTCGGTACCAGTAGAATAGTTGCTTCAACCATTTATGGTATGTGATACAATGGCCAACCAATTATTTGAACAACTGTCCAAATTATTTTGCAAAGGAGCAAATGAAATTGAAATATCTTCTGACGATCTCAAGGAAAAGATTCGAGACGAAATCACGTCTGTTCCCCTCAAGATGCTCGAGAAAATTATGAGATCCCCAGTCATGTGATCAAAAAGTAGACGACATAAATTGTGGAGTTCCGAATGAAATAAATTCGTGACGAAATCATGTCTGTTCCCCTCGAGATGCTCGAGAAAATAAAGGGATCCCCAGCAATCTGTAAAAAAAAAAAAATAGCCCAAATAAATTGTAGAGTTCCAAATGAAATAAATTCGTGACGAAATCATCTCTGTTCCCCTCGAGATGCTCGTAAAAATGATGTTAAAAAAAAAATCCAAATAAATTGCGGAGTTCCAAATGAAATAAATTCGTGATGAAATCATCTCTGTACAGTTCGAGATGCTCGAAGAAATGAAAATTAAATAAAAATACAAAAATTATTAATTTTTTTGTTTTAAATTATTACTTTTTTTCTTTTGTAATTAATATTTAGAATTTAGAATTCATTACATGTGTTTGGCTTTAGTTTACATCAACTCAATTTAAGTTTCATTACATTTCAAATATTTAATCAATTTTCAGCTGGATTTTCTGGATGAGATTTCTTCTGGGGAATGTTAAGGCTGGGCCAGCAAATATTTTCTCTTCCCACCACTTAAACAGGTATCGCGAGACCAGATCTATTTGATTTGTTTAGAAATTAAACCAATTTCAAAAATGCGTTTTAGATTATTTGCATACTGCGTTGCGTTCCAGAGAGTGAGAGAGAGCAAAAAAAAACCCAAACCCATTAAAATTAAAACTGAAACACATTTACAGCTGTTTACACGTGACAAAATGCAGCGCAGTCTGAAAAATGTTTGGGGGGTGTCGTTTTTTTTTTTCTATTCCAACTTCTTCAACTGTTTAACGCGCTTACCTTAACCTCAACGTTTAACCCTTAAGGTACTGCCTGGCTGGGTGGCTGTCTGGCAATGACGCATTGGCGACGGTGCAGAGAGAAATTAAAAAAAAAACACTCTGTGAGATACACACTTTTTATGCATAAATTAAAGTGCTGACATTAAATAATTTCTCAAAAGGCTCAAAAGTAACACACTATTGATCCGGTATATGGTTTGGTTTGGTATTTGGCCCGGCTCGACTGGCGGTTGTTTGTTGCCATTAAGAGTTTCAAACAACACACAGAAAAAAATTTTACCCCCACCCAACAAAAAAATCCCACTGGTGAGATGAGAGAAGGACTCCGAGTTGGTGTGTTTTTTATTTGTCCCTGAATCCTGACATTAACCCTTGGCGTGTGCTAAACATGTGCGCTGTGGGTTTTTTTTTGTAGCTTTCACATTTTTCAACCGCTGCACAGTGATGTGAAATGCCATCAGACGTGGGGTAACTAGGAAACTGCTACCATCGCCCTCATGAAGCATATTCTGTGATTTTTATGCTCTCTGTGTATTGTGGAGTTATTGACAGATTTTCCAAGTCTTGTAGAGTTTGAAGCAAATTGCTACGACTTTAAATTCTGAGTTTTTTTCAATCCGAGTAAAATTTCTACATTTCAAATGTAGAAAAGTAGCACAAAGGACACCCTTCACTAACACACAGCAAATCGAGGTTCACATCTGTGTAAGACAATGACATTTTTCCAACACATTTTTCCAAATTCACCATTAAATTCAACAATTTACAGCCTAAGCTCAAAAACACTGAATAGAAATCTTCTAAAATCATTGAGGTTATTTTGAAAAGGAAAAAGTGAATCCCAACCACTGTGCCTGGCCATGTAAAGAGTTAAACATTTTCTCATTTCGCCGTTAATGAAACATCAGTGTGATGTTGGATTTTATGTTTGGGAAAAGGTCATAAATTAAAAAAAATATAAAAAAAAAATTCGTTGGTATGCAAATTTTTTTTATTTCGTTTATTCCATCAGTCTGCAGCGAGCATCGATGGCAATTACCCAGAGATGCTGCGTATGCTGCACACGCGCCACCCTAATTTTTTTTTTTGCTTTCATTCTGCCGAACGCCTGGGTGAGGTGGCACTGTTAAGGGTGTCATTTTTTGTACATGTTGGCGACTGCGGCTGAGGACACCTTGCCCGCTGTGGACGGAAATTGTGCCGAGCATGAGTTATCGAGCGGCTTTCAAAGGGTTTAATATTACTCGGTAGAGAAAATTTGCATTTTTTTTACCCTCTGCCCCGACAAGAAACAAAATCGGGAGCCCTTTGTTTTTGTAACTCTTTTTTTGTTTTCCTGTGATGAGAGGGTTCGTGTGTCTGAGGACACACAGAAAAAAAAATACTGTGGGTAACATATCGATTTTCCTTTATTATCTGCTGCATCCCAGAACAAAAAAAAACGTAACTACTCTTGTTCACCGGATACGGATGTTAATGTGAAAGCTGCATCTTTCTCTCGACTGACAACCTTTTGATTTTTTGCATAATTACATTTGCATATTGCACGGCAAAATTAGCATTTGTAAGTACGCCAGGGGGGGGAGAAAAAAAGAGTTGTCATTGTTTGTTCTCCGCTCTGAGCAATGGAAATTAGGTAGCCAACATAGCGTGTTTTACCCTCAGCTCGAGAGGACAATAGACGGCAGCCTATTATAAACACAAGGTGTTTTTTCACAGATTTGTGACGCATGCCAACAAAAAAAAAAAAAAAAACAACGAAGTGGAAAAGAATGCCAGTCTTCCATTTGGATGGTAGTTTTGCCAATTACAATAGTTTGTTATTTAAATTTTTATCAGATACTTTTGATTTTCAGCTGCTGTAATTTGGGGGTAATTGAGCAATTTGACTCTGGGTGGCGAACGGACCGATTCCAAGGTAACAGTGGTTCCGTTTTAACGGGTTAGAAAAAAATTTAGTATACCAAGGAAGAAGTCGAATACCGTGAGGAAATATTTTTCATCAACAAATCATTAAATTTAAATTATTAAGCCAATTTAACAATTCTGAAATGGAAAATGATAAACTGAACACAAAAAAAAACGGAGATGAAACAAATTAAAAAGAAATATTTTATAGAATTCCTGAAGATGTCTTTCGGCGAAAGACGAAATATTGAAAAAATAAACATTTAAAATAAAAACAAAACAACAAGACCTCGAGCTTAAATAAATAAAATATTAGTTCAAATTCATTAAAAAGGTCGAATACAAGATATACACTCAATTAAACATAAATATTTTTTGGAAAGAAAATAAAATATTAGAAAATTAAAAAATGAACAAAAAAATTAAGATGGGAAAAATTCAAAAAACAAACAAAAACAAAACAAAACGAAGATATTAAAAAATTAACAAAAAATTAATATGCAACAAATTAAAATATTAGAAAATTAAAAACTAAACAAAAATTAATATGTTAAACAAATAAAATATTAGAAAATTAAAAACTAAACAAAAAATGGAAAAATAAAAATATGTAAAAATTAAAATGAAAAATATTAAAATACTATGATGAATCAAATTAAAAACTAAAATAAACAAAAACAATTAAGATGAAACAAACTAAAAAATTAAAAACCTAAAAACAAATTAAAATATTAAAAAAAAAAAAAATTAAAATGAGAAATATTAAAAATGAAAAGATTGAAAAAATAAAAAGATTTAAAAATTAAAATGAAAAAAAAAAACTAAGATGAAACAGAAACAAAATAGAAAATTAAAAACAAATTAAAATATTAAAAAATAAAAAAAAATTTAAATGAGAAATATTAAAAAATTCAGATGAAAAAAATAAAAATATTAAAAAATTAAAATGAAACATATTAAAAAATTAAGATGAAACAAATTAAAAAATTAAAAACTTAAAAACAAATTGAAATATTAAAAAATAAAAAAAAAAATTAAAATGAGAATTATTAAAAAATTCAGATGAAACAAACTAAACAAAAAAATATTAAAAAACTACGACGAAACAAATTAAACAATTAAAAACTAAATAAAAAAGTAAAATGAAAAAAAAATATTAAAAAATTAAAATCTACGCAAAAAATTAAAAAAAATAATTAAAAATAAAAAAAATTATAATGAAAAATATTAAAAAATTCAAATGAAACAAATTGAAAAACTGAACAAATGGAAAAAAAAATATTAAAAAATTAAAAACTAAAATAAACAAAAAAAATTAAGAAACAAATTAAAATATTAGAAACTTAAAAACAAATTATGACGAAACAAATTAAAATATCAAAAAATAAAAAAAAATTGAGAAATATTAAAAAATTCAGATGAAAAAAATAAAAATATTAAAAAATTAAAATGAAAAATATTAAAAAATTAAGATGAAACAAATTAAAAAATTAAAAACTTAAAAACAAATTGAAATATTAAAAAATAAAAAAATTAAAATGAGAACTATTAAAAAATTCAGATGAAACAAATTGAAAAACTAAACAAAAAATTGAACTGAAAAAAAAAAAATATTAAAAAACTACGACGAAACAAATTAAACAATTAAAAACTAAATAAAAAAGTAAAATGAAAAAAAAATATTAAAAAATTAAAATCTACGCAAAAAATTAAAAAAGAAAAAAATAAAAAATTAATGAAACAAATTAAAAACTAAACAAAAAATTAAAATGGAAAAAACTAAAATATTAAAAACTAAAATGAAACAAATTAAAATATTAAAAAAATTAAAAAGAAGCCATTCAAAAAATTAAAAACTACGCAAACAATTGAGATGAAAAATAAAATCAATGAAATTTTGTATAGAATCAACGAAATGTTGCATAAATTCAATAATACAAATATAGTCCATCATAGGATCGTAATTTAAAAAAAAAAAAACAAATAAAAAAGATTGGAAAAAAATATATTTTTTTTTAAAGGATTAAACGTTTGATTTCCGTTGGTCATAGGCTGTGCCTAATGATGGCTTTGGTGGGTGCACCGTAGAGCCGCATTCGGTTAGTAGAGTGTTACGTCATACACTGGGTTCGTCGGAATGCTACTTCGTCAATGCGCAGGTAACTTCTGTGGCTGGTTCTGTCGGTACTCAGATCGACCCTTGACAGTTCATACGGAGCATGAATTACTGATGCTGGTTTGAAATTAATGATATTTTCTATTGAATCAACGAAAATTTGCATAAATTTAATGATAGATGTGTAGTTTTTCGATCATAGGACCAAAATTAAAAAAAAAAAAAAATTGGATTTGACTGAGTTGGCACATTATTGTTTGCTGCAATTGGATATTTCTGAGCTTTCGTGTGGGAGTCGAGCTATTTAAAAAGGCTACAGTCGAAGTCGTAGTCGAGGAATTTGGCACCTCTTAAGCGCCGGTTACTTTAAAAGTAAAAGAGTATTCTAGACAAACATTAGCACATCGTGAAACAGGCAGTGAGTCTCTGCAGACAGCAAAACAGCTAAAGCTGACTTTTAACAAAGTAAGATTTGGGTTCCATTCAGAAGAGAGCACGACAGCAATTGGAAATACCGCTGCCCGGACTTTACTTCAATTTAATTTCATAATTTTTAGAATTTCTGAGAAGATTTCAGGGGAAGTCATTCTTCTGAGCCCGTCCCATTATCGAAACAACCGTGATCTGTGCATATTTTATAACTGAGATTCTGCTGCAGTATTTTCTTGTCAGTTCAGAGATCTCGCACGTTTTCGAGAAGTAACTGGTTTTTCTTCGACCTCGGTGCTATAGTTCTGCCCACGGAGGAACTCTCATTGATCGCGGTATGAGAAAGCCAGTGGCAACTGTTCGTACAGACTCCCACTTGCCACCAAAAAATATTCCCATTTGTATTTTGTTAAGCAGTTACAAAACAAGTTCTTGTCCAAAGGGTTTTTTTTCCCTTTGTTTGGTTGCATATCCAACAATGGTGGTTGTTTTAGTGACCCCTTTCCTCCTTTGAACTCCTGTGCTTCGTACACTGACAGCTCAGTGAAACAATGGCGGACAACATTGTTGTCATCGTCGTACGAAGCATCACCATCATCATCATCGTCGTCGTCGTCGTGGTTGCTGTGTATCTGTTATACAAAAGTGGTCTTCTCGAACGTTTAATTTCAACTAATTTGCATTCATTGTGTCCTTTACTGAGTTGTTTTTTTTTTCCTTTTCGATTGTCTCATTCCCGTTTTGTTTGCTGGCGATGGTGGCAATAGTTCGCAGTGGTGGTGGTGAATGCCCCCAAATAACTTGCCACCACGTACTCTGCTCTGCGTTGCTCACATACCCCGTCTAGTGTCCATGCCGTCCTTTGTGAGTTTTCTCGTTTTGTTTTTGCTCTGTCTTTTTCTGCTGTTCCATCTTCTGTGGCTGTTGTTCTGTCATTGGTCAAGTTGTGATAAATGAAAGGGTTAACGACATGAATATTTAATCGGTTTTTTTGGAAATTCAAAATGGTTTCCCAGCGGAATATTAATGGGAATTTTGTGCTGTGAAAAGGAGTAGGACAAGATGCAGCAAAACAATGGAGTTTTTTTTAAATAAAAAAAAAATTATATATGGAGTGGCTAAGGCCTGATCTTGACAGTGAACTAAAAGACATGATTGCCATATTAAATTGGTGAGCAAGCGCCTCACCCGCCGCTTCATTTAAACCATGTTTTTTTCAGGCCCCCATGTCCTTCAATGACATTTAGATCCCCAATAAAACGAGGACAGCTAGAAGGCCTGTCTGATTACCTGAAGTATTAAACAATAGCAGGACATCCAGACAATGATATCCAGAAGGACTGCACAAGAACAAGGCCTGGCCTTCACAGTGAACTATAAGACATCACCGGCTTCCATTGAAATGACGTTTTTTTTTCCAAGCCTCCATGTCCTTCAATGACATTCAGGTTCCCAAGAAATCAAGGAGATACAGAAGGCCTGGGTGCACCAGAAGGACTGCACCAGAACAGCTTTCACAAGGATTTAATATATATTTACCCTCGACACTGATTCCCTGATTCACTGATTCACTGATTCACTGATTCACTGACTCTGTCACGCAGTACGTAGGAATTTAACTAGGCATTCTATAATAATTCTATAAATAATAATAATAAAAAAAATAATATTTTTTTTTGTACAGAAATTGTGTTTTCCCCAAATTTTTTTTTTCCCAAATTTTTTTTTTTACAAATTTTTTTTTTACAAAAAATTTTTTTTTTCCAAAATTTTTTTTTTCAACAAAATTTTTTTTTTCCACAAAATTTTTTTTTTCAACAAAATTTTTTTTTCCAGTTTTATTTTTTTTCGAAATTTTTTTTTACAAAATAGTTTTCTCAAAATATTTTTTACAAAATTTTTAAAATTAAGTAACAAATACTTTCTCAAGCAAATTAACGGGCGCCATAGGCGCATTACAACTTACTAGTTAATAATAATTCTAAAGTTTTAGTTTTTTTTCATAAAGACAGCGAAAGCCCCGACTGTTTGGTTTTAAATGCTTGATGTGCCCTGGTTAAAATGTCTATCAAATTTTTACTTTTACTCGGACTTGAACTACTTAAAATGTGCTTACCCATGACTTTCACTGAAGATGACCTTTGTCATTGTCTCATTGAATGGTTAACAAATATAAGCCCAGCGGAAGGTGGAGAGGCAAAGGGAGAAAGATCGGTACAGTGCCAGTATGATGGTGTTTACTTTGTACTTCAATTATACGCTTCATAAGTTTTATGGAAAGGAGTTGTAGTAGGTCTACCATGTGATACAAACTGTGGTTATTACCGGACCCAACAACCATTTACATCCACCTCTCCCACCTCCAACTCCTCCAGCCCATTTCACTGGCCGCCCACCTTTATGGACCCATACCTTTCGTATAGTAAAAGTAGCAGAGATGCCGTTGATGACCATGTTCAACAAATAAAACAAATTAAAATTCCAATTTTCCATTACCGAATAATTTTCTATGCTGCCATTCACGGCTATTACCCCACCAACCGAACATCAGCGGATTTTACGCGGGACCAGCATTAACTAAAGCGAGTTAAGCTTTACATTCTACGCTACACACAAAATACCTCAAAAGAACGAAAAGAAAAAAAACTTCAATGTCATTCCAAACATTGGATAGGAGAGGTAGGGTGGAGGTGGCCTCAGCTCACCGTTGGCAAAGGAATGACAAAATTCTTCGGTTTCTTTTTCTTTTCTTTTTTTTTTTTGTTGTATTTCGTTTGGCTATGTGTGCCTTTGGCTGTGGAAAACCCCTTATGGTGGCAATGATGAGGAAAACTTTACATTTGCCACCACAACATTGTCTTTGCTCATCGTCATCGCCCTTGTCATCTTCTTCGTCGCATTGTTGTATATTGGAAAATGGCAAAATGGGCGCTGAGGCATCAGCGGCGACGACGAGTTGAGGAAACATTTTGTGCCACGTAAAAACAACTCGTTTTTCATTTGCATATCACATCCTAAACAAAGTTTGCCGGAATGACTGCCATTCCATTCGAAGGGATATCTTCTGTTTATGTTGTTGAATGTCCGGGGTGGGTGGCAAGAGCCCGTTTAGTGGGGGGTGATGGTGATGGTCGTGGTCCTGGTCTTGGTCTTGGTGGCTGAGATGTTCATGGCATTATCTTAGTTTGATTATGAGCTTTTATTTTGCCGTAGTAAGGTTTGCCAAGAAGAAGACAGTTCTTGGTTTTTTTTTTGTCATTCCTTTCATTCATTGTCCTTCTGCTTATTCCCTTTCCCTTTCTAATTTTAACTTAATATTATATGACAATTGCACCGTGGCGCAGTGTGGAGTAAGCAGTTCGAAGGAAAATGGAAATTGGTTTTAAAGTTGGGAAGACGTTTGGTTTGTGATTAATGGGAGATCAATTGAAATCAAAAAAATTAAAAAAAAAAAATTTCAAAAAAAAAAATAAAAAGAATTTAAAAAAAAAAAAATTTCAAAAAAAATAAATAAAAAGAATTTAAAAAAAAAAAAATTCCAAAAAAATAAATAAAAAGAATTTAAAAAAAAATTTAAAAATTTTTTTTAAAGAAAATGATTAAAGATTCATTTTCAGTTCAAATCCAAAAAAAAATTAAATCCTGTCCTAAGTGGATTAAAACATTTGAGATCAGTCAAACACCGCTAGGTCTGAGGAATATTCACCGATGGAAAAAAAATATTCTGAACGCAACGTTCCTCTCTTAAACTCTCTCTTGAAGTGAAAATTGGTTATCGTGTGGGAAGAAATTTGGTTTTTGATTAATGGAAGATTAGCAGAAGAATAAATAGGGAATGGATTAACCACTCATTTTGATTTCATTAACCCACTTGGCGCCAGCGTTCTTTTAAAAGTATCGGAAACGGTGAAATATTCAAGGGAAAATGAGTTAGGAAATTTGATCGAAAAAAAAAAAATTTAAAAAAATGTAATAAAAATTTTTTTAAAAAAAATTGAATAAAAAAACTTTTAAAAAAAAATTTTAAAAAAAAATTGAATAAAAAAATTTTAAAAAAGAAATTTAAACGGTTGAAAAATTCAAGGGAAAATCAGTTAGGAAATTTGATCAGAGAAAAAGTTTCAGCCCATACCGAAAAAAAAAAATTTAATAAAAATTTTTTTAAAAAAAACGTAATAAAAAAAATTTAAAAAAAAAAAATGTAAAGAAAGTTTGAGAAAAAAAATTCTGCACTAAGTGTATTAAAACATTTGAGATCTGACGAACACCGACACGTCTGAGGAAAATTCACAGATGGAAAACAATTCTGAACCATTTTTTTAAAAAAAATTAAAAAAAACAAATAAAAAAAATTTAAAAAAAAATATTTTTTTTTAAATTTGATCAGAGATTCATTTTCAGTTCAAATCCAAAAAAAAAATTTAAAATTTTTTTTTTAAAAAAAAATTTAATAAAAAAATCCCGTGGATTAAAACATTTGAGATCAGTCAAACACCGCTAGGTCTGAGGAATATTCACCGATGGAAAAATATTCTGAACGCTCTTAAACTCTCTCTTGAAGTGAAAATTGGTTTTCGTGTGGGAAGAAATTTGGTTTTTGATTAATGGAAGATTAGCAGAAGAATAAATAGGGAATCGACTAACCACTCATTTAAAATTTAAATAACTTTTGATTTCATTAACCCACTTGGCGCCAGCGTTCTTTTAAAAGTACCGGAAACGGTGAAATATTCAAGGGAAAATCAGTTAGAAAATTTGATCAGAGAAACAGCTTCAGACCATATCGAAAAAAAAAATTTTTAAAAAAAATATAATAAATTTTTTTTAAAAAAAAATTTAACAAAAAAAATTTTTAAAAAAAATTTAATAAACAAATTTTAAAAAAAAAAATTAATAAAAAAAATTTTAAAAAAAAATGTAATAAACAAATTAAAGAAAGTTTGAAAAAAAGTTTGAACTAAGTGGATTAAAACATTTGAGATCAGACGAACACCGACACGTCTGAGGAAAATTCACAGATGGAAAACAATTCTGAACCATTTTTTAAAAAAAACAAATAAAAAAAAATTTAAAAAAAAAATTATTTTTTTTTAAATTTGATCAGACTCATTTTCAGTTCAAATCCAAAAATAAAAAAATTTAAAATTTTTTTTTTAAAATAAATTTTATAAAAAAATCCGGTTCTAAGTGGATTAAAACATTTGAGATCCATCTTTTAGCCTTCCCAAAAGACAAAACATTCCCACCTCATCGCCTTTTGCCCACTGTTCCGGCTTGCCCTCCATCATCAAAGTATTGTGGAAAGGAGTGCGATGAGTTTGTAGCTGAGCCAGGCGGCAGAAGAAAAACAACAGCGGATATTTTTGTTTAATTCATTCATAGACACGCACCGACATGCTTTCGAGTGGCATTGGTGTCTTTCATCATAAAGGATAATGGTTTGTTGAGGAAATAAAGGGACGGCATATTTTGTCGTTTCGTCATTATCATGGCCAAGGAATCGCGAGCGGAAAGTGTACATGCCTCTCTCCCTCTCTCTTGGCCGGTACGCGCGTACAGCCAGCATCCATTGGTGGATTGCTGTTGTTGTTTCAACTACTTTTGAAGATTTGGCGTCCTTTCATACATTTTTCATGGCAGGATACAAAATAAAAAAAAAATATTTATTTAAGGCATTTTTTATTTATAGAATAAACAATTGACATTTTAATTAGATTTTTCTTGGGCTCATGCCGTAGAAGGAGGTCGGCTATTTGCCAATAAACAAAAAACACCTAAGAATAAGAGGGTATTTAAAGCATATTTAAAGGATAAATGTTTTCTTTTTTTAAGATTAGACATAAGTAGTAATCCTGTTGCGTGCGCCCCGTAATATTTCGTCAGCAGCAACGTATCGCATCTTCTTAAATCTTTATCGAATTTCACTTCAATATGTCTACCGGTGCGTACGGTTTTCGTTGGCAACGTGACACTTTCGGCTGTGGCATGTGTTGGTGAAATATGCTCCTTGTGTTCGGTGCAACAAGCTGCTGCAAGTACCGGTGCTCAATTACGGTGTGTAGCTGTACATTGCAACAACAGAGAAACCCACCTGCTTGGCATTTGCGTAATTGTGTGTTTGGTTGCAATTTTCTCGATTACTTTTGCAGTGACAATTTCCTTTTTTGTTTCGTTTCGTTTCGTTTCGTTTTTCTTAAATAAGCGTTTTTTTTGGTTTGTTGCGATCTTTGACAAAAGATGTGATAACGGAAATGTAAAGACGAGGGGACACATGCCTGACTGGTGTCAAAGAGAAAAAGATGTAATCAAAAATTGAGGGACAAAACAAAAGAACCGATGGATTGGAAATGTGAGATGAATAAGTGCATAAATGGAGCATGACAAGAGGACTCGTGCTCCAAGTGTCCTATAAGAGCTGGCGTCGAGATGATTCCCGTTGCTGAAGCGTTACTGTAACTAACAATGTTTTAAAGGTTTCCGCCTCTGAGTTTGTTAAACACAAGGAAAGGAAAAGGATTTTTTTTTTGGGAATAAAATAAATTTGGAACTGCTGCAGTTTAGCAACAAAGCTCAGATTTTTTTTTCAAATTTATACCAGTGTTTGAAATTCATATTCTGAGGGGGGAGAAATATTTTTGTCGGAAGCCCCTAGCTCTCGAGTTACTGTCTTCCAAAGCTTGGACAGTTGAGTCATACATTTTACAACAAACTGGTTTTTGGGGTTTTTTTTTCCACAACAAAATAGGTTTTAAAAAAAATTACAAAAACAATTTAAAACAAACAAAACAAGAAAATTACAAATTATGAAGAACATGTTAATTTTTGTTAGAACTTATGGGGAAATTCAAGAAAATTTTTGGTTGATTGCTTGGTGACAGAGTAGTCGGGGAAGTGTCGTGGGATGGTAGTGGCTTGGCTGACGCTGAGCAGAGAAAAATTGGGATGCCGAACCATTTGGCACTTTTGAGGAATTTTGTTAAAGAAGTCCGAGATAAACTGGCCAACTTTTTCAAGCTATGAACCGCTGCCAAGGTGAGTGAATTCTAATTTCCAATTGGCATTTTATGAATTTCGGAATTTAATGAATTTGAAATTCCATTCGGAATTTAACAAATTTGAAATTCCATTTGGAATATAATGAATTTTAAATTCCAATTGAAAAGTTGTTGATTTTAAATTCCAATTAAAATGTTATTGATTTTAAATTCCAATTGGAATTTTCTGAATTTTCTCAATTCGAAATAAAAGTTTAATTTCAATTGTAATTTTCTCAAAAATTAAAAAAAAAATATTTCGAACAAAAGATAGAAATAAATAAATTAATTCGATAAATTAATTGAAACAAAACAACTGCAACAGGAAAAATATCGATAAAACACAAATTTTAATTTTTAAACAATTTTCTATTTCGGAAAAAGTAGAAATGAATTCGATCTGAAAAATGTAAACAAAAAAAACGGGATAACAGGAAAAATATCGAAAAAAACAAAACAATCGGAATTTTATTAATTTTAAATTCTAATCGGAATTTTATTAATTTTAAATTCTAATCGGAATTTTATTAATTTTAAATTCTAATTGGAATTTCAATTTTTATGCTCATTTTTTAATGAATTTGAAATTCCAATTGTAATTTTATGAATTTGATATGCAAACTGGAATTTAATGAATTTAAAATTCCAATTGGAATTTTGTTAATTTTTAATTCTAATTGGAATTTTATAAATTTTCTCAATTTGAAATTAAAGTTGAATTTCAATTGTAATTTTCTCATAAAAATTCTATGATCTCGATTGAAACAAAAAATCTGTTAGCACAATTTTCAATTGGAATTTACTGAATTTGAAATTAAAATTGTTACAGGAAAAATATCGAAAAAACAAAACACCAATTTCAATTGGAATTTTATGTATTAGAACATTTCAAATTTAAATTGGATTTTTAGGAATTTAAAACAATAATGAAGACATAAGTGGAATTCTTAAAAAAGCTCTGACAAATTTGTATTTTTTTTTTATTTTAAATTAAATATTTTTAGCTGATCAGAAAATTAAGATTTTCCACTTATATTCTCAATTTCAAAACAATTTTTTAGATTTTGAACTAAAACTTCTCAATTTTATTGGAATTGCAGTTCCCTCAAAATTTCCTAACCAGCAGAGTTGTTCCGCACACTGACCAAAAGATTGGAAGAACTATTTTCTCGCCCTGCATTCCGCCCAATACCAAAAACAAAACAATTCGATTATGCGCTGCAATCCTTTAGAAACTTTCTCCCGCCATCTTTTTACCTATCCTCACTTATTTATGATGGGTCACGGGTTATAAATCACCCAAGTGAACGAAAAGTAGGCGGGGAAAACTTTGTGGCTAAAGCAGAAGTAATTGGGGAAAAGTCGACTAGGATTAATTAAGTTGTTAATTTACGATTAAAATATTAACAGCTGAGTGGGAAAGGTGAATAGTGGAATGATAATGGGGCGAATTCTGGTGAAAGTAAATGTTGTTAATGTTCACAGGTCTCCGTTTTGGGGTGGAGTGAATTTTTATTAGATTAAATTACATCTGAACGTGAATGTTGTTAAATTTGACAGAGATTTTACATTAGACGGCAGTTGCAAGAAAAACATTTCAGGCTCATAAAAATTTCATAAACTATGGGCCAAATGAAATGGGTGAGAGAGAGGACGAAGGGCTTCCATCAAAACGTATGACAATGTACACATGTATATGACGGTGTGTCGGTCTGTCTGTCTGTCTAACGATCCGTGGATATGGATATGCACACACGCTCTATTCGAATATGTGATGTTTTTTTGTGTCACACGAGGAGTACCAGTTACAAAAAAAAAAAGAAAAAACAAACAAACAGAGCAAAACAACCTACGTAATGATGGCTGTTTACGTGTTTTATTTACAACGCCTAAAAGTACATTAAGAAATTTGTTTATTTTGTTACGAGTACATTTATGAGCCAAAACACTCCATGCCAAGCCATCATGTCAGCCCTCCAGCCAACCCCCTTTTTGTGACTGACTGGCTGGCATGGCTGGGCAAGGGCTGGGGGGGGGAGGAGGAGGGACGTTCCGAAAGGTAATACCTATGATACTGATTCCAGGAGATTTTATTTCTATTTAATTGCATTAGTTTAGTTTCTTACGGCCATGCCACGCCATCAGTGGTGGGTGTCACTCAGTCACTCAGTCTCCGGCTGGAATCATAAACGTAAAACAACCTCTCAAATAAACAAATCATGCTCATGTATGACGGTGCCCGTTCCCGGGCATTCTTCAAAGACGAAAGGTAACATGTTACGCATCCATATGGCAGTTGATGTGCTGTTCGGTCGATGTGACACATTCACCCAAAAATTGGAGCAGTTTAGCCCCTGCACTTTGACAAGTGACTTACTACGGTGAAATTTTATCCACTTTCGCCACTGACTTACAACCATCAAATGATATGACATATATGTATGTATGTATATGGGCTATAAACACACACACACACATAGATATATATATATATAGTCTCAGTCAGAATGGATGACTGTTTATTGTTAAGTTGTGTCATTTCAATGTTTTTATGACATTTTTATTGAAGTCATTCGCCATTCACTATTCACCACCAATGGCAGCAGCAGCTAAAAAAAACATTTCATTCTTTTCGTTGTTTTTTGCCAACAAACAACAAAACTAAATTATTGTAAAACATTTTATTTGTCCTTTTGTTCATATTTGAATGCTAAGATCTCTCTAAAAATCTGTTTTTTTTTCTTTTCGCTGTTATAAAGAATTGTTAATGATGCCCAAAAGTATGCTGTAGCATGGGAAGATTTCATTAACCTGCAAATATGCAATTGGTTAATGTTTGCACGGCAGCAAATGATCAAATTCAAACCGGTAATTGGAATTGGAACTGTTTTAAAATATTCTTAGCGAAGAGGTGGAAATCAAGGCAGGGTTCTCATTTCCCAGAAGATCTGATCAATATTGGTTGCTAGTGACCGACTCAGAATTTTTGGGTCGCTCAAGATGATATCAAAGGAATGTTTTAATTCCTCTACTTCTGCTGGGCTTTTTTGGGAGAATCTCAACAACAGAACATATACTATAAAAAAATTCGCAAAACCTCCTCCCCAATCTGTGTTAACGAGAAGTATAGGCGTGGAACGAACAGTGAGGCGGATCAAAATATTGCTGTCGACCGTCATTACGAATATCTACTAAGCAAGGGAACACTAAGAACCCAGTGGAAAGACCAAGTGAATGAAGACGAACCGGGAAAAAAGCACGTACAAGGCCGAAATGCTTTTGAATAATTTATTAAGCAGGCCCAGGCCAACGAACATTTTTCAGTGGCTTTTTGCACAGAGAGTAGTCTCTAATTGATGAAAAATATCTCTAGAAAATCCATTAGCCGATCGGAGCCAGCTTTCAACAGCAGATCCCGATCCGAGGGTATACAAAATTATAAAATTGGAATTCTCACAAATTCAAATGGAGGTTAAATGATGTCAAGTGAAAATTCAAACAAAAAGAAATAAAATTTATATTTTCTTTGCAATTTTCTGAAATCAAAACTTGTAAGGTAATTTTTCAAAATTTCCCAAATTTATATTATAAAATAGACATTTTTAATCTCAAGTTGGTTTTCCAAACTGTGTAATGGGAACTCTAAAATCTAAAATTTAAATTATAATTTTCTATAATTTCAGTCAGAATTTTCTAAAATTTAAATTAGAATTTCCTAAAATTTAATTTAGAATTTTAAAAAGGTTAACTTAGAATTTCCTAAAATTCAAATTAGAATTTCCTAAAATTTAATTTAGAATTTTACAAATGTTAAAATTCAAATTAGAATTTCTCAAAATTTAAAATAGAATTTCCTAAAATTTAAAATATAATTTCCTAGAATAAAATTAGAATTTCTTCAAATTTAAATAAGAATTTCCAAAAAATTCAAATTAGAATTGTCTAAAATTAGATTTTTCCTAAAATTCAAATTAGAATTCCCCAAAATTCAAATTAGAATTCGACCAAATTCAAATTAGAATTTCCTAAAATTTAAAATAGAATTTTCTAAAATTTAAAATAGAATTTTCTAAGATTTAAATTAGAATTTCCTAAAAATCATATTACATTTAAAGGAGAATTCAAATTAGAATGTCCAAAAGTTCAAATTAGAGTTTTCTTAAATCAAATTAGCGTTCTCTAAAAAGCATTTCCTAAAATTCAAATTAGATTTATAGAAAATTCAAATTAGAATTTCACAAAATTCAAATTAGAATTTCCTAAAGTTCAAATTAGAATGTCCAAAAAATCTACCATTCTCTAAAAAGCATTTCCCAAAATTCAAATTAGATTTCTCGAAAATTCAAATTAGAATTCTCGAAAATTCAAATTAGAATTCTCGAAAATTCAAATTAGAATTCTCGAAAATTCAAAATAGGATTCTCGAAAATTTAATTTAGAATTTCCTAAAACGCAAATTAGAATCTTCGAAAATTTAAATTAGAAGTTCCTAATGTTCAAATTAGAATGTCCTAAAGTTCAAATTAGAGTTTCCTAAGAATCAAATTAGCATTCTCTAAAAAGAATGTCCTAAAGTTCAAATTAGAATGTCCTAAAAAATCGAATTAGAGCTCTCTAAAAAAAATTTCCTAAAATTCAAAGTAGAATTTCCTAAAATTCAAAGTAGAATTTCCTAAAATTCAAATTAGAATTTTCTAATATTCAAATAAGAATCTTATTAGACTTCTAAAAAATCAAATTAGATACTTGAGAATTCGAATTAGATTTTTCTAAAATTCAAATTTGAATTTTCTTTTCATTTATCAGTTTCACTTCGATTTTTCTCCCATTCAACAGGTCCATTAAATTAAATTTAAATTAATTTTTTTGTAATTTTTTTTGTCAAAATTGGAATGGAACTTATGTTTTTCATTGGATTTTTATGAATTCTGAATAGAAATTCTATCAGTTCTAATTTTTTTTGATTTTCTCAATTTGTAATGGAAATTCTCAATTTCATTTGGAGATTTATGAATTTAGAATAGAAATTCTTAATTTACACCTAAATTTAGAATGAGTATGAAATGGAAATTCTGAATTCGAATGACATTTTTAGGGGATCAATGCAGTGCTATTGTACCAAGAATTTCTTCTACACCATAAACCGGTAAAATACTATAAATGTCGGCAGTTAGATGGCCTTAAATCCCTTAATGGAATATAAGCCTATTGAGACAATTGATTTAATTTTTGTTCGAGTCACAGACAAAAGGTTTTTTTGTATCTTGTAAACAAAAGGATTTATTTTCGTTACTAACTGATCCTGCTATACAAGAGAATTTTCTCTGCATACAGGAATAACGGCGACGAAGACTAAAACTAAGTGTTGTCAGTTTGTGCAATAACAATCCTTATCAAGGAGCAACAATTCCTTTCAAGGAGCAACATTACAATTGAAACTCGGTCTAGCCAAGTACGTAACTGCGTGTGTGTGTGTGTGTAGAGTATCCTCAGACTGACGACACTCATAACGGTGTATGAAGTACACAAAAAAAGTAAAACATATCACAACAACAAGCAACAAAGGTTAACAGGAGACACATCACCGGCAACGATTGACTACCAGCCGGATGACACTGGTGGCTGGTGGTGTTTGGCTGAGTAAATTGAGATTGCCACCAGGTGGTTGCGTTTTTTATTTGCCCCTGTATTGATTGTTGCAACTGAAGTAACATCGATCAGACACCACCACCGCATCAGAAAGGACACCGGGCCCTGCATACATGTCCTTGTTGAGTGTTGTTGGTGGGTGTGTGTGCCAGTGCGAGTGCGAGTGGCATGAAATGACACAATTTCATTTATTATTCATTGTTGCACACCGAAGAAAAGGTAGACGACAGAAATGTGCAGAAATTTACGGAATAGAAAACAAATATGAATGTTGCATGTGGGCATGAGTGTCCTTTTTGTTTTATGTCATATTATTTTTATACAGTTTCAATATTTCATAGGAATTATTGGAAAAAAGACACCACCCAAGCTAGGGTCTGCTAGGCGTGGCGGGTCATAGGCCATGGGGAGGGCTAGTAAATATGTTGGCAGTGGTTGACTGGCAGGTGCCCTACGAGGATACTCAATAAATTGTAGAGCAGAGGATTTAGTGCATCCAGATCATATTTATAATCGTATCAAGTGAATGAGCAGTATTTCATAAGAACCAAAGAATTGATTGTCCTACTCGAGAATTTACCTCCCGGCCAGGGCTGACTAGTCCGTCTGGGCAAATTCTTTGTCCTTGGCCTGTCCTGGCTAACCAAAACGGAATTCATCTTCCATCGTTTTTCCACATTCCCTGGGTTGGTTCACTCCCATCTGCCAAACACTACACGCAATGTAACTCCACCTGATGTAGAGTACACTCAGGGCGCCCAACAACAGCAATTCTTCGCTACACACACACACACACACACCTACCTGCAACAAACAAACCGTTCTTTGATTCCTCTTGCAAACGGTGATGGCCTCCTTGACTGAACATAAATGATTTTGGGTGCTCGTAAAATATGAAAAAGAAAATTTTTTAAAAATAAAAAAAGAAACCGAAAATCCTTCAAAGAAAGGATATATTTTCCTTAAAATCCCTAAAAATCAAAAAGGTTTTAGAGGAAAATCTCTTTTGTTTCATTTACTTTTTTTTCTTAACAAACAAAAAGAAGGGAAACATAGAATTACGCAAACGCCTTCCCATAAGAGCACGCAACGACTGAAGGTTGTTCTTTTGGCAGAGGTTTGGGGGGAGGTGGAGAGCTCGTAGTGATTAGTGATCAATCATCAGGACAATGTTGAATATTTGGCAACAATTTCAAATATTTATCCATTGTTCAGTTTATCCCAAACACAGAAGGTTAAATGTCAAAAAACATTTTTCAGAGATTATTGTAAATTATTTACGCTAAATATCGAATGGATTTTTGGGATTTTGAAGGTTTAAGCGCTTTTGTTGAAGAGCTGAACGAAATACATTTTTGGTAATTTAGGAGCATAATTGCTGGATAAGTCTTGAAAGAATGTGGGGGGTCTGGGAAATTCTTTCTTGACAATCTATTGCATGTACCATTTTTTTTACTCGAACTTCAGATACTTGATACATTTTTAACTTACAATTTTTCAATCTTAACGTTTATATTAGAATATCGTTTATATTTTTTGTATTAAGCTATAAATCAATTTTTTTTTTTTTGAAAATATGTTGCTATTTAAAACCAAATGTCTGGTTCATTTTAGACTTATTTCCTAGTGATATAATGGTGCAAAATTAAATATATTTTATTAAGTATATTTTTTTGTTGACAATTTATTGCAGGTACCATTTTTATAACTCGAACTTCAAATACTTGATACATTTTTAATTTAAAAAATTTTCGTCTTAACGTTTGAATAAGAATTTCGTTAACATTTTCTGTACGAAGCCACAAAATCGAAAAAATATTTGTGAAAATGCATTGCATGTACCATTTTTTTGTTTAAAATTAAAACCCGAATTTCAGGTCCTTTTAACATACTGACGCAATTAAACTCTTTGAGTTTATGTTTTCGAAAATGCATTGCATGTACCATTTTTTGAAAATGTGAAAACCGAAATTCTGTTGCTTTTTTTACTTAAACGCGGAAACTAATAACGCTAGTGACACATAAGAGAAACCGGAAAGTTAGCGTCTATGTGTATGAGTTTGGAAATTTTCTTGCATGTACCATTTTTTTTTAATCGAAAACCGAAATTCTGTTGCTTTTTTTACTTAAACGCGGAAACTAATAACGTTATCGAGAACCGGAAAGCGAGCTTCTAAGTGTATGTTTCTGAAAATGCATTGCATGTACCATTTTTTTTTTAAATTGAAAACCGAATTTCTGGAATTTTTTTTTGGATTTACACGACCTTTTACTCTGGCTCTTGTGACACAACTGGACCTTTAGGTTTACGTTTTTGAAAATGTATTGCATGTACCATTTTGTGAAAATCGACTTACACCTCATTTTATACTGATGCTTGTGACACAAGAGTGAAGCGGGAAAGCGAGCTTCTAAGTGTTAGTTTTTGAAGCCACAAAATCGGAAAAATATTTGTGAAAATGCATTGCATGTACAATTATTTTTAAAAAATTAAAAACCGAAATTCTTTTTTTTTTTTCAATCTTTATACTAGTGAAACTGGAATGCGAGCATCTAGGTGCATTTTTTTTTTTGATAATTTATTACATCTGCCATTTTATTAATTCGAACTTCAGATACTTGATACATTTTTAAGAATTTTTTTAATTAAGAATTTCGTTTACATTTTTTGTACTAAGCCACAAAATCGGAGAAATATTTGTGAAAGTGTATTGAATGTACCATTTATTAAAATTTTTAAAGAATTTTTAAACTATGACATTTCCAATTCTCATCAGGAAATTTCTAATTCACCTTTGAAATTGAAGATTTTTCAATTGAAATCTTCCTTTTGGAATTGAGGTTTCCATTAAAAATTGAGTTTTTCTATTGGAACAAAGTTTTGGTAAAAAAAAAGAGTTATCTAAATAATTATGGCAGAAGACTGCAGTCCACTTCTTCTAGATCTCTGAAAAATTCTGGAAATTGATGGAACACTTTTCCAACACAATCCCCACAGCATCTTTTCTACCAACTGACCCCAGCCCGCACCCCTACCCCATTAGTTTAATTAATTGTGTGCCATTAAAAAAATATGACAACATTTTGCTGATTAAAAAAAAGAAAAGAAAACATTTAAATATGCCTTGTAAACCAAGCAAACGCTACTATCATCTACCCCCTCCCCTCTACACCCCCAACCAACAAACAGGCCTCCTTTCGTGCTCTTTCGTTCTTCATGAGGGAGCAGCAGATCATCGTAAGGTAAATACAAATAATTTTACTTTAAATTAAAAAAAAAAAGAGTCCGCGGAACGGAAGAAAGCACAAACACACACAGACACAGAATAAGAAAGAGAAGAGAGGAACATTAAAAATTCAAAAATCAAAGGTTCACAAAAAAGAAAAACAACGAAGCGCAAACGGAAAACACTGAAAATACACACACACACACAGCAACAACGTCAGATAGGAAAACAATAACAAATGAGAAAAGAATTTGGCGGATGGGGTAGGGGGAAGGGGGAGAGAAAATGAACCCTTAATAAAAAGGGGCGCCGAAAAATATGCAAATTTTTTTCATTAACCAATATAATGGCATTTCGGAGGAGTAGAGTTGCCAAGGCCCCGAAATATTCAAATGAAGCAGAGTTGCCCAGACAAGAGAACGCAAGAAGGCACAAGTCAAGCCCACCATGAAAAACGAAAGAGGTGGCAAATGGAAACAACATTGAAAAGAGTTTTTTTGTTCGTTTTGTTCATTCAAATTATTTTGAGGCGCTGTAACGCAGGCTGATGCTGCTGCTGCCGCTGTCGGCGTTCAAGGGTAATGAGCAGAGCACAGCGATGAACAGAGAAAGAAAAACCGGCAGAGAGCTGAAGCAAAGGATTCCCTGGCAAAGACCTTCTTTAGACTTTAATTTCGTTGGGGGTAGAGGTTGCTGTTGGTATCGTTCATCGGTGGCGCTGGCAAAGGAAGGGGGGAAAAAGGCATTTAACATAAAGGGGGTGTAATTGTTGTTGCTGTAATTTTACTCGATACTGATGATGCTGACATTAAACACAAAAAAAAGGAAAGAAAAGAAAAGAAAAAGCAACGGCAACAACATAATTTATGATACCCGTGCGGTATGATTAGAGAGCACCAACAATATTTTTCCCGTTACTTTTCGTAGGCAAAACCGGTGGTGCTCCCTCTTGGCCTCTCCCCCTACCCACTCACTCACCCACTCTCTCTCTCTGGCGTTTTCCGTTGCCAGCATTGAGTGGCACGTTCTTTAATGCTTTCATTCATTCATTTATTTTAAATTCAAACGCTTAATGAGATATGAAACAAGCTGGAGCAGCAGAAGGCGACAGACGACAGACGACACACGACAAAGCGTGCAATGAAATATAGCGATACAAAGACACTTTCACACAAACACACGAACACACACCCACACTGTCGCATACTTTTAGGTGTATACACCCGATAAGCAAGTACACATCTGAATATCGTAGCATATGCTCAGGCTGTGGCAAAGGCAAAAGCAAGGGTTTCTTGCTTCATTGCGGTGGCGTCACAGCAACAACGAGCCAAGTAAATTGCTGAAAGAAGTATTAAAAATTATATACATTATATACACTTGTATGTATGTGCTGGGACATGAGAGCAAAATGTAAAATATGAAAATTAGAAACACCGCGTCTGTAGTCGGTACACATTAGAAGGGGGAGAGTTTTCCCCGGGCCAAAGCATAGGGCTGGGCTTTAATCATGACTACTTGAATATTATATTTGCAGTGACATACAGGCACATCAATTGTTTGCCAAAGATGGGGGAAAATGGGGGAGAGAAAGAATGTTGGCGGGCAACTGTATGGGAGATTAAATTCATTTTTTGAAAGACTAGAGAGCGTTTTTAAAATAACATATTAAATATTTTATTTGTAAAAAAAATAAAATCAAAGCAAACACTTTCCTATGCAATTATTACAGACGAATAACCTTGAGATATGCAAATGCCAACAAAGTCAAAGACTATCACCCTTTCCACCCACGGTGACCACTCGCGACTTTCGACGATAGAAATCAGTGGTTAGAGAAGCGCGATGGATAGCAAATGGATTTTCGGGAGCAATTTAAACAAAATCATTCCCCCTTTTTGTATTCTTTGTAATTTGATGGCATGTGAAATGGATTTATTCACAGGCAAGTGGGCAAATTGTGGTTTAAAATATAGAAAAACTGAATTATAAGCAAATAAAAAAATTCGATTGCTAAATAAAAAAAAAAAAACAGTATGTGGAACAAAGAATTAGTCGAGCAATTGATTATTATATTTGATTATTATAATTATACTAGTAAGTTGTAACGCGCCTATGGCGCCCGTTGAAATATGGAAAAAACATTTTGTTGAAAAAAAAAAAATTTTGTGGAAAAAAAATTTTGTTGAAAAAAAAAAATTGTGTTGGAAAAAAAATTTTTTCTTGAAAAAAAAAAATTCTAGTTCAAAAAAAATTTTTTCTTGAAAAAAAAAATTCTTGTTCAAAAAAATTTTTGTTGGAAAAAAAAATTTTGTGGAAAAAAAATTTTTGTTGAAAAAAAAAATTTTGTTGAAAAAAAAAAATTTTTGTTGAAAAAAAAAATTTTAGTAAAAAAAAAATTTTTGTTGAAAAAAAAATATTGTAAAAAAAAAATTTGGGGAAAACACAATTTCTGTACAAAAAAAAAATATTATTTTTTTTATTATTATTATTTATAGAATGCCTATTTAAATTCCTACGTACTGCGTGACAGAGTCAGTGAATCAGTGAATCAGTGAATCAGTGAATCAGTGTATCAGTGTATCAGTGAATCAGTGTTGAGGGTAAATATATATTAAGATAATACTAGTAAGTTGTAATGCGCCTATGGCGCCCGTTGAAATATGGAAAAAAAATTTTGTTGAAAAAAAAAAATTTTGTGGAAAAAAAAAAAATTTGTTGAAAAAAAAAATTTTGTTGAATTGGAAAAAAAAAATTTTGTTGAAAAAAAAATTTTGTTGAAAAAAAAAAATTTGTGGCAAAAAAAATTTTGTTGAATTGGAAAAAAAAAAATTTTTGTGGAAAAAAAAGTTTCGTTGAAAAAAAAAAATTTTGTTGCAAAAAAAAAAATTTTGTTGAAAAAAAAAATTTTGTTGAATTGGGAAAAAAAAAATTTTTTGGAAAAAAAAATTTTGTTGAAATTTCTGTACAAAAAAAAAATATTATTTTTTTTTATTATTATTATTTATAGAAAATTATAGAATGCCTATTTAAATTCCTACGACTGCGTGACAGAGTCAGTGAATCAGTGTATCAGTGAATCAGTGTCGAGGGTAAATATATATTAAGAAAGGAAGATATAGTCGAGCAATTGACATCTAAGTGAAATCGGAAAATTAGCTTTTAAGTGGATGATTGTGAAAATGTACTTGCATGTAGCATTTTTTTATGTTGAAAACCGATCTCAAAATCGAAGTTCTTGTTCGATTTTAAATTACATGAAGTTTTTTGCTGACGCTAGTTACATAATAGTGGAACCGGAAAGGGGGTTGCTAAGTGTATGTTTTTGAAAATGCATTGCACGTACCATTTTTTTTTTTTTTTTTTTTTAAAATTTCAATTTCTTTTTCTATTTACACTCTATAATATATTTACACTCTTATTATACTCGTATAATAAAGAACATGCAGTAAAGGCCGTGTTTACAAAGTCATCGTTTAAATAGTTCCGAGTTTATGAATGATTTTTACAGGAAGATGTTAGAACAAACTCCAACGGGAAAAAAATCATGTATCGTGTATCATCAAATCATGTAAACGGGGACTTTGGTGTGTATATTCACAAACTTTTTTATCCCACTCACTAGAACAGAACAAAATTTCATGACTAAATGAGCTCAGTTTCACCTGTAGCGGATTTAAAAAAAAAGGAAAGTTATGCTGATTTGCCAGCGAAAGTGGCGATGTCCTCATCCTACACATCACTTTCACAATATATTTCTTGTACCATTTTGTACCAATTTAAAACCAAAGATTTGGTTAATTTTAGACTTATTTCTTAGTGATATGATGGTGCAATCGTAAAGGGAGCATTTATGTGTATTTTTTTGTTGACAATTTTGTGAAACATTTTTTACAAAATTTCCATCTTAACGTTGAATTAAGAATTTCGTTTACATTTTTTGTACAAAGCTACAAAATCGTAGAAATATTGGTGAAAATGCATTGCATGTACCATTTTTTTTATTTTAATTAGAAGCCGAATTTATGGTTATTTTTAACTTTGTGACGCTTGTAACACAATTGGCGTCTTTAAGTTTATGTCTTCGATAATGTATTGCATGTACCATTCTTTTTTAAAAATGTGAAAACCGAAGTTCTTTTGCTTTTTTCACTTACCCCGAGAATAATAACTCTAGTGACATCTAAGTGAAATCGGAAAGTTAGCTTTTAAGTGTATGATTGTGAAAATTTACTTGCATGTACCATTTGTTGAAAAACGAAAAAACCGAATTTCAATTTTGTTTATTGAAACTTCGTTTTTAGATTCTTGAGAATCCCTGATTACTATTCAAAAGTCAAAATGGTCGCTCGAGTACGGCGGAAGTCTATTGCGATGAGAAATTAGAATCTAAAAATGAATATACTTAAGTACGATGATGCCAATTATTTTTTGCCTATAAAGATTACATTAATTCGAATATTTGAATTATTAATTTGTAGTTGGCTGTCTGAATTCTCAAGTTTATATTTTCCCCAAGACCATTTCTCAGCATGGGCCCAGCTAACCCTCATCATCATGGGCTTTGATTCTCTCTCTCCCATTGGAATTTTTAAGCTTGTTATGCTTTCTTTTGACCATAATCATTCAAGTGTTAATTATATACACACGCACACACACAGAAATAGTAAGCAAAGACCAAATTCTGGGTGGGAAAAAAAAACAGAAAAAACTTTTTCTACGCGCGGTCTAATTTACTTTTCAAGCTAAAGAAAAACAGGAAAAATAAAGCAAAACCCGAACAGGGAAGAAAAGTAAAGTTCTTTTCTTGATTTTGAATAAACAGCCCACAAACAAATGAAATCATAAACAACTCAAAGAGAGAAAAGGCACCGAAAATGAACGGCAAAACAAAACAAAACAACAACCGAAGATCTCAGCTTTCAAGTAAAAACTTGTGTTTTTCTTAACCAGAAAAGAAGCAAAGATGGATGGAAAACTTTTCCGCTTTCCTTCCAATGCCCACAAATACTCTTATTAGCATAAAGTATTTGCAGTTCGCTGCTCGCTCTTGTTAATAAGAAAATGCACAAATAAAACGCAAAATATCAAAAGTCCGAGTACCGGGGAAAATTTCAGGAAAAAAAAACAACAACAACAACTTTTGAATTATAAACACAACAACGGCCATTGGACTTATTCAAATAAACATTAACAAAGGGCAAGTTTTTTTTAACGTAAATATCAATGGACAGGGTGGACCCAGTAGGCGTTTGGTTATTTTTGGACAGGAACAGCAGCTGTGTCTACCAACTGCATGCCATCAGTTTTATTGTTTCAGTTCACTTTTATGAAAACAGCCGTACCCCAAAAGAAGCCCTTCAAAACTGAATAGAATCGACTCCAATTCAAGTACTTGAAATATAAGACTGGCTAAACAATCGGCTTCTTCTGGTAACCTAGTCGTGCATTAAATTCTTCCTCCTTTCGTAAGGGATGAAATATCGCTACTCTTTTCATTAAACACACAAAATATCCGTTAAAAAAAAGGCTTAAATACCCTTAAAATGAAAGGGTTTATTTCGAAAGGGGTAATTTTACACGAACCTTCGCATGCGCTTTTACGAACGCCAGTCTGATGAAACCAGTTTTTGGGTATTTTTTTTCTTCCTGTTCGCTTTCACAAGGAGGTTCCCATTGTTGTGGTTTTTATAGCCGCTTTAAGTTGGTCCCATGAACAGGGGGTGGTTGGCTTTTCATAAGCAAACAGAAAGAGTCACAACGAAAGGGTTAACTGGCACAACGACTTTTTTTTTTTGTTTGTTTGTGGGCTGTCCAATCGTTGGTGGAAAAGTGAAAATGGTCAACTTGGGTTAGGCAGCTCTGCTGAATGATAATCGCGAGGGATTGAAAGGAAGGAAAGAGAAGGAACTAAGTAATGTACTTGGGAGCGTGTGAGAGAAGGAGCAACCGCATGTTCTGTTAATTAGAGTAGATATTAAAGATGGCGCACGTGTCGGCCCGTTTGGTGTGGGTTTACCTTTAAAAATTGGTAATGGTGTCAGAAAGATAAGAAATTGGGAGAAATTTAATTTGGCATTATTTTTGTATTTTTTTCTTTGTCATGTACAGATTTTAGATATTAATAAAAAATAAATAAACTTACTATTGTTAAGTAGTAATTAAAATTGTGTGAGATAGTTAAGGTGTCTGGGAAACGGAGGGTGACTGATTGACTAGCAAACGGCAACAATTTGAATCCAGTAATCTAGGTCGTGTCTATTTTTTTGAATTTCCCGCCGTTTACTTTATCTGATACTAGTATGAACTCCTAAACCATAGAATTCTACAATGGAAGTGTATGTGGGGCGTGTCTACCGCCCACTATCTTTCACATGTGAAGAGTTATTATAAAGGTTTTCACTCTAAGCAAATTTGTATTAAATAGGGGGAAAAGTTATGTGAGTTTCAGCTCAAATATATTGGAGTCTCTCACTCACTGAAAGTAAACAACTGATATCAGGGAAACTAAATCTCATTGCAGCAGATAGGTGGAGAAAATAGCCAACGCATACACAGACTCCTTTAGAAGCTGTTACGATGAGGCGGTCAAGAGACTACCAAACACCTCGACTGACATTGCCCGGCTCCTGTGGACTTAATGGATGGAAGATGTCCGGTTTACAATCTCTTGTCGACAAAACCTGTCTCTACAAAGATAAGCTTGCTACAATGCACTCCTTCATTTCGGCGAAGGGTTGGCTGAAAAAAGTCGTCCGTAACCAAGAAATCTTGGATATATTTTGGGAGACGAATTTACGGTATCACAATGGACCGCTTGATGGACTCAAGTGCGATATGCTTCGGGCAGCTGTCAAATAAACTTAACCTGAATTTGTGAGGCGCTTTGGCAAAAATTTTAAATTTTTTTCAATAGTTTGGTATTAACATGATTGAGGATTTTTTAAAAATTCCTATCAGATTTTTTTTTTTTGAAAAATCGTACTTTTTGAAATAGTAGTTCTAAATTTATAATTTCGAAAAAATGCCATCGGAATTTTTTTTTCTCAAATATATGTATATTGATTTTAAAAAAAATCCTACCAAGTTTTTTTGGATTTTTTTTTGATAATGTTCTAATTCAATAGTTTGGTAATAACATGATTGAGGATTTTTTAAAAATTCCTATCACATTTTTCTCAAATATCTATTGATTTTTTTAAAAATCCTACCAAGTTTTTTTTAAAAAATTTATATTAATTTTTTTTTTGAAAAAGTGAGTCAAAAAACCAACATTTTTTTTTTGAAAAATTTCAATTTTTTTTTTTTTTGAAAAATCGAACATTTTGAAGCATTGCCTGCATTGCCAGGTTTTTGTTTGCACTGAGTTCTTAATTTGTAATTTCGAAAAAGTGTCAACGGAATTTTTTTTTCTCAAAAATCTAGTGATTTTTAAAAAATTCCTACCAAGTTTTTTTTTTGAATTTTTTTTTTCAAAAGTGTTCTAAGTCGATAGTTTGGTGCTAACATGATTGAGAATTTTTAAAAAACTCCTATCAGCTTTTTTTTTTATTTTTTTTGAAAATCGAACATTTTGAAACCGTACCTGCATGCCAGTTTTTTGTTTGCCCTGAGTTCTAAATTTGTAATTTCGAAAAAGTGTCATCCGTTTTTTTTTAAATCTATTGATTTTTAAAAAGTTCTTACCAATTTATTTTTTGAAAAATTTGCAATAATTTTTTTTTTTGAAAAAGTGTGTCAAATATGTGTTTAAAGAAACCCTTGAAAAATTTCCATTTTTTTGTTGAAAAATTTACTTTTTTTTTAACTCAAAAAATTTCCAATTTTTTTTTTCAAAATTTTTTAATAGACAAATTTCCATTTTTTGTTGAAACATTTCCATTTTTTGTTGAAAAATTTCCATTTTTTGTTGAAAAATTTCCATTTTTTTTTGAAAAATTTTTATTAGACAAATTTCCATTTTTCGTTGAGAAATTTCCATTTTTTTTTTTTAAAATTTCCTTTTTTTTTTAAATTTAATTTTTTTTGAAAAATTTCCATTTTTTTGTAAATTTTTTATTAGATTTTTTTTTTGAAATGTGCCAAAAATCTTCCATTTGGAAAAATACTGAAATTTCAAAATCTGATTAATTCTAAATTATAATTTTTATAAATTCTGAAGTAGTTGTCTTTTTTTTTTAAATTATTTGTCGTTTTTCCTTGAAAGTTGCGAAAATTCTTACTTCAGCTGGCTCTACAACTAGTTGTTGGTCTTGGTCTCTGGCGAAAGTACAAAATGTTCGAAATCTGTCGCATCTGTTAGGTTGAGCTAAAGTGGCATGGATTTTTCGTCAAAAATTCATGTTTTTTTTTGTGGAATTTTTGATTTTTTCCTCTATCACTAAAATACAAAATCTTCAAAATCTCAGTGTGGGCAAGCAAAGTCCAGCTGATAACGCCCATTTACTTAAATTCAAAATTATTTTTTTTTTACTTTTTTGCTCTGTAATTTAAGTTGACTTTTGTTCTACAGTGTATTATACAAACATATGTCTGGCCTCTAGTTTATTGTAGAATACTACGGTTTTGAAATTGAGAACTCTAATTGAAGTCGTATTTTGAGTTATGTCACTATTGAAGTAAATGAGCAATATGTTGAAATACCCCAAATATAATTTTTAAATCTCGAAAGTTACGGGAAAAGTTCGAAAAAAATGTTAATTTTCGTTTAATCTATAGCGTTGCCATAAAAAAAAACTTCAGAGGAATGCAAATACAATTCAATGTGTTGTTGTAAAAGCAAAAAGGGTCACACACACGCTTCAACGACCAGATAAAGTGATTGGTGGCAAAATCGATGGACATCATGAGAAAGGGCCAAGTTATTTATAAACATCTTAAGCCTGAAACTGAACTACTCACACTGTAGTTGTTTTTGTTGCGGGTTATTTGTTGTTGTCGTGTCCGGAAATTACAATGTTTATCCTGTGATAGAAGTTTCGGCGTAAACAAACAAATTACCGGAAAAGGAAATCGTTTTCTAACCACGACCAACTGAGTGCCAGCTTCGAAAGCTACTTAAGCGTAAACAAAACTATTAGAACTCATTTGCACAGAGAACGGAACGAGTAGCCGATGCTATAGCAACAGAAATAACAGCAACAACAACAACAAGTTTGACAGGACAGTGGGGATCATTAATTAATCCTAATAAATAAATTCAATGAGTTCGAGTACAATTCTCGAAGAATCATTATGTGGTCGGTGTTTTCTTTTTTTTTTTCTGTGGGGTGTGGGATTTGATTAATAATTTAACCGGCGAAAACGATGGAGTCACAGAATACACTCAAACACAGCGACACACACTCACACCGGTTCATAGGTATTGGCATAGGTGTGTGTGTGTGTGTGTACGGTCTGATAAATAAGTGCGTTTGTTGTTAACTAATTGTTGAAATGTGTATTAAAATAAGATTAACCCCCAGTCGTCGGGGGGACAAAAGATAAAGAAAGGGTGTTGTGTTTGTAGAGAGTTAGGAAATTCAAAACAGGAAAAGGCGGAAAGGATTACAATACAAAGTAAAGTAAATTTATATTCTAAAGTAAATTTCTATTTAATATAAAGTAATTTATATTAGAATATAAATTTACTTTGTATTGTAATCCTTTCCTCCTTTTCCTGTTTTGAATTTCTTAACTCTCTAGAAACACAACACCCTTTCTGGGGGTCAATCTGATTTTAATACACATTTCAACGATTAGTTAACAGACAATTTGGCTAGATTTTTGAAGCGGCAGACGAAAGACTCTGGAGGGAAGCGAACGCTTCATTTTTTTGAAAATTTCCCATTTTGTATTAATTTTTTTTTGGAAAAAGTGTGTCAAATATGGGTTTAAAGAAACTCTAAATTAATTTTTTTTTGAAAAATTTCCATTTTTTGTTGAAAAATTCCCATTTTTTTTTTTTTGAAAAATTTCCATTTTTTTTTTGAAAAATTTCCATTTTTTTTCTGAAAATTTTCCATTTTTTTTTTTTTTTTTTGTAAATTTTTGTTTTTTTTTTAAATGTGCAAAAAATCGTCTATTTGGAAAAATATTGAAATTTCAAAATCTGAAAATTGTGCTGCCTCGTAAAATTGTAATTTTTATAAATTATAAAGTAGTTGTCTTTTTTTTTGGAATTATTTGGCGTTTTTCCTTAATAGTTGCGAAAATTCTTACTTGTAAATGTCCATTTTTTTTTGAAAAATTTCCAAATTTTTTTTTTGTAAATTTATAATTAGATTTTTTTTTTTAAATGTGCCAAAAATCTTCCTTTTGAAAAATATTGGAATTTCAAAATCTGAAAATCGTAAAATTTTATTTTTTATAAATTATAAAATAGTTGTCTTTTTTTTGGAATTATTTGGCGTTTTTCGTTAATAGTTGCGAAAATTCGTACTAAAAAAATTTTTTCCAATTTTTTTTTGGAAATGTCCATTTTTTTTTGAAAAATTTCCATTTTTTTTTTGTAAATTTTTAATTAGATTTTTTTTTTTTTGAAATGTTCCAAAAATCGTCTATTTGGAAAAATATTGAAATTTCATAATCTGAAAATTGTGCTGCCTCGTAAAATTCTAATTTTTATAAATTATAAAATAGTTGTCTTTTTTTTGGAAATATTTGGCGTTTTTCCGTAATAGTTGCGAAAATTCTAGCTTAAAAAAAAATTTCCAATTTTTTTTTGTAAATGCCCATTTTTTTTTGAAAAATTTCCAAATTTTTTTTTTTTGTAAATTTTTAATTAAATTTTTTTTTTAAATGTGCCAAAAATCTTCCATTTGGAAAAATATTGAAATTTCAAAATCTGAAAATTGTGCTGCCTCGTAAAATTCTAATTTTTATAAATTCTAAAATAGTTGTATTTTTTTTTTGAATTATTTGTCGTTTTTCTTTAATAGTTGCGAAAATTCTTACTTACTTACTGGCTCTACAACCAGTTGTTGGTCTTGGTCTCTGGCGAAATTACAAAATGTTCGAAATTTGTGAGTTCAGTTAAGATGGCGTCTTCTGTAATTGCAGTCCTAAAAAACATTGCTGATTTGTTTGCTAGGGTCAGTTGAGATAATTTTGTTCTCTGGGATCAGTTGAGATAACTTTGTTCTCTAGGATCCCCTGAGATAACTTGATCAAAAATGCTGCACACAATAGATCTCGAGATTTCCTTAATTAAGTCACCATTCATAGAATGCAACACAAATGCCCTCTGGTGGAGAGATCCGCAACGCCAGGCGATTAGGCTTTAAAAGTCATTTCTTATTCCTTATTTTTGTAATTTTATTTATTTGGGGTTTTTTTTTCATTAAAAGAAAGTAATTTCTTATAAATTTGTAACACTCACAATTCCCACTTTCCATCACACTCCACAAACACCCTTTATACCCCCTTCCCACCAAAAGAAAAGAGTGCTGATGGCAGTTCAAAAATTTCATTGCTCCTGCCCATTGCCCCATAAGCATACATTTAATTATACATTATACAAGCGAAACGTAACGTAACGCAAAGCAACACTACGTAACGCATCTTCAACACTTCAATGAACAACAAACGAAAGAAATGGAACCCAAAAAAAAGGAATAAGGCCAAAGAGGAAGTTGAATTTTTCTATGAATTATAAACACACACACACACACACTCATCCACACAAACATATGCAGAAAGCCCAACACCCAGACATTTACTGGTTGGCACTAATTCATTTCATATGCTTCAGCCAGCAGTGTTGCCAGGAGAGTAAGAAAGCTGATGATGATGGCGATGGCGTTTGGCGATGGTGTCGCTGGCAATGGAGATGCGGAAGTGTGTGCGTGTGCATGTGTGTGTGTGGTTAGCGGCTTGCTTGGGCATACAATAAAAATAACAACCACAAGAGCCTGAACAGAGAACCAAAAATAAATCCTTAACTTTGCTTAGGGCAGCAATAATTGCAATTGACAGCATTTCAATAAATGATGGGGGAGCCACAACAGCCCGAACCGCAGCACCAACGTATCACACACACACAATCTACAGACCGGCTGATGAAGATGTTGAAATGAAACTTGGCCTTACATTCCCCCTTCCAATCAGTACCAACGAGTTTGCTTTTAAGTTTCTTAGGTGATAATATTAAAATTATTTGCGCAAAAAATATGGCTTAATTTCTTGTACTGCCAAAGGAAATGATTTTTTTTCTTCTGAGGGCTTTTGGTTTTGTTTTAAACTCAAATGAAGTGTAAAGAACGGGGAAGGGCAAACTTTGGGGCAATGAAAAAACAACATAATGAGCAAAGAAGAAAATTCTGCTCAAGCGGTACAATTGAATTTGCTATATCTTTGTAAATAAAAATTTTTGAATTTTTAATATCGAGCCAAAAAAGAAAATTCTACAGCAGAGTACTTTTTTTGTGTGGGCAAGCAAAAAGGGCTGGGTGTGGTGCTTGCAATACAATTGAATTTGCTATATCTTTGTAAATTTTGAATTTTTAATATTTTGATTTTAAGAGCATTGGACAATTTTCCAAACAATTTCATTAAAAAGCGAATTTCGGAAAAAATGGCACTTAGGTGTTTTTTGCGGTAAGGGCTCCATATTTTTTTGTGAAGACCCACACTTAGCAAAAAAGTCACCCATTTAAAACGCAACCTTTTAAAAGAAAATTCAAATATGAATAATTTTTTTCTAACCACATTTAACTCGGTTTTTAGGTTGGCCCTCCGGTCTCCTCAAATCACTTCTTTTCCATAACCTCTTAAGATATTGGTCGTGTTGTTGTTCTTCTGTGTTTTAGCAGTTTTTCTTTTATGTTTTGTAAATATTGCGCTAAAAGTAACAACACCAACAGCACTAGAAACGCGAAGAAAAGTGGCGATACTGTTTGGGATTCTTTCTTTGTGTGTGTGTGTGAGTGTTGTTTCTCGTCTGTCTTTGTTTCCAGTTGAATGAAATGGAAATTTTTAATTGCTTTTATGGTTCTCTTCTCATTTCGTTGTGTTTTTCTTCCAAAGTTTAAATTATCAGAAAGTTTATTTATTTCCTTTTTTTGTTAGACATAATCAATGGAGGCTTCGCCGCAGAAGATGTCTCCTTTCCCAGGCATAATTATGCTCAATATAAGAAATTCGGTATTTGTTAATGTTATATCATTATAATCGATGATGAGGGGGAGGAGTTAGAAGAAGTACGTTCGATTTCAACAAGCAGGCATTCTTAAATGGAACTCTTATGAAGCCGAAGTTATTTCCATGTATTTAATCAAAATTCATTGCAGACTGACTTATACGTAGCGCCAAATTTATTAGAGTTACATTAGAGCTGGGAATATTCCGTTTTTTTCACTGATCCTCTTCGGCATTTGCTAATGCAGGGTGAAGAAATCTGCACAACAGCTAATTGCCCACACTTGTCTACGAATTTATTGCTCATTGGACTTCCTTGCAGAGGAAACTTCTCTTTCTCCATTTTCCAGAGTTTGCTTTGAATATATTTGTCCAAATCGTCAGCAAAGGACTAAGGCATCGAAACGAGTTTGGTATCAAACTGTAGAACTGTTATTAGACCACTGAGAGTTGTATGGTATGATAGTTTTCCCAGGATTTCTTAGGGCACACCCAAAATGTAGGTGTTGATCGTAATTAAGTCGGCAGCATACGGTCGATGAAGTAAGTAAGTAAAAGAGTTAAATATTAAACAGAAAAATAGGAAAATAGAGTGAAAAATTAAAAAAGAAAAATAGTAAAATAGTTAAAAAGTAAAGTAGTAAAATTTTAAGAAAATAAAACAGAGTGAAATAGTAAAATTGAAAAATAGTAAAATAAGTAAATAATAAAATAGTAAAATATTTAAATAGTAAAGTAGTAAAATAGAGTGAAATAGTAAAATGGTAAAGTAGTAAAATGGTAAAGTAGTAAAATGGTAAAGTAGTAAAATAGAGTGAAATAGTAAAATAGAAAAATAGTTCAATAGTAAAATAAAAAAAATACTCAGATAGTAAATAGTACAACATTAAAACAGAAAAAAATAGTAAAATAGTTAAATAGTAACATAGTAACATAGTAAAATAATAAAATAGTAAAATAGAGTGAAATAGTAAAATGTAAAAATAGTAAAATAGTTAAAAAGTACAGTAGTAAAATAGTTAAATGGAAAAATAGTAAAAGAGTAAAATGGTAAAATAGTTAAATAGTAAAATAGAGTGAAATATTAAAATGGAAAAATAGTTAAATAGTAAAATAGAGTGAAATAGTAAAATAGTAAAATAGAGTGAAATAGTAAAATATAAAAATAGTAAAATGGTAAAGTATTAAAATGGTAAAGTAGTAAAATAGTAAAGTAGTAAAATAGTTAAATAGTGAAGTAGTAAAATAGAGTGAAATAGTAATACGGAAAAATAGTAAAATAGTGAAATAGTAAAATTGTAAAGTAGTAAAGTAGTAAAATATTGAAATAGTAAAATGTAAAAATAATAAAACAGTTAAATAATAAAATAGTAAAACATAAAAATAGTAAAATGGTAAAATAGTTAAAAAAATAGTTAAAATAAAGTGAAATAGTAACATGGAAAAATAGTAAAATAGAGTGAAATAGTAAAATATAAAAATAGTAGAATTGTAAAGTAGTAAAATAGTAAAATAGTGAAATAGTAAACTGTACAAATAATAAAATAGTTAAATAGTAAAATAGAGTGAAATAGTAAAACATAAAAATAGTATAATGGTAAAATAGTTACAAAGTAAAATAGTAAAATGGAAAAATAGTAAAATAGAGTGAAATAGTAAAATATAAAATTAGAAAACGGTAAAGTAGTAAAATATAGTGAAATAGTAAAATATAAAAATACTAAAATGGTAAAGTAGTAAAATAGTAAAGTAGTTAAATAGTTAAATAGTAAAGTAGTAAAATGGGAAAATAGTAAAATAGAGTGAAATAGTAAAGTAGTCAAATAGTAAAGTAGTAAAATAGTGAAGTATTAAAATAGTAAAAAAGAAAAATATTACAATAGTAAAGTGGTAAAATAGTAAAGTAGTAAAATATTTTTTTTTTTTAATTTAACTATCAATGTATCAAATTTAAAAATTAAAATTTTTTATATTACTATATATCACTATATTACTTTGTATAAAACATATGCCCTTATGCAAAGGATGGCCAATGTAGAATTTTTTCGCAAAGCTCTTCAAAGAAAACTAATTAAAGAATTCTAAACCTATTAGTGTTCTCAAAAAAACACCAGAGACACTTAAATATTGACAGTTATCAAAATGACCTGTCGTCCTGACAGATGGCCGTTGGCTAACATTCTGTTCATTTCGTCCTTTAGATTTATGAAAAAATTTTGTTTTTTTGTCAATTCAATTTAATAATAAAATTTTCAAAAATTGTTTATTGTATGACAAAAATGGTAGACGAATTTCAAATTTTAATTAAATTAAAATCTGGGCCTTTTACTGGGCCTCTTCAGCACCCCGGTAATTGCAACAATTTTTCAATCAAATGATCAATATCTGACAAACTCAACGACAACAAAACAATAGTGCCGCCACCGAACACAAAAAGGATAACACCACATACGCTAAAGATTCGGGGCGATTCTGTTGTTGATTGAATTGTAAACTCCGGCTCGTATGGCAAACCAAACACTTTAGTCGGAAATCCAATAACAACAATAAAAACAATCAGAAAACATGTTAAAACATGACATTTATTACGCACTATTAGCAAAATGCCAAGAAAAAAACAAAACAACAAAACAGGACACACTCGTATTACCGACAGACTGGCAGACACAGTTCAACGTTTACCCCCTTCAATGTGTGAGTCAATAAAGGATATGTGTGTGGCAAACAGCACATATGCACGTATTGTCAGAGTGTAGTCCTCGCCTCAATCATCCAGCCAAATCGATAAGTAAGTGTGCGTGTGTGTGTGTGAATAGGCTGCCTTTAAGGCAGAAATTGTCATCAGCTTGTTGCGCCTTCTCAGCGCTAACCATTTATTAGCAACAACAGAGTTTTCCCTTAAAAAAACCAACAAGAAACTCACTAAAGGGGAAAAAGGGTTTTCAGGGGGGGTTACTCGCTTGTTTTGCCAAAGGATATGTGTTACACACATCACAAAGGACACAAAGAAAGCATTTTGTGCCGCAGCAGCATCACATTTATTGAGACGCATTTACAGCAGTTCGTCGTCTGGAAGTCGTTAAAGGAAGGGGTGGCCTGATTTTCCATTACATGTGTGACATTCTCGAACAGGACAACAGGATGAGTGTGCTATTTTGTGGTGTTTCTGTGTTTTTTTTTTTATTTGTTTCTGTTTAAAATGTCATCATGTTTTTTTTTTCTGTTGGTGGCTTGTTTTTTGTGAGTGTTTCTTTTTTATTGACTTGAATTGTTTGTCAGTTCACTGTGCTGCTCTGGGATGGGACTGTGAATGGGTGCCGCGCCAGTGTTGGTAATCGTTGTCGCGTGTTGCGTTCCGCTCGCTTAGCCTTTCCATACGTGTGTGAGAATGTATATTCAAATCATATGAGTTCAGGCATGGGATACGATCCCACACCACATATGACACACTTGTACGGGTAAACGTGGCGAATTGATTTGTGGTGGCTAAGTGTCACTGGCAGTTAACGCAGTGGGGTTATTAGGAAATCGCGATGTGTAGGATTTTCCCAGGGTGGGTGGGGGTAATTTACATAGAAAGTTGTAGAGAGTGGCAAAGGATTGAAATGTTTAGTTCTTTCTCAACTGAATCTTTGTATATTATTTCCTTTAATTTCTATAAGGAACATCTTAGCTCAACTGTATTTCGAAATACCGGGTGAGCTTAATAAAAACTATATGAGCTCCAGAAATTAATAGGAAACTCCTTCACCCTGGCTGACGACCTCAACAGTCCATTTAAGTTTAAGATCCTTTGAAGATATAAGAGACTTGGACAGTATATGGGTTTGCAAGTCCTACCGGCTAGTAAACTTTGGTCCTTCGTTCTCACCTACTCGTCTAAGGTTTCTTATAAACGACCATTACGGATTTCGGTTCCTCAGGTTTTGATAAAGAACGACAAGAGCGACTCCAGTATTTTGTTCTCACTTATTCGTCTAAGGTTTCTTATAAACGACCATTAAGGATTTCTGTTCCTCTGGTTCTGATAAAGAACGACATAAGGAGTGACTGAAGTCCGTGGTGTCTTCTGGCGGAAGTGAGTCGACTTCCTCCTGTCTTTTGTTCTCAGCGACTGAACTTCGCGGTATCTTCTGGCCGAAGTGAGTCAACTTCCTCCAGTCTTTTGTTCTCAGCGACCGAAGTCCGCGGTATCTTCTGGCCGAAGTGAGTCGACTTCCTCCAGTATTTTGTTCTCACTTATTCGTCTAAGGTTTCTTATAAACGACCATTAAGGATTTCTGTTCCTCTGGTTCTGATAAAGAACGACATAAGGAGTGACTGAAGTCCGTGGTGTCTTCTGGCGGAAGTGAGTCGACTTCCTCCTGTCTTTTGTTCTCAGCGACTGAACTTCGCGGTATCTTCTGGCCGAAGTGAGTCAACTTCCTCCAGTCTTTTGTTCTCAGCGACCGAAGTCCGCGGTATCTTCTGGCCGAAGTGAGTCAACTTCCTCCAGTATTTTGTTCTCACTTACTCGTCTAAGGTTTCTTATAAACGACCATTACAGATTTCTGTTCCTCTGGTTCTGATAAAACATTTCGAAACACTTGAAGCCGTTGTAGAAAATCTCCAAAAAAAACGCATCATTGCTTATTTGCAAATTTTCTTTGCCATAAATCCTTTAAGGAAGGACTTAACCAAAAAAAAAAAAAAAATACCTCCCATCTGTGAGTGCCTGGGTGGTACGAACAAAAGGGTTTAACGTGCGGGCACTTTAAGAAGTCTGTCCTGTCCAGCACAAAGATAATTGATTTTTATGTTTCTGGGCTAATCCCCGAAACACATGCATGCAAAATTAGTTCATTTTGGACAAAAAGAGAAAAAGAAAAGAATTCAAAAAAAAAAAAACAACACTGCAACTGCCATCAAAGGACTCCTATCGCAAGACACACAACGACAGACAGCCAAACGCACAGACATTCTAATTATATCCTTTGCAGTTACTTTTCAGATGCCTCGGTCTGGTCTTTGCACATTGCGTCGGAGTCAAAGAAAAGGATTATCTGGGTGAGAGAGAGAGAGAGAGAGAGAGAGAGACAGGGAGAGCATAAGAAATTTGCTTTGCTTTGCTCTTCTTTCCTTTCTTTGCCCAGTTATGCAAAATTAAGCATTTCTTTTTCTGCTGTAAGTGTGTGTGTCGTGCGATTCTTCACCAGATAAAGGATATTGCAATTTTTAATCTCCTATGGACCATCAGGCGGCAAGGATTTAGTCAAATTAATATAAATTTTTTTCATTTTCTCTTTTTGCCGATTGAAGGAAGGTTTTTTGTTTTTTTTGCTCGAGATATGAAAATGGCAACAGGACCCACTTTCAAATTGGCAGATGTTTTTACAAGGATTTAAGGTAAATATCGAACAATTTGGGAATATGATGGCTGCGATTTTATACATATGCAAAAAGAAGAACAATTTAAGATAGTTTACTAATAACACTAGTCAACAGTCAAAATGTACTCGGAATGCGATAATTTTTTCTGTGTAGATAACCTTGACATGAGCTCGAAAAACGCAATAAAAAATTTTTTTTTCGTTTGGTTTTTTTTAAAAAAAAAAAAAAAAATTGTAATCTTTAGGCAAAAAATAAGTTTTTTCCTTTATATATTCATTTTTAACTTGGAAACTGTTGCTTGTATAGGAAAACAATATATGAACTGATTAAGGGAATTGTAATTTTAAATTTTTTAAAATTTAATTCAATTAAATCGGGCTAGTGGTTCCCGAGTTATGCCGGACGAAACAAATTAACCAAATTTTTTTTTTTAAATTTTAAAAAAAAAAAATAAAAAAAAACCAAACGAAAAAATTTTTTTTTATTGAGTTTTTCGAGCTCATGTCAAGGTTATCTACACAGAAAAAATTATCGCATCCGGAGTACATGAAATTTTTTTCATTTTGTTGAGTAGTGTAATCAGCCCCCAAACTAGGAATACAATGGCTGGGTTTTAGTCATATGCTAAATGAGAATGGTCTTGACGGTGATGGAGAGAGATTTTATATTTTGACATTATGCTCCGATCACAGTGTCCTGGGCGTAAACTGGAGGTAGAAATAATACTCGGTCCTGCGATGGTAGAGATTTTAACGAAAATTTTACTTTTTTTCGAATTGAAAAATCCGACAAGTAGTCAGTTAAGTTTGGAAATATTTCTAAAATATATTTAATTATCAGATTCATCATGTTAGTAGCTTAAAATAATCCCCCACTCCTTGCCTACAAACATATTTTTCTCCTAACTCCAAAATGTTTACAAACTTAAAAGTTACAGACATTTGGCCAAAGGAACTGGATTATAAACCATTGTGAGCTGGCTCTAAGAATCGTCGACGATAAAAACCGGGGGACCACATACTTATTACAGAAGGCAACGGACTAGTTCAAGAAAATCTTAGAAAACAACAGGAACAAGATAAAAAGCCCAGGAGTTCGATTTTATTTTAATTACAGCTACCGAACAATTTTGTTTGCGACTAAGGAGGAAAACAAATTAAGAGCAACTTTCCCTGGCCAGGTTTTTCAAATAATGACAGTGACAGTTTCCGCCCTACTCCCTTGTTACCCGATGAGGACTATACATTTAAACCGATTTCCTAAGCGCAAAAAAAAAATCAAATTCAAGGATTTTTTTTCCAAGTGTCACTACAAAAATTATACAAAAAAAAAACGCACACACAAAAGCGAGCCAGAAAACCCGATTTTTAATGATATGCCAAAACTGCAAACCGATTTGACAGTTTTGGGAATGAATCAAATCCCATAAAAAAAACACACTCACACACACACACACAACACAATAAACCAAAAAAAACTAACCCTTTGAGAATATCGGATCATACGCTTCACTCTAATTTGCATACGCACACATTTTTTTTTTTTGTCAAACAATTTTTTTTTTTTGTGAAACCTTTTCGTCTGTGCCTGATAAACAAATTAGAAGTTTGTGACGTTGTCAGGATATTTCGTCCTTCATTTCAGCTCATTGTGCACATTTGATTCATTGCCGCTGTGGACAGGAAAAAAAAAAAATGTGTACGAACAAAAAAAAAAAAAAAATCCTCAAGTCACCCCTCAACTCGTTCGGGGTACAGCTTTCAACTCTTTTTTTTGTGTGTGTGGAAAACAAAAAAACCAGTCTGTACATGACTTTATGAAAAAAAAGAAGAATTTTTTGTAATTTGAATTTGGAATGCAAAAAAAGAAACTATGCACAGTGTTGCGAAAGAGATAGGAGGTGTAAGAATAGATGAAATGTTAGGATATGATTAATTTTGAACTCAGAAAATGGGAAAAATATATGTGTATGAAGCTATTTCCCGGTGCTGAGGGTATTAACAAGGCTCATAGACAGACAAACGTCAGAGGTTTTTTTTTAATGTTGAGAGCCACCTATCAGCTATCTGCATCGGATTGAGATCACAACTTCTTGGTAACTTGGTAAATCATAGCCCTCACAAAGCTTTTCGAAGGGTGTTTTAAGTTAGTCAGCCTAGGGCAAAAATCCACCGGCGGTTTCACTATTCCAGCTTCTCCTGCTGGATGATTACAATGGTTCAAATATTCATTATTTCGTTACATATTATTTTCCAACAGATTCCGATTTTTCCAAGAAGATTTTAATTATTTTCATACCAATTTCAATTAAATTCAATAAATTTTCTTAAATTGTAAACCTCCTACTTCAAATATGTCAAAAGAAAATATTTAAAAAAAAGATTCTGAAGAATTCAAATCTCTGAGAAGGAATCTAGAGGCAATCTAAGCTCCTAGGCTGACACTCATCGAACGAAATTGAACTAATTTCAATAAATTGTAGACTTTCTGCTTGACAGCTGTCACAAGAAAATATTTAAAAATATTAATTCGAAGTTGAAAGATCCCGAAGAATTGAAATCTCTGAGAAGGAATCTAGAGGTTGTCTAAGCTCCTCGTCTGACACTCATCGAATGAAATTGAACTAATTCCAATAAATTGTAGACTTTCTGATTGACAGCTGTCAAAAGAAAATATTTAAAAATATTAAAATATTACAAGGAAATTCGAAGTTGAAAGATCCTGAAGAATTGAAATCTCTTAGAAGGAATCTACAGGTTGTCTAAGCTCCTAGGCTGACACTCATCGAATGACATTGAACTCTTTATAGTAAATTGTACACCTTCTACTTCAAATATTTCAAAAGAAAATATTAAAAAAAAAAATCTGTCAAAGGAAATAAAATTCTGCCGAAGAACAAATTAAAAATTTAAAAAAAAAATCGTTGACAGAGAATGACAAGGTGAAATAATTTTAATAATTTGTAGACTCTCTAATTGACGTATGTCGAAAGAAAATATTTAAAAAAAAAAAATACTACGAACAAAGACACTCAAACTTGAAATACCCAGGAAAATAAAAAAGAAGTTGACAGAGAATGACAAGGTGATCCAAGAATCTACGATCCTCCCGAGTAAAATTTAACTAATTCTAATTAAATTGTAGAATTTTCCGTAGTTAAAAAAAAGCTGGTAAAAAAAAAAAACCTTGGTAGAAAAATCCACTCTAACGTGAAACAAAAAAAAAATATTGAAATTATTTTAATAAACAGTAGACTTTTGCCTTGCCATCGGTCACAAGAAAAAAAAAATAATAATAAATATTTGGAAAGAAATCAAACGCTGGTGAAAAAGTAGCCCTAAATCAAAACACCTTGGAAAAAATTAAAAAAAACATCTTTGAATCTGAAGGTGATCAGCGCTACTGGATAGAATAATTTCCAAACTGTTTTCTGTGCGATGTGGATAAGTGAAGACATGTTTTTACAATTGACAAAATGGAGGAAGGAATTGCAGACATGCGCAGAACAAACAAGTCTCATAACAGCGAGACTTTTTTAAAGATCGAGGGTTTGAATCCCGCTTGCGTTTCTTTCAAATTTTACAAAAGTCTTTGTAGTTAAAGGAAATTATACTCTTGCCTATCAGCGTGGAGCTTCGTTTCCCAACAGAGGCTTTGGTGTGGCGCAGTAAAAATCAGGCCACCCGGTTTACTCTTGGACCCATAATTACACTATAAATTTACTTTGTATTGCAATCTATTAAAAAAAAAAATGAAAATATTTTCTTTAAAATCAAAATTACACAATAAATTTACTTTGTATTGCAATTTATTAAAACAAAAAAAAAATGAAAATATTTTCTTTAAAATCATTTTCATTACGATTGAAAGGATGGGCGAGCAGGAGTAAAATCCTTAAGAATATCTCTAAACAAGTTCAAGGTATTTCAAACAAAGCTCTACAAATCGCTTCTTTACTTCAATAGTGTCACAATGCTCAAGCAAAAGTTATAAATCACTTGTTTTGTGCTGCGTGCTCTAATTTATTCGGAAAACCTTTGATTTCCCCCCCTTCTATTAGCTAAAACTTTAAACGGCTCTCCAGCAAAAAATCGTGTTTTTGAGTTGCGATACTATTCAAGTAAATGAGCGATTTGTTCACAATTGTTAAAGCAGCAACAGAAACTCTTTATCCCCAATTACCCCAATTTTCTACGAAACACTTGAGATAAAAAATCACTAGCAATGACAAACCATTCTTTATCCGAACACTGTGCCACATTTAACCTGGCCTATCATTTGTTAGAGTCCTGTGGATAGACGTGTGTGTGTATGGTTTTTTTCGCAACCCTTTTGCCAGCACTCTCCTGTGCTGTGTGAGTGAGCATTTTTTCTTTTCCCATTTGTATGTTTTGTTTCCAAAGTTGCTGAAAGGGTTTTCCATTGTTATGGAAACTGTTTCTGTGTGTGTGTGTGTTAATTTGCATTTTGTGTGGATTTGAGTTGAGTCTAAATTTGTGTCTAAACTATTTCCTTCTCGTTTATTTTTTTTTTGGTGTGTAGACAGTAATGTTGTGTTCCATGCACGTCCTTCTGTGAGGGTTTTTTTCTGCTCGTTTTTAAAATGTGAATGTAAATGATGATGATGATGAGGTTGAGGCTGACGATAATGATGTTGTTTGTATGTGATGTGGGCTTTTAAATCCAAATGTTCATATTTTGTTGTTGTAAACTCCTTTTGTATGTCTATTCCGTTTTTTTCATTGCTGGGTAGCATTTTTTTTTGTTGAATCCTTTCTTTTGTATTTGACAAGTGAATATTCATGTTTTTCCAGTGCGTTTTTTTTTTGTGTGTGTATTATTTTGTGGCATAAAACAAAAAAAAGGGTTATGCGTGTGCCTGCATTTTTTTTCATCCCGTTTTGGGTTTTTTTTCAGAGCACCAAACTAGAGACAGGCCAGCAAAACAAAAAACGTGGGTACTTTAACATGTGCTGAAGCAGAACCGTTTTTTTTTGCCTTTTTCCTACCATCAAATCTGGGTGTATTGTGGACAGAAAAAAAGAGATCATATTTGGTTGTTTTTGTGAATTTCTATTTACAGGGTAATTAGAAACCAAAAAGCAGAAGAGAATCAAACAGTGCAGACATGATGAAATAATAACAAAAAAAAAATATTAAGTCATAGAATTAAATGTAATCCTTTAGGGTTTTTAGGCGAAGTCTTTGAGAGGAGGAACAAATTATGGGGGTCATCCTATTGTTAGAGGGAAATTCTATAGCTTAACCCTCTAACAACCAATTTTTTAAAACTCTATAAACGAATGTACGGCTAAGGGGTTAGCGGGTTAATAAGTTCTGATTATTTCTTATTATTATTTTCTTATCTGGCTGGGCCCTGATTCTTTTTGTTGTTTCCTAAACTGACACGCAGTCTTTGTTACTGAAGCACACGTGGAAGGCGTACGTGGAAGGCTTACGACATTAGTAAGACTTTTTCTAATATTTTTCTAATTTTAATATATTTTCAAGATAGAAGGCTAGGCTTCCTATCTGGCTGGGCCCAGATTCTTTTTGTTGTTTCCTAAACTGACACGCCGTCTTTGTTACTGAAGCACACGTGGAAGGCGTACGTGGAAGGCTTACGACATTAGTAAGACTTTTTCTCATATTTTTGTAATTTTAATATAATTTGTTTTTTTTTTAAGATTTTGGCATTCGCAGACAATACAATAAAATATTGTCTGCGAATGTCATCGGCTTGGAAGTAAATACTTTTATTAAAATTTTCTAACTAAAAAATCTGAAAAAAAAACAAAATATATTAAAATTAGAAAAATATGAGAAAAAGTCTTACTTTGCTCGTTAGATATCCGTCGTCTAATCCCTGAAATTAGAACATTTAGCCGGAATACGCGACTCTCCAGGAAATTCGTTTTTCAGCCGTAATGGTCGCATGTGGAATAATCTTCCAGCAAGTGTTTTTCCTGCCTGCTATGAGATTATCAAATTCAAGACAAACATCAGCAAACACTTCTCCCTCTTTCCTCCCTCCAATACCCTTCTTTCCCATTGCTAACACAGTGCATTGCATTTATAGGGGGCATCCCCTGAGAGTTGGCCACAAACAAATAACACAAGTTGTCTCTTAACCCATTCAAGACCAAGACATTTTTTAAAAAAAATTTTAAATTTAAATTCGAATCCGTTGACATTTTTAACTTTGCGAAATCCTTTTCTCTGTGTCATATGGCACGCTGGCCACGAATGGGTGAAGTTTGCCCTGGATCAGCCATTTTCAAATACTTCCCCTTTGGTGAATATGTTAATTTTAAAAAATTATAAACTATTGCATACTTATTGGGGTTGTAAATGTTGAAATATTGTAGCATACATTAAGGGTCAACGTCCATTACCAATAATTCCCTCTTTGATGCATCTCAGAAGTCCCAATCTCGAGTATCTGGCTTGCATATTCTTAAAAAAAAAATCACCTGCTTTTTGTTATATTAATTTAAATTTTTTTTAAATGATTGTATAATTTTTGGAATATTAATTGCTCAAATATTGTAGCATCCACTGTGTTAATGGAAGGATATTAAGGTATCGGAAGGAGGATAGAGGGAGTAGTGTTTTGAAATTTTTTTGGAATTTTAGAATGTCACCGCTGGCAGGAAACCCACCTGCTGAAAGAATATTCCACATACGAGTGCCGCCCACTAACATGCCAATCTCTCTGGACTTTGAAAACAGCTCGAATGAGGATCCCAGCCAACTTTAAGGAGTTTATGATTCAAAATCTGTTACCAGTATCTCCTATACAACTGGAGCACCCTGTATTGCAGTGCCACTATTTGCGAATCACCCAGAAAAAGGACTCTAAAGGGTTGTGCACGCAACTTTAGAATTTAACTTTACAAAGAGAGCGCAGCGAACAAAACGAAATCCTTTTTTTTTATTTTTTGTTCTTCCTTGTCAGACACGCATACATCGGCTGCTGTTGTTGTTGTTGTTATTATTTATCTGTGGCATGCAAAGTAATGTTAATCACAATAATTTATGAAGCACACGCAGTAAAAGGGAAAAAAACCAGGGAGAAAGCAGAGACAGCAGCACGAGCCGCAGCAGAGAAACAAAAAAAAAAGCGTAAGCAAATAACATTTGCATGCTTTTCCCAAAAAAAAAAATCCCCCCTAAAAGTAGACTACAGTGAAGCAGAAGAAGACAAAAACACAACGCACGACACACACACTCACACGAACCGAAAAAAAGCACAGATGAGCATTTTAAAGGATAAAGTATTAAAAAAAAATTACAGCTCCGGTATACAGAAAAAAAACCAAATTACACTGATGGGTATGATTTTTTTTCCTTTCTTGCTGACTGACACTGTCGTTTGTGTGTGTGTGTGTGTGTGTCTTCTATTAATGTGTTAGACACGCGAGGGGTGACTTCAACAGTCCTCGTTTTTTGTTCTTCCATTCTTCTTCCCTCATGGCCGCCACCTCCCGGCGTTTGTCATAATGAGATACAGCACAGAGCAGCACAAAAGCATTTTACATTTAAAAGCGTTTGCTTTCGTAGATTTCATTATTAATTTGAAAAATATGCACGAGATAAGAGTTAAGCACGAAACGGAATAAAGCCTTTGAGAGTTGATACGAGCGTATATCACCACATTGCTGCTGTTGTTGTTGTTGTCGTTGTTCTAGAGAAAAATGAGCACCGCTCAGTGGAGCGACACTCGACTCGGCATTTTTGAAATGCGTAATGAAGGGAAAATGAGGCATCTATAGATTTTCTTTATGGTTGAAAGAAAAACCAAACACATTGCAAATATATTAAGGAATTGTTTTTCCGCGTATATGGTTTTTGGCAAATTCTGAAAGTATCATTTGGCAGAAGAAGAAGAATAAGAAGATATCATATGTTTTACAATTTTGGCATACTTTGGGGGATATTAATTGCTTGAATGGTGCATCATACCTTAAGGGGGGTTGAATATTTTGTGTTTAATTATAGATACTGTGGAGATATAGAATAGCGTACTGTGGTCCACCCTATCTTTGCATGCTAGTATTTTCCGATCCTCAGAGGTTTAGGGTTCCTGTAGCTCAATAATGTGCCGTGGTTTAGTTTTTTGTGTGCCGCAATTCACTAGTTATTAATGACTTTCAGGCTCTTATTATAGGAACTTATTTAAAAAGAAATAATTAAAAAAAACTTTTAAATATTAGAAAAAAATTGAATTTCTTACAAAAAAAATTTAAACTTTTTATAAAAAAAATTAAATAAAAAAAAAAATGAAAAATTTTATTAAAAACATATTTTCTTTCAAAAAATTTAGTGAAACATTTTTTTTTAATTTTTTTTTTCATAAATTGATTTATAAAACAATGATTATGTAAAAAAAATTTAATTTTTTTCGGGGAAAAAAAATATTTTTTTTCATAATTTTATTTATAATTGCAATTTATTAAAAAAAAATCTTTAAAAACCAATTTCAGATATTGAAAAAAAAATTTAATTTATTAAAAAAAATGGGTTTTTTTTAAAAAAAAATAAATTTTTGGATATCGAAATTATGTAAACATTTTATAAAAAAAAAAATTATTTAAAAAAAATTAAATTTTTGGGTATCGAAATTATTTGTTTATGCTTCATAAAGTTATTTCAACCCGCAAACATCTATTTTATGTGACTACGTAGTAGAGTGGAGTGAAAACATGCTTTTTTTTTAATTTGAAAAAGTTAACCTCGGAAAGAGATGTAGTCTGGGGTCCTAATGAGGGGAAAAATAAAGAAAAAAATGTTAAAAAATTTTTAGGGGTCGCGCCACTCCCTCGAAATTTGGAAATTATCGCTATTTTGGCGTTGATTTTAGAAAAATCCTAAAAATTAACGACTTAACTTATTCGAAATTTAAAAGTTTGAGCTTGTTCAGTGCCCAAACAAAAGTATTTGAGGCAAATATGAGGATAATCGACTAATATTTGTTGCTTTGGTGGCGATTTCATTGCTCAGTCAATTTTCTGAAGAAAGGACGATTTGACTTATTTTACTTTTTGAAAATTTTGAACAATGAGAAAATTTTTTTTAAATTTGTTCATGCCCTTATTTCATTGTTTACGCTATTGCAAACATTTATTGACATAAAACTTTTTAGGATTTTTCTAAAATCAACGCCAAAATAGCGATAATTTCCAAATTTCGAGGGAGTGGCGCGACCCCTAAAATTTTTTTAAAATTTTTTTCTTTATTTTTCCCCTCATTAGGACCCCAGACTACATCTCTTTCCGAGGTTAACTTTTTTTTTTTGAATTTCACTCCACCCTACTACGTAGTAAGTGATTTTTTTTGCTTCATAAATTTATTTATAACTTCAAATTTTGTGACTTTACGTGTACAGATTTTAAAAAATTTTATTTCCCTCAAAAAAATTATTCAAACATTTTTTTTATTATTTATTTTTCGTACATTTTTTTATAACCCCAAAAGTAATGATTATGTCAAAAAAAACTTGAATTTTTTTCGGGAAAAAAAACTTGATAGAAAATATGAATTTAATGGAGAAATAATTTTTAAAAAAATTAATTTTTTGGAAAAAACATTTTTTTTTTCATAATATTATTTATAAGTGCAATTTATTTAAAAAAATCTTTAAAAAGCTATTTCAGGTATTTAAAAAAAATTAATTTATTAAAAAAATGGGGCGTTCATTTTTTTTTAACTTTTAAAAAAAAAAATTTAATATTTAAAAAAAAAAATTGTGGATATCGAAATTATGTAAACTTTTTATATTTATTTATAACTGTAAATTTTATAACTTTACGTGTACATAAAATAGGAAAAAATTTATATTTTTTTAAAAAAAAAATTATTTAATTTTTTTTTTAATTTTTTTGGCGAAAAAATATTTTTTTTTATAACTGCAAAAGTAATGATTATGTTAAAGAAAAAAATATTTTTTTTCTAGAAAAAAATTAAAAAAAAAATATTTTTTGAGAAAAAAAAAATAAAAAAAAGAATTTTTTGAAAAAAAAATATTTTTTTTCATAATGTTATTTATAACTGCAAAAATATTGTATATTTAAAAAAAAATAATTTTATGGAAAACAAATTTATATTTTTTTCTAGAAAAAAATTTAAAAAAAAAAATTTAATTTTTTACGGGAAATTTAATGGAATTTTTTTTTGGAAAAAAACATATATATGATTGCAGACAATCAACCATTTTACAAAGTGTGCAGAAGACTGCAAGTGCAGAGAAGACTGTGTTTAAGTATTCCAAAGCTGCTTAAGTCGCAATTTGTAAAAAATTCAAGTTTTTTTTTTTTTATTAACCCTTTCACTACCGAATTAAAATGGATGTGGCTAAAATTTTTTTGTTGTTTTTTTAATTAATATGCTAAAGACAAACACCCCTGCCTAGTTTCACACTGTAGAGTACGAATTATGCGTGGTAGTGATGCAAAAGTACCGTTTAACATATTTCAACAAAAAAAAACATGTTTGTTGTTAGTAACAATGTTTAGTGGAGTCGCGAAGTTACGTCCACTACAGTGGACATCAGTAGTGAAAGGGTTAATTTGTTGTAGTTTAATTGTGAAAGACAGCATTCCGACCGAAACGGGGAGTGTTAAGGGCAAACGTTAAGGGATCATCGAAATTACAAAGTAAAAAGTCAAGAATTGAAAGGAACGGAATTGAACTCTGTTTACATATCAATCAAATATTGACACACAAACACAAATAAACACACACGCACACATGTGCGAGCACACAAACAGCCACACATGACGATACACATACACAGGCAAGGAAAGGACAAGGACCGACAGACAATTTGCCCCGTAAAGAAGTGAAAGTAAATCTATCAAAACAAAATAAACCGGGCACACACAGCCTAACTTAAAAACAAATTTGCACGACCAAAAAAAAAAAAAAAAAAAAACAGCAAAAGAAAAACAACAAAACAGAAGAAGAATACAAACGGTAACGTAAGTTAAAGTAACCGGAAAACGGAAGTGGCCTTATTTCATAGACAAACCGTAAGCTGTTCAAACTAATACACACACATGTACAAACACTGCCCCACCAACCAAAATACACACACACACACGGAAAGAGGAGAGGGTCATGTGTAATAAACTAGCAAAAGATTTGTAGTTATGGCAATCGCCAGATCCCGAACCCCACGACTACGTCGAGGACGACAAAACGTAAAACGAATACACTTGCGGATGGATAAAGAGAAACTGAAAGGCCAAAACTGAAGCGCTTTTTGCTCTTGCTGCGGTTGGGCCGGACCGAAAAGGAAAGCCTGCTGTGAACGCTTATAACTACTTTGGCTGAATGGAAGGATGAATATTGTCCGTAGTTGACGGTTTGTTTGTTGAATGTGTGTATGTTTGCATAAAGTATTTAAGCCTTAAAAAATTGTGAGCTCTAACCATACACTTACACACATGAGTATCCTTCAATAAGTGTGTGTTTGTGTGTGTGTGTGTGTGGGAGGGGGATATATGATTTTTAAGGTCACTATGGGTGCACAGATATCTTTATCTGCATGGGTGCGTGTGTCCTTTTGGGATATTTCCGCGTGTGTGTGTGTGCGCCAAGGAAACAGTCATTGTCCCACACCCACATACACGTGTAGAATCTGTGGAGTGGTAAGTCGGGATTATTCACACAGGTACAAATCAATTTGTCAATTGACAATTATTTCAAATGTTTTCTTCTTCTTCATCGAGTTCTGCTAAGTCTACTCCTCTGGCGTACACGGTAAACAAACAACCAAAAAACTACTCACACGTGCTTCGGGGCGTGCTTTTGTAGTTGTTGTTGTGATAGTGACAGTTAACTGTGGGTCAGTTTTGTTTTCTAGAGAGATGGTCAACATTTAGACATTTTCGACTACAAATTTCGTCGAAATCTTTAATTTATAAAAAAAAAATTATGGAAATCTGTAATTTATAAAAAAAAAACATTCGATGAAGTCTTTAATTTATAACAATTTGTGTCAACAGTTTTGTTTTATAGAAAATTCTGTCAAGATTTTTTTTTAATATAATTTCTGTAATAGAAAATTTCGTCCAATTTTTTTTATGGAAAATTTCGTCCAATTTTTTTTATAGAAAATTTCGTCCGAATGTTTTTATAGAAAATGTCGTTAAATTTTTTTTATAGAAAATGTCGTCCAAATTTTTTTATAGAAAATTTCGTCAACATTTTTATAGTAAATTTCGTCCAAATTTTTTTATAGAAAATATCGTCCAAATTTTTTTATAGAAAATTTCGTCCAAATTTTTTTATAGAAAATTTCGTCCAAATTTTTTTATAGAAAATTTCGTACAAATTTTTTTATAGAAAATTTCGTACAAATTTTTTTATAGAAAATTTCGTACAAATTTTTTTATAGAAAATTTCGTACAAATTTTTTTATAGAAAATTTCGTACAAATTTTTATAGACAATTTCGTCAACATTTTTATATTTCGTCCAAATTTTTTTTATAGAAATTTCGTCCAAAATTTGTTATAGAAAATTTCGTCCAAATTTTTTTATAGAAAATTTCGTCCAAATTTTTTTATAGAAAATTTCGTCCAAATTTTTTTATAGAAAATTTCGTCCAAATTTTTATAAATAATTTCGTCCAAATTTTTATAAATAATTTCGTCCAAATTTTTATGAATATTTTCGTCCAAATTTTTATAGAAAAATGTTTAAAGAAATTTTCGTCGAAATTTTCATCGAAATTTTTATAGAAATTTTCGTCGAATTTTTTTTTTGTTTTATAAAAAACCTTGTCGACATTTTTACAGAAAATTTTGCCAAAATTTTTTTTGTGTGAAAAAGTAAAATGTAAAATTATAAATTTTTGTTTTTAGAAAATTGTATCAAAATTTATGTTTTATATAAAATTGTTTTTATAGAAAATTTCGTCGAATCTTGAGTTTTATTGAAAACTTTGTCACTCTTTTATTTATAGACAATATTATCGAAAAATATTATTAAATAGAAAATATCGTCGAATCTCTTGTTTTTGGAACACTTCATCGAAATTTTTATAGAAAATTTTGTCGAAATATTAGTTTTATAGAAAATTTTTGTTTAATAAAAATGTCGTCGAATTTTTTGAAATATTAAATGGTAAATGTCGAAAAAATTTTGTTAAATGGAAAATGTCGTCGAAAATTTTGTTTTCTACACAATTTTGTCGAATCTTCTATTTATAGAAAATTTTGTCACATCATCTATTTATATAAATTTTTTCTAAATTTTTCTTTTATAAAAAAGTTGTCGATATTTTGGTTTATAGAAAAATGTTGTCAACATTTTTATTGACAATTTTTGTTTAATAAAAATGTCTTCGAATTTTTTTTAAATGGAAAATATTGGCAAATTTTTTTTAAATTTTAAAAATGTCGCAGAAATTGTGAAAAGAAAAATGTCGTCGAAATTTTTTTAAATGGAAAATGTCGTCGAAATTTTTTCTTAAATGTAGTCGGAACATTTTGCCAAAACTGTTTCTTTGATAGAACATTTTTTTGAAATTTTTGTTTTACAAAAAATCACAAATGTTTTGCGAAATGTTGTAATTCCCCGTGTGTTTTCTGTTTTTTCGGACATTTGGACCCACTGTTTGTCACACACATGCAAGTGAGTGACAATAAACGTATCGAGGAGGGACACCTCAAACGGATGTTACGTTCTTTTCTTAACACATGCGTATGTATTGATGTTCCTACGTGTGCGTGTGACATAAGACCAAGGGCAGCTAGTGTGAGTATGTCAATTGCAGTCAACAGACGAATGAATTCAGGAATCGATTAAAATCTAATTTCTGACAAACGAACGTATGGTTTTGGGCATAAAATTGTTTTCTCTCTCTCTCTCTCTTTAGTACAGCGTAAATTAGAAACGGCTCAGTTTTACATTACAAACATTTCGTTTTCAAGTTAAAAGACTTTCAAATCCTTTAAAGCTTTGCCAATAAGAAAAGCCAACAATGCCTGTGGCTAGGAAATAAAAAAAAAACATTTCACCAACATCATCGTCATCAGCAGCAGCAGAAGCATCAACGTCACTCCTCGAATTCATCAAAATGTTGTTGATGGAAATTAATAAGAAAAAGAAAACCGAAACCTAAACCGAGAATTGCCCTTTATCCTTAAGCTCTTGGTGGCTCTCTCTCTCTCTCTCTCTGTTCTTGCTCTCTTTCCCCTGTGCCTTTCCAAAAGAGTTAATATTGATTTCAGAGAAACAACCGAGCCCGAAAAAAAAACACACAGCACACAAGAAATACTAATGAAAAAGAAAATTAGAAAAAAATGTGTGTAAAGCAGCAGCAGCCGCAACAACAACAACTGCCTGAAGTTACCAACGGAATCCTTTAGACGCCAACAACAGCTCAGCAGCAGTGACAGCAGCAGCATTCCATTCCAATAATGAATGAACGAAAAAAGTGGTGGAGGCTCATTTAAAATTTTTGAATCAGGAAAAAAAACGTAATAAGCAAAAACGAAGAGGAAAAGCTTAAATGAACAAAAAAAAATGAGGGTGGCACGTTTTTTATGTTTGTGGGTATTCCTGTATACAGAATTTAAAAAGCAAAAAAAAAAAAACAAGAACACGAAATTCTTTTTAATGAATCCTTTTTTGTCTGACTGCTTGCCTACACCCGTTGGGTAGTCGTTGTCAAGGCACACTGTGGCGATAGCAGAGAAGCAATGATTTAAAAGCAAAACCAAAAGAAATTAAATTAACAACGTCAAGTATGAGATGATGATGATAAAAGGATGAGGATGAAGGCAGCGTTGGTAATGATGGCGATGATTCTGCTGCTGCTGCCGCTTCAGAGACACAGTGTGGAAAATACACTTCCGTTGGCAAAAACGCCGAAACTTCCGTTCTGTCTGGGGTGTTGATATGATTAGAGGGCCTTTGAAAAAAGGCTACTCAGTCCACAATCCACATTAGACTATAAAGGACACTTCGGCAAACTCACTATCTGGAAATGAACTATCTGACTTAGAAATAATTTTTACAATCGATAGCTTTTATCGTCATTCGATCTGGAGTTTTTTGATTTATGTAAAATTACGACGACATTTTTAAAATATTGAAATTTTTTTTTTATTTTTGTATTTATTTATTTGTACTCATAAATTGTACAATCATTTAAATTTCGGCCCCAGCATTATTCAGGCAAATCCAAATTTTCAATTTAAAAAAAGTGCCGTCGACATTTACACAACCTTTTCCAAATTTTTAATTTATACAAAATTTTTTACCATTTTTTTTAATCTATAGAAATTTTCTATGTTTATAGAAAATTTCATTCACGTTTTTAATTTATAGAATTTTTTGTCGAAATTTTTTGATTATAGAAAATTTCGTCCACATTGTTTTTTGTTTATAGAAAATTAAATTTGTAAAACATTTCGCCGACTTGATTTGTTTGTAAATTTTTAATTTACAGAAAATTTCGTCGTAGTTTGTTTTTCTATAGAAAATTTTGTCGAAATATTTTTTTTTTCTGTAGAAAATTTCGTTCAAATTTTTTATCTTTTTTCCTATAGAAAATTTTAATCAATTTTTTTTTATAGAAAATTTCTTTCACATTTTTCTTTTATTATAGAAAATTTGTTTGAAATTGTATACTTTTATTTATAGAAAACTTTGTTATAAAAAATTAATTCGAAATTTTTTTGAAAATTGTTTTTAGAAAATTTCGCAGTTGTTTTACATTATTTTTCTATAGAAAATTTCGAAGAAATTTTATTCCTATTTTATAGAACATTTCGACTAAATTAAATCTTTTTATCTATAGAAATTTTTTTCAAAATTTTATAAATATTTTTTTTTAGAAAATTTGGCAGTAGTTTTACATTATTTTTCTATAGAAAATTTCTGCGAAATTTTATACTTTTTCTTTCTATAGAACAAATTTTGTCGAAATTTTATGTTTTCTTCGAAATTTTATATTTTATTTTTGTCAAATTTTATACTTTTTTTCTATAGAAAATTTCTTAGAAATTTTTTTTTTATCTTTTTTTTGCTATATAATATTTCTTAAACATTTTTTTTGGTATAGAATTTTTTTTTTTATTTCTACATAAAATTTTTTTTTTTTTTGGTATAGAAAATTGTTGGATTTTTTTTTTTTTTTTTTTTTTTTTGTGTAGAACATTTCTACGATTTTTTTTTATCTGTTTTTACAATGGAAAATTTCTTTGTATAGAAAACATCTTCGAAATTTTATATTTAGGTTTTCTATAGCAAATTTCGTCGAAATTTTAAATCCTTTGTTCTATAGAAAATTATTTCAAAATTTTATAAATATTTTTTTTTAGAAAATTTCGCAGTAGTTTTATATTTTTTCTACGAAATTTTTTTCCAAAATTGAATATTTTTTTTTTTAAAAAAATTTCACCGTAATTTTACATGTTTTCTATAGAAATTACGTCTATAGAAAATTTCTTCGAAATTTTATACTTTTTCTTTCTATAGAAAATTTCGTCCAAATTTTACACTTTTTCTTTCTATAGAAAATTTCTTCAAAATAGTTTTATATTTTTTCTATGGAATTTTTTTCCAAAATTGAATATTTTTTTTTTTTAAAATTATTAATTATATTATAATTATTAATTATACATTTTTTCTATAGAAATTACATCTATAGAAAATTTCTTCGAAATTTTATACTTTTTCTTTCTATAGAAAATTTCGTCCAAATTATAGACTTTCTCTTTCTATAGAATTTTTTTTATTTTTTTTACTATGGAAAAATTCTTTATAATTTTTTAATAATTCTTTTATTGAAATTAAATAAAAATTTTTCTATAGAAGTTCTTTCGAAATATTTTTTTTCATCGCCAACACAGGCACAAGAATTGGCCATAACGAATATGGCGTATATCGATTTCCACACAAATGACCTGCCTTTTCCGGCCCTAACTAAGTATGCTTTGTAACACTGTGCCACCGAATGAAATTCATGCCTGGCGACAAACGAAAAAAAATCTGATTTGAAAAGGATAACAAAGTCTATGTCATAACGGTTATAACTCATTTAATCAAAATGAGTCCCGAGGAAAAAAAAATGCCAGAAATCTTCTGCTTCAAGGAGGACACCAGAAAAAGCCAACAACAACCTGAAATATTAACAAAATTCCGCAAAGGCAAATAAACCCGTAAATAAGCATACTTGAGACACGTTTCTCCCAAAAAAAACGCGACTTTTTAACTTCAACTCATCAGTTTTTTTTCGTTCTCTTCTAAAAGAGGAGTTTGACAAAAAAAATCGACTTTCACATTTTCAAGAAGGGGTCCGTTTTTTTTTCTGGCAGGATTTCTGTATGAAAGAAATCTGTTTTACCAACAGTTGTTGGGTTTTTTTGTCGCCTGTTTATCGTCACAACCTTGCTCAGCCGTTTTTTTTTCTCTACAGATGGCCGGGAAAGCAAAAAGGGGAAAGTGCCTTCAAAAAAAGAACGAAATTTGGTGTAGCTTTTCGTGTTACTCGTTCCTTGGGCCTTTGTTATTGTTGTTGGGCTTCGTCGTAATGTGAAATGTGTAAAGTGACAAAACGTGTCTATGAATTTTAATTTTTTTTTGCCATCTTCTTGGGTTACGATTTCCAATTGTGGAAGGAACAAAAAAACAAAAACAAAAATGAAGTGAGGATGTGTCTTAAATGAAATGTTCTTTTTGTATTTGAAAATTTTCATTACTCTATTTTTCCTAGAGGAAGTAAGGATAATAATGTAATATTTGGAAAATTTCCTAATTCTCATTTAGAATAGATGTCCTTTCACACGGGCGATTGGAAACACTTCAACTCAAACCTCAGTTCATTGTCGTTGTTTTCTGATTGAATTGATACATCACGTAGGACACAGAGTTTACCCTTTCCTTATACGCGATCTGAGATAAACTCATTATTTCGTGACTGAATGCTGCTACAACGCATGGTTTATGCGTAGTCAGAAAATCAGCGGCGGAATTCATTTGGCGACCTGCAACAGGCCAGCTGAACAAGTGGCCTAGGAAGAGATTATTTTGGTATTGATTTAAGACGGCTCTGGAACCTGTGGCTGGTGTTGGTCTTAGTATGAAACCTACTCGGAATATTTTGTTTTTTTTTAGTATTTTTGCAAAGTATTTTTAAATAATTTGAATGGGAAGTCGATGTTAATGCATATTCCTTAATATACATTAAAGAATGCCTAAAAGTAGGCAATACTTTCGAAAAACTTGCTAAACCCTTAAACTTTGCTTTATGAAGAGAAATATAATTCCTTTCCAGCTCCCTACAAAACAAAAAGACCCCACAACACAATCCTAATGATTTTTTTTGTCTCTGCTTTCCTCACGCCAACAACAGAAACAACAACAACATCCGGCGAACACACTCTCAGGCGGTGTTTTGAGATTTGTTTAAATACGAGTGTACAGATATAAAATTACACTTACATTAAACATTAAAGATAATACCCACAAGTGTGCCACAAATGTTTAAAAACCAAGCAGAAATTATGGAGAACTTTCTTTTTTAATGGGTTCGTTTCGCTGTCTTCCTTGTGCTCCTTTTTCTTTTACTTTTGAGATTGGTTAGACGACAACAACACAAGCTGTAGTCAACAAAAAAAAAAAATGTCAGTCTAGCTACAGTCAGAGTGCTGGTTTTGGCTGTGTGTGTGTGTGGGTGAGCGTCTAAAGTGGCCAGGGTTGCCTTTAGCAGTTGTGCGTTAATAAGGAAATTTAAACAACAACAACAACTAAGGAGCAGCAGCATAATAACGACGACAAAAAAAAAACAAAACAAAAAACACTTTGTCCCCACAGACATTTAAGTTTGCCACCCCCACACACACGCACTGCAGCCTCAGCAGCCGCACAACTCTTGACACAAAGAGAATTGAATGTGAGTGACGAACTTTTTTTTTTTTTTTGGGAACATAGTTTGAGTTACGAGGGCGGTATTGGGAGTGTAGGTGTTAAATAAGATACTTTATTTCAGAGTGACTGATATTTATGGGATCTGAAGTCGATTCACAGCCTTTGCTTGTGGTGCCACCTGGAAATTTGTAGAAAGTACCGGTCAGCGTGGAAACATCACAATTCCTGTTAAAATGAGATACCGTCACAAAATTGTGTATAAAATCGACAACCCTCCATTGATTTGCATCGCCTATATCTCATTTTGATTGTAATATATGTGGCTTTAGGATAATTAATTGAAAATGGACACTTTTTGTAGTTTTTGATTTTTCAAGTTTTTTTTTCAAAAAATAAATTAACAAAAAAAAAAAACATGTTTTTGCCTTAAATTTGTCCCAACTGTCATACAGCACCAGAGTTCGACTAATGTCGAAGGTTAAAAATCTTAAACTCAATTGATCAAAATTTATTTTAATCAATTTTATTAAAATTTTGTAAATTAAATTTATTTAAAAAAATTTAATTTGTTTTTGTAAAAAAAAAAATCTAAACAAGGTCCTTGTCCTAAAAAAAAATCTAAAAATTTGTTTACTCAGGGCATCAGAATTCATATAAGACCTAAGTCGAAGGTGAAAAATCTTAAACTCATTTAAAAAAAGCTAAAATTTGTGTACTTAGAGCATCAGAGTTCGACTAATGTCTTAAAAATAATTATTCAAAAATTATTTTTAGATTTAGAAACAAAATTTAATTTGTTTTTGTAAAAAAAAATCTGAAAAAGGTCCTTGTCCTAGAAAAAAAAAATCTAAAAATTTTTTCACTCAGGATATCAGAGTTGACATTAGACTTAAAGTTAAAAATCTTAAAATCAAATATTCAAAATTTATTGTAACAAAATCGTCGTTTTTGCAAAAAAAATTAATTTTTATACAAAAAAATTCAGAGAATATGTCCTTGTCCTAGAAAAAAACTACAATTTTTGTACTCTAGGCATCAGAATTCGGATTAGACTAAAGCCAGAGTTGCTTTTGAGACACGACATAATTACATTTTCTTTAAAAAGGTGTCGTTTTTGATTTAGGGAAAAAATTTAATGGGTTTTTTTTAAATCTGAAAATGGTCCTTGTCTTAGTAAAGAAAAATCGAGAATTTTTGTACTCTGGGCATCAGAATCCAGATTAGACCAAAGCCGATGGTTAAAAATCTTAAACTCAATTATTTAAAATTTATTTTAAGAAACTCGCATGAGTCGTTTTTTCAGCTAGGAAGAAATACATATAATAAAATTCTGAAATAGTCTTTGTCCTTGACAAAAAAAATCTTAATTTATTGTACTCTGGGCGTCAGAATTCAGATTAGACTAAAACCTGAGTCATTTTTCAGACAGGAAAAATTAATTTTTTTTTTAAAAAAAAATTCGATTTAGAAAAAAATTTCTTTAAAAAAAAAAAATGTCCTTTTCATAGAATTCAGCTTAGGCTTAAGCCGAAGTTTAAAAATCTCAATTATTCAAAATTTTTATAAAAACTAAAAAAAAATTATAAAATTTTTTTTATAAAAAATCTAAAAAATTTAATTTTCCTTGAAAAAAAAAATCTAAAATGTCTGTACTCAGGCCATCAGAATTCAGATTAGACTAAAACCTGAGTAATTAGCCAGGAAAAATTAAATTTTTTTTTAAAAAAAAATTCGGTTTAGAAAAAAATTGCATTAAAAAAAATTGTCCTTTTCATAGAATTCAGCTTAGACTAAAGCCGAAGTTTAAAAATCTCAATTGTTCAAAATTTTTATAAAAACTAAAAAAATTTTATAAAAAATCTGAAAAATTTCTTTTTCCTAGAAAAAAAAAAATCTAAAATGTCTGTACTCAGGCCATCAAAATTCAGATTAGACTAAGCCGATGGTTAAACAAATTTTAAACTCAATTATTCAAAATTCATTTCAAGAAATTTGCATGATTTAATTTTGTTTAAAAAAAAAATCACATGACGTTTTTGAGATGGGAAGAAATTTAATTTAAAAAAAAAATCCTAAAAAACGTCCTTGCGATAGAAGATTTTTAAAAGCAGCCAAAATATTGAAATATTTTGCAATTTCGACTCTGATTTCAATTGCATATGTTGTCTTCTTTCAGTTAGATTTTTTGTGGTTGCATTTTTGGGCCCATAACCTGTTTATGCCACCCTCGTAAGGCAAGGAAAAGAGTTTCATTTTGAACTGTAACGCTACCACTTTTACATCGGCTTTGAGGCTAACAAAATCATAGCCCTACTAAAGTAAAGTAAGAGTAAAAGAAGAAGACAAAAGACAACAACAACAACAACATGTCTTACAAAGCTATTAAAAATGTATAAAAAAAGCACACATAGCGTCGCACAAAAATTTGAATACACTCTCTGACTGCTGCTTAAGTAAGAAAAATTTCGATTTGTTTTTTGTTTTCTTCGGTAGCAGTTGTTTTTTGCTCCTTTCGCAGTGTTACCCTTACAAAAATAAAAAAAAAAGCAGTACTCCACCCCCCGCGCCCCTTACTTTCTACCCACAAGAATAGCAAAGCCCAGACGCCGCAGTAACGCGGCAACGCCAGGCAAACAAATGACAGAGACAATCGCTTTGGCTTTCCTTACGCATACAATGACACCAGATGAAGAAAAAGAAGAAGCGCAGATCCTCCGATACGAATGATTCATTTGCAAAGGGTACAGCATGAAATTAACAAAAAAAAAAAAACAACGCCAGCGATGTTCACGGTAATACGGGCACAGAAGGTGTGTCGAGCCAGTATGGACGCCAGGGGCAGAGTTAAGTGGGAAAGCGAACAAAATATTACAGAGTGTACCTCAAGAAAAAACAAAAAAGGAAAACTCTATTCTGCAGCATTATTTTAAAACATGTGCTTTTCTCCAGAATTATTTTCAAATACTTGCTGGAAGTATCATTTTTTTTTTTGGGCCAACGCCGAGTTGGCTTTGTCTCTGTGGCCCATAAGTAGACGAGTATGTTCACTGGCGTATGTGTTTCTTTTAAAACTGTGTCTGGCAGTGTCTTTGAATGTTTTGCCGCCAAAGGATAACATTCTACGCGGTTATGTGTTGTTTTTTCTGTGTGAGAGTTTTTTTTTTCTTTGTCAACTGATAAACTTTTGTTTTTGGTCGGTTACCTTCATCCACCCCGGGCCACACTCTTTCGACGAATTGTGGGCGATAATGATGAGTTAAATCGGGAACTTATGCAGACCGAAAATGTGAGGAGGTCTAAAGAGTCAACAAATATGGTAACAACTCCTGTGACAGGTCCTCTGTATGGCTGTAGAAAAAGAACAATGTCCCCAATGAAGGATTCTGAAAAATACGCTCAACATTAAAAATGATAACTAGAAATTCAGAGAAATCCTCCAATTAATTTTTGAAAAATTGAAGGATTCTCAAAAATAAATACAAATTTCCCCAAAAAGCCCAACATTAAAAATGTAACAACAAATTCAGAGAAATCCTCCAATTAATTTTTAAAAAATTTAAGGATTTTAAAAAATAAATACAAATTTCCCCAAAAAGCCCAACATTAAAAATGTAACTACAAATTCAGCAAAATCCTCCAAATAATTTTTGAAAAATTGAAGGATTCTCAAAAATAAATAAAAAATTTTCCAAAAAGCCCAACATTAAAAATGGTAACTACAAATTCAGAAAAATCCCCCAAATAATTTTTGAAAAATTGAAGGATTCTCAAAAATAAATACAAATTTCCCCAGAAAGCCCAACATTAAAAATGTAACTACAAATTCAGAGAAATCCTCCAATTATTTTTTAAAAAATTTAAGGATTCTCAAAAATAAATACAAATTTCCCCAAAAAGCCCAACATTAAAAATGATAACTACAAATTCAGAAAAATACTCCAAATAATTTTTGAAAAATTGAAGGATTCTCAAAAATAAATACAAATTTCCCTAAAAAGCCCAACATTAAAAATGATAACTACAAATTCAGCAAAATCCTTCAAATAATCCTTCAAATCCTTCAAAAATTGAAGGATTCTCAAAAATAAATACAAATTTCCCCAAAAAGCCCAACATTAAAAATGTAAATAAAAATTCAGAAAAATCCTAAAATTAATTTTTGAAAAATTGAAGGATTCTCAAAAATAAATACAAATTTCCCCAAAAAGCCCAACATTGAAAATGATAACTACAAATTCAGCAAAATCCTTCAAATAATTTTTGAAAAATTGAAGGATTCTCAAAAATAAATACAAATTTCCCCAAAAAGCCCAACATTAAAAATGTAAATAAAAATTCAGAAAAATCCTAAAATTAATTTTTAAAAAATTTAAGGATTCTCAAAAATAAATACAAATTTCCCCAAAAAGCCCCACATTAAAAATGTAACTATAAATTCAGAAAAATCCTTCAAATAATTTTTGAAAAATTGAAGGATTCTCAAAAATAAATAAAAATTTCCCCAAAAAGCCCAACATTAAAAATGTAACTACTAATTCAGTCGACATGCCTTCCAACACTTGTAGATTTTCTCAGAGGTGTGAGATCAGAGAGCGTTCTAATTTAAAACAAAATTAACAAAATGATTCTTTGAAACCCATCGAACGTCTAGGGAATGATTGCAACTCTTTTCCTTATTACACCCGAAATATTTTAAATGCAATTTTCTTTCACCAGCCACCTGGCAATTTTTACTATTATTATTTGGGCGCCATGTATTCCCTTGGAGGCTTTAATATCCGTTTTCGACTTCCTCAAACGATGGCACTCCTTTGCTTTGGCGCTGCCGTTGCGAACAGTTTTGTTGGTTCTTTGCTATGGCAAATTTTCCTCTCCTTGAGCGGGGAAAAGGAAACCGCCTTTCTTGTGGTGTTCTGTGTAAATCATTCGCATGCTTCATGTAACATTTTTAATTTCGCCAACGAAATCATTCAAAGTGTATTAAAATATCTGAATGTTTCCTTTTTTTTCATGTTCTTTGACATTTTTTCTATTTTGCATCCACAAAGAGCAAAAAGGGGTTGGAGAATTAGTAAAAGTAAAATATAAAGCGTAAATTGAATGAATGTCTGACAACGTTGACAGGCCAAATACTGATCGATATTTTAAATTTTATGTTACTGGAGTGGAGGGTTTCATTCCTACTATTCCACTCAGCAGTTTGGTTGACAATAAGGGTACTCACATCAAATGTTCGATTAATTGATGCCCTAACATTTCACTAAATTCTATTTCTAGAGACATTTTTTGTCATTTTTAACTCACCGAAAAAATGTCAAATATCCCTCAAAGGATTTCAATCCAAGTTATCATTGGAAATACTCTCAAGTTGGATCTACAACTTGTTTGTTGGTCTTAGCCCCCACACGCCCTGAAAAGCCTAAACTTCCGGATTACCAAAAATGTTGCCTTCCCTTTAAGGACAAGATTTCATAGGCTACATTGAATCTACAATCTCTTGTTGGTCTTATCCTCACACGCCCGGAAAAGCCTTAACCTCTACCAACATAGACGATCAAAAAGTTATCAGTTTTTTAATGGCAACCCTTCAAACCCTTTTTGTTCAACTTGTTTGGAATGAACTCTTTGAAGTGCTTACCCTTATTACACATTTTACCACTTTGAATACTGCAAGAGTATGTGTGTGCTGCACAGAAGATAGAGTCTCTTTTTTTTGTTTTTTATACGCCCCAGCTCCTTGTCTGTATAGATTTTTTCTCATTTACATGTAATGAGTATGAAGTTGTTGACGATTTCGCTTGGGTGGTTAAGACTTTTCTACGAGGATGATAATGGGGCTTGCTGGTACCCTACTGCCGATAACGCCTAGCGAGTAACTTGTTGGAAAAGCAGAATCCTAAAAAAAAGTGGTAACAATTAAATTCTTAATTAACATTTGATTAAAATTTTTAATCAAACGTTGGATAACATTTTCATTGTGGGAATGTTAGTCCGATCAAAAAACACTCAATTATGCAAAATTAAGAAATTTTATAAAAAAAAAGCGGAATCCTAAAAAAAAAGTGGTAACAATTAAATTTTTAATTAACATTTGATTAAAAAATGCATTGTGTCAATCAAATTTGGATAACATTTTCATTGTAGGAATGTTAGTCCGATCAAAAAACACTCAATTATGCAAAATTAAGAAATTTTATAAAAAAAAATCGGAATCCTAAAATAAAGTGGTAACAATTCAATTTTTAATTAACATTTGATTAAAATAGGCATTGTGTCAATCAAATTTTTAATCAAATGTTGGATAACATTTTTATTGTGGGAATGTTAGTCCGATCAAAAAACACTCAATTATGCAAAATTAAGAAATTTTATAAAAAAAAAAGCGGAATCCTAAAAAAAAGTGGTAACAATTAAATTTTTAATTAACATTTGATTAAAACAGGCATTGTGTCAATCAAAGTTTTAATCAAAAGTTCATTGAAATAAACCAAATTAAATGCTTCAATCAAAATTTTTAATTCAAAATTTGATTAAAATTTTCAAAAAAAATAATTAATAACTTCAATTAAATCTTTAATCAAAAATTGATTAAAAATTTCATTGAACGAAACAAAGCTATGTGCTTGAAATACAATTTTACTCCATCTTGCAATTTTCATTGCTTCAATTCAATGAAAAAACGATAAGAAATAGAAAGTTTCTTCGTGGAACATGAATATTTATAGATTTTGTTTTCATTGAGATTTGATTAATAATTTAATCGGTCTTATCAAAGGCTTAGAATTTTGCCGTGACCTTTTTTGAACCGATTTAACTTTAACATACACTCTTTTTTTTATTAATTGCATTTGAGAATTATCGGAATCTTTGATTGTCCGTCTAATGCTGAGGATGGACAAAAAAAAAATCCTGCATTCACCTGGTGAAGGATCACCCGTGAACGTTGGGCAGGGTATTTACAATCACCCAATACCCACCAAATATGACTTTCTCAGCTCAGACGTCTTGACATTATGAGCGACATCGAATGAAACTTGAGCATCTTTATTGAGTTTACTTTGCTTTAAGCATTTCCTTGGCAAGTGTATGATGAAGAAGACGACAACGCTGATGAGGATGACAACAACGAGGACGCCAAGACATGGAGTCGATGCTGCTCATGATGATGACAGACAGCCCTAATAGTCTGTTTGTCTGTCTGTCTGTCATAAGATGCTCTCGTGTTCATTGCAATGGCGTACATTCTGGTACGAACGTATCTTTGCCAACAACTCTTTGATATTAAGGGGTTTTTAATTGAATTTTATAATAAAATTTCTTCGTTCATTCTTTCTTTCTTACTGGCTTTTTTCTTCTTTCTTGCAATGAAAGTTGCAACAGAGAAAAAGAATAAGTAGAACCAAAAGTGGAGGAAAATTGCGCCACGAAATGAAAGAGTGCAAAACGATGATGATAAAGTAAATGCAACTTTGAAGAGTTTTGATTTAATGAGTTTTTCTTTGAAGGCAGAGCAAACGAGAAAAAATGAAACGAAATTAAAAAAAAACACACACACACACACCAAAATGAATGAAAGAATGACTGAAATGGCGATTGTGTGCATAAAGTAAATGCAAATTTAAACCAATAAATAAATGTTTCAATATTGTTTTCAATTATAATTTTAGATTACAGACTGCACTGAGGCTAGGTGGAGGTTTTCTAGTGGGGGAAGGTGCTCTTGGTGGACAAAGGCGAACCGTTGATATCCGACAGCGTTCTCAAATGTCAGAGAAGTTCCCCGATTGTTGCTTAATGTAAGTTAGCACATTCGTTTGTAGATTTTAAACATTTCGGGATGAGAGGGTTCGGCCATCGACCGAGGTGGAGAGGAATCGTTGATTATATAATTTTTAACATCTTTGACTTTATTCTTTAGCCTTGTCGGCATTTCCAAACCCTTGCCCCCTCTCATTATATTTATAATGTAAAACGTCCTTGCAGTTACTGTCACCACTCTGTTACTCTTCTCTCTCTGGTGGGTCCTTTGTTTCTTTTTTAATAAAAAAAAAAAAACATAAAGGAAAAACTGAAAATAATCTCATAACAATTTGTAACGGTCTTCATAATGATTTTCATTCAAAAGATTTCGCATTGTAGTCCATTTCTCGGCAGTCATAAACTTAATTACGACAACTACAAACAAACAGCGCCCCGAATACAAAATGGAATGAAAAGAGTGGCCATAATTACAATGGTGCAAGAAAAGTACATTACATTAGTGGTCCTACGGAGGAAATCTCTAACAATCCATGCCGGCCTCAATCAAGCGACCAGCCAACCAGCCAACAGCTACAAATCCATCCGGCTGTGCCACCCACTCATTCATCCAACAATTTCCATCCTTCCATTTCGGGCAAAAATTTCAACAAAAAGAAAATCCGAGCATACTCCACTTTTTCCCGTTTTTTTCTTCTTTTTTTTCGTATCCGCATCTCTGTGTGTTGGCAGCCCTTTCCACTGTCCACGTGGCCACTCATCGGCACTCATTAAATGGCGGACTTAATGGGCGAATATTAAATTATGCGCACAATGCCAACAACCGCAGAGAGAGGGAGAGAAGAACAAAATGAAAAGAAAGAACATCAACAACAGCGCGTTGTTGCCTTTGTACGGTGGTTTGTGTTTATTTTAATGGCTTAAAACAACGGAAATAAAATAAACCGGACACGACAACAGCAACAGCAACAACGGCGGCGGCGTTAAAAAGGAAGAAAACACCTCAAACTCCAGATGTCGCTGTGTTGTGCAATAACAAACGTTAAATGACAACTGAAACCCTCAACACTTTTTTTTTTTTTGGTCGTTTGTTGGCGATGCTGGAATAACAAACCAATTTGCATGCGGTTGCCCTACGGTCGGTGACAGAGGCATGATCTGGGGATTTGGTATTTCAACACAAGGAAAATAACTCGAAATCGAGATGTCGCTGTAGCATCATCGGCGTAATAATCATCTAAAAAGAATGTAGAGCTTCGCTTGGAAACAATTTTTTTAGTCTGGTTCAAGGTTGACTGGCGAAAACCTACGATGACAAGGGAGCGAAATAAATATGGGTATTCATGAGAATATGTGGGACATGTGGATGTGGGCCCTCATTCAGAATCTCCCTAACAGTCAGTCTTGTTGGGGATATCACAGGCATTTTAATCGATAGCAACAGGGCAGGGTCGAGAAGCCAGTGTGTCCCGAGAAATAGAGAGAGAAATAGGGAGGTAGAGATGGAGATAGGGATAGATAGAGATAGATAGATAGAGATAGATAGAGATAGATAGAGATAGATAGAGATAGATAGAGATAGATAGAGATAGATAGAGATAGATAGAGATAGATGGAGATAGATAGAGATAGATAGAGATAGATAGAGATAGATAGAGATAGATAGAGATAGATAGAGATAGATAGAGATAGATAGAGATAGATAGAGATAGATAGAGATAGATAGAGATAGATAGAGATAGATAGAGATAGATAGAGATAGATAGAGATAGATAGAGATAGATAGAGATAGATAGAGATAGATAGAGATAGATAGAGATAGATAGATAGATAGAGATAGATAGAGATAGATAGAGATAGAGATAGATAGAGATAGATAGAGATAGATAGAGATAGATAGAGATAGATAGAGATAGATAGAGATAGATAGAGATAGATAGAGATAGATAGAGATAGATAGAGATAGATGGAGATAGATAGAGATAGATAGAGATAGATAGAGATAGATAGAGATAGATAGAGATAGATAGAGATAGATAGAGATAGATAGAGATAGATAGAGATAGATAGAGATAGATAGAGATAGATAGAGATAGATAGAGATAGATAGAGATAGATAGAGATAGATAGAGATAGATAGAGATAGATAGAGATAGATAGAGATAGATAGAGATAGATAGAGATAGATAGAGATAGATAGAGATAGATAGAGATAGATAGAGATAGATAGAGATAGATAGAGATAGATAGAGATAGATAGAGATAGATAGATAGATAGAGATAGATAGAGATAGAGATAGATAGAGATAGATAGAGATAGATAGAGATAGATAGAGATAGATAGAGATAGATAGAGATAGATAGAGATAGATAGAGATAGATAGAGATAGATAGAGATAGATAGAGATAGATAGAGATAGATAGAGATAGATAGAGATAGATAGAGATAGATAGAGATAGATAGAGATAGATAGAGATAGATAGAGATAGATAGAGATAGATAGAGATAGATAGAGATAGATAGAGATAGATATATAGAGATAGATAGAAATAGATAGAGATAGATAGAGATAGATATAGATAGAGATAGATAGAGATAGATAGATATAGAAAGAGATAGATAGAGATAGAAAGAGATAGATAGAGATAGATAGAGATAGATAGAGATAGATAGAGATAGAAAGAGATAGATAGAGATAGATAGAGATATATAGAGAGAGATGGAGATAGCGATAGATAGAGATAGACAGAGATAGATAGAGATAGATAGAGATAGATAGAGATAGATAGAGATAGATAGAGATAGATAGAGATAGATAGAGATAGATAGAGATAGATATAGAGAGGTAGACAGTTATATGGAAACTGAGAAAGAGAGTGTTGTGTGCGTATCTAAGACCTGTACCACCACTGGCCCATTTATCTTCGAAAATGCTGCTGGAAACGCCATTTCGTTTACAGAAGACGATCTTTGGTCTCAGCACCCCAGAAAACCCCAACCAAACAATACATTTTAGCCTCTTCTTTCCCCCACCTTATATGGGCTAAGGCCGTCTTTGCTCAGATCTTACGTCGACGTCCATATGGCTTGTTTGGCGGTACTCTGCCGTCTGTCCGTCATTTGCATTTCCTTTTGGTCAACTTACACCGAACAACCACAAATGTCCTTTCTGTGAGATTTTTAATTATTCATAAATATGTATTTGATATGGCCAAAGGATATAATGTCCCTTTTATCATCATTTCCATGCCAGTCCAGTCCAGTCATCTCCATTTGCCGTCAACGCTAGGGTTCTGTGTGCTAATGATTAACTCTTCGCCATCTTATACTTTTTGTGCCTGGTAATTCTGTCGCATTTTCTTTTTCTCCCTTTTTCTTTTTTCTTCTTCTTACTCTATCTACACTTCCTCCAGAGAGAGAGAGAGACAGCAAAGAAAAATTTGTTCATTTTATTCCAGTTTAAACGTTACGACTCGGAAAAAAAAACGAGAAAAAAGCGACACATCAAAAAGCATTAATTGTGAAATGAAAGCCTGAAAGGCGTCTGTCCCTTTGATATCCTGCCACGCGTAAGACATCATCATCTTCTGCCACATCCTCTTTCCTCATTATGATTACGAAGCTACTCAGGTTTGTCGTTGTCCTTGTCGCCATCTCCGTTGAAATCCTTACTCCATTCAATTTCAAAGGCAACAGCAACAATGGCACAGGCAAAGACAACTTCCCCCCCTCTCTCTATCTATCTCTTTCTTAGTTACAAAAAAAAAAAAAGGATAACTAGAAAATGTTGTTAAAATTGGAATATTTAATTTTTATGTTAATTAAGTAAATTCAAAAGGGAACAATGGCCGGACTATGTGCCGTAGAGCCGTACACTTTTAATGAATAACAAATTTCAAGAATTTCCAAAGGATACGCTAATAACGGGGTATTGGTGGTAGAAGGGTCTGTTTTATTAGGAGCATTACAATGTGGAACCAATTGCAATTAGGCCGAAGTATGGCGTTTATGGGGAACGCCTTCTATATTATAGACCTTCGTTGGGCATTTGGGCTGACAATTATGATAGGGATTTGTTGTTATTGTCAAGGGCATTTGAGCTTGTAAGGACTGGGCAAGTGAGTAATGTCGAAGTGCCGCAAAACGTTGAGTTATTCATTTGTAGGGTACATGACCATTCTCTAGGTAATCGCTTCTCAGTTTGGTCCTTTGAGCCGATAGATATCTTCTAACGAAGCGTATTTTTATTCGCGTGATTCGTTAGAAAATATAAATGTTCAAGCATTGTTCCCTTAAACAATCCAATGGACCTTGGAACCCAGAAGGCACACGAGAAATCTGCTGCGTTATCACTTCTCAGTTTGGTCCTTTGAGCCGATCGAGATGGACAACGATTTTGCTGGAAAGAATATATTTTCTAACGAATTACGCTGATAAAAATACGCTTCGTTAGAAGATATCTATCGGCTCAAAGGACCAAACTGAGAAGCGATAATGCAGCAGATCGTCGGGTGCCTTCTGGGTTCTAAGATCCATTGGATTGTTAAGACAATAATGCGAGATCTTTGTGCACAATTCTCATCAGGCTGCTGTGTAAACTGATCAGTTGTAGTGATTGAGGGAGATGACCCAATGAGAAGATGACTCGCTTTTCGAAGTTTTTAAAGAAAAAAAGTCACAAGCGCCAACATTTCCCAATTGAGTTAAGGCCAGATTTGGAAATGTGAATGAGATTCTGATATTTGTGTTTAGCTTAAAAAAAATATTAAAATCAGTTCTGGAATTTTTTTAAAAATGTTTAATTTTTAGGTGTGAAAAGTAAAAGCTAGAAATTTTAAAAATACCAAAAGGGAGTTGTGACGTTCGGTCTTTATTGGTGGGTGAGCCTCGTCTCAGCTTTTTCTTATATTTTTTTCTTTGCAATTAGCCTTCGCGTAGCATGAGAGCTCTCACTTCCACTTAACCTCCATGAAACCCATAAATATTCAAATAACTGAATTCCGAGAATTTCCTTTTTAACAAAAACCCTTATCTCGGTAAAATTTAATTAGAATTTTTTTTTACAGAAATGCATAAAAAACAATATTTGTAAATTACTCTTGTAACTGAAGCCAAGAATATAAAAAAAATATTCCTTGTTGTTGTAGAAAGTCTGGTTGTAAAAAGTTTTTAATTACCTCTTGAAATTATATCCCTTTTCTTTGTTCGAAAGGACTTTTTGCACACAGAGCAAACCGTTTGATCCTTAGACTCCTTTGAATGGAAGTCACTCGCTCACTTACAACGTTGGCGTCGGTGGTGGCCACTTGTTTCATTGATTATGGCAATAATAAGGAAAGGCAAATATTAATTAAAAGGAAACTTAACTGCAGTCTAACCAGCCATCCGGCGGCCACGCCACACCACACCAACCAACCAACCATCCGGGCCAATCCTTGCCAGCCATCCAATCATTGCAAGTTTTCGTTTGCACAGCCAGCAGCAGCAGTGGGGATTTTTCATTTTCTTGGGCCCCGACCATAAGCCGTAATGAAAAGAAAACTTCGGTACTGATTTAAATAATGTCTATGTAAATTTTCCTGTCCACAGGTTTGTCCGTCCGTCCGTTCGTTCGTCTCTCCTGTCGACGACAAGCAACTGCAGCAACTGTAGTTAAAGTAGAAGAGAGACAGCAACTGCGAAGCCGGATAATGTGGGGCATATAAATGAATTAACAACATGCTGAATAAATGAAAGGATAATAAGGATGTTTGGCATAAACAACAAATTGCATTAACCCCATAGTGAAGCATCCGTTTGGCAGTGCTGCTCGTCCGCGTGTAGTGGTGGTTAAGGGCTCATAATGACTTGTCTGCGTTTCGGACGAAGGGGAGACAGAGCGCCGCATACAAAAAGGCACGGCAAGATTGCTGAAGTTAATTGTAGATTGTACTACGTTAATTTTGCCTCAAGTACAGTCAATGGGTTGGTTGGTTTTGTTCAGAATTGGCGGCAGGGATGTACTTAGTTGGGGATATGAAAAACAAGCAATAATTGTGTATTTTGTAAAGTTTTTAATTGGAGAAATTGGTGAGTAATGTTTGGATAATGAGCGGATAATTCTGGCGATTTGTGAGAAGCCAAAGTTTTTAGAGGTGAAACCGTCGCTAACAATTACTGAACTTATATGGATTTAAACTAGAATTTGAATAGCCGACTACGCCCGACCCACATAGAAGTCCCAAGTTGAGATTTGGTAGAAACTTGCGTATTACAGCAAACAAATACTCCTACCCTGGACGGTAGTGTGTGCGACTATCACACACAAGAATCCGAGTTCAAAACCGGTTAAGTCCATCAACGATTTTTCAGCGGCTGTTTTCCACCTCGTAAATGTTGGCGACTTTACGAGTAAGAGAGCATTCTCTAAGCCATGTAAAACTTCTCTAGAAAAACACCCTGGACTTTTTCACTAATTTATAGAATAGCAAAGTACAAAACCAGTTTTCTCCTTAACCCTCTAAGTCCGAAATCTTTAAAATCTATGCAAGTGTGAGCATCTAAAGCACACGTTGCCAAATGGTGGGGAGTAATTCTTTGGGGCGGGCAAGTTATTTACAATCAACATGTATGCGAATGTTTCTGTTTCAGTACATTTATGCTTTTGTACTGTTTTCTCATCCCTGCTCAGGATTACCAGACCTGTCGTCGATCACCTGTTGTTAATTTTAATAATTTTTGTTTAGAATTTGTGTGTAGTGAGTTCTACAATGTCTTATGTGGTTGGTCTGAAGGGGGATAATTTTCATTTGCCGTTTGGGGCTCGTAAGCCTAAATGCGTGGGGAAGCCCTGCTGTAAAGAGGTGCCTCCAGGCACTCTTGTGGGTTAAAAGTCCAAAATCATTGCAAGTCATACATTTCAATTACAAAGAGAATAAATATTGCATTACTCAATAAAAAAAAAGGATATAGAAAAAAATTAAGAAATCGCCAAAAAAAAAATCTCATCAAAATTGGGGAATTTTTAGGTAACATTTAATTTTTTTTTTTTACAATGGAAAATTCCTCAGTTTAAAAAAAAAAAATTCATAACAGACGAACTTTTTTTTTTACAATTTTTTGTTTTTTGAATTTTTAAGTAAGTGGCCCATACACCGACAACAAATTGAAGCAATCTATTGAAATTTCAACAAATTGCCATGTATGTAGAGTGACTTTTAAACAAATTTGAAATTTTCAAAAATTTTTGTCTTTCTGTCATTTCTTTTCAATCGGTTGTGTGTTTGTATTCAAATTGATGGATTTTCGTCTTTTTTGATTTTTGACAATGAAAAATTCCTCAGTTTTTTATTTTTGAAAAAATTTTCGTTTTATTTTTGGCGATATTTTCATAACAGACGAAATTTTGTTTACAAAGTTTTTTTTCTGTATGCCACAATAAAAGAAGGCTGTATGAAAAAGACTCCCGCACGAAAAAAAGGAAGAAACCCCAAAAAAAAAAAAAAAATCTCGTACAAAATTGGGGAATTTTTCATAATTTGTAGGTAACATTTAATTTTTGGTTTTTGTTTTAGGACAATGGAAAATGTCCACTGTTTTATTTTGGGGGAATTTTTCATAGCAGATGTCAAACATAAATAGGGTTATCCATTTCGTGGTTCCGAAAGTATAGGGCTGGAATTCGACATCTGTCAAACTAAGTTGTTAAACCAATTTTTTTTTCTTTTCAGTTGGAAGTCTGACATTGACGAAAATGGATCGCTTAACTGTCACACACAACGCGTACAAATTATTAAAACCTACTACAAAAATTGTGATTCTGGCACAGCCACATATCGTGCCTTAAGAGGAGATTCTGGTTATGAAGCACATTTAATAAACAAAATTGTCGTATTTGGGGTTCTGAGAATCCTCAAGTAATTGAAGAGAGGCCATTACATCCACAAAGAGTCATTGGTGGGTGCGCTCTTTGGTCCGAAGGTGTGATTGGACCTTACTTCTTCGAAAACGCCGTGGGAACGACTGTCACCGTCAATTCGGAGCGTTATGGTCGTATGATAACCGACTTTTTTTTTTGCCTGCTATTGAAGAATACGACTTGGAGAATATGGGGTTTCAACAAGACGGTGCCACACAACTCGAGCGAATATGGCTTTTTTTGCAAGAGACATTTCCTGGCCGCGTAATTTCTCGTTGTGGCGACAACAACTGGCCACCAAGATCATGCGATTTGACACCATTATCCAAATGGATAACCCTTTATAATTTTACAAACATAGAATTTTTTTAATTTCAATAGTTGGCGGATTTTTCATTGGGTAATTTTTTGTTTGGGTGTTTTTTTCAACATTTTTGGGAAAATTTTAATTTTTCATTTTAATTACAATATTTGGTCCAATTGTAAACCGGGTAACACCGAACATATGTCTTGATTTTTGCAGTGACCGATCAATCGAACCCACAAACCCCACCCTGATAGGCAAGCAATCTACCAACTCGCCTACCGTGGCGCTTAAATTTCCATTTCTTTTGGGGGAATTCTTCATTTGACGCATTTTCCATGGATAACGACAACGTCAACTTACCTTATGTTTTGGAGGTTCCTCTGCCTTATTCCTCCGTTCCCATTCTTTACGTATTCTAAACCAACTCTTCGTGTCTGCGAAGCTCCATGCCAGCATGTGTTGATGTTTTACGACTTCGATTCAATCACTCGCGACAGCGCACTCCCACTAACAAAATACAGCAACTCGCACAATAACAACTCACAGAACATTCCCGCCATTTGTGTTTTTGTTTCAGCACTCTTCTCCCACTTGTTGTTGTTCTTGTTCAAGCCTTTTTTGCATTGTTGTTTTTGTTTCTCGTGTTTTTCATTTTCTGCGTACATACACAATTTTGCAGCTGTGCTTCCTCTTCCTTCAGACACACAAGCACACACTGAGCTTTGTAGGGGCGACGGAAAACTCTTTTTTTTGCACAGTTTCATGATTGTTTTTGACACAATTTGTATTAAAACTCGATTCACAGGTTGTATAGGACATATATATTCGAAAATCTGAACCGATATGTGGAATATCTGTGGAGATATTGGGAAATGAAAAAAGCACCGCAGGAATTCCGTGTAAACCGTTCGATTTTAAAGTAGCAACTGAATGACAGATCATTTATGGCAGAGATTGGTCGAGAGAGGGAGAGACAGACACTTGCAAAAGTGCAGTGTTGTCGTTTTTGGTGCGTTCCATCCAAATGTGGTCGGAAAGATTTAAAACAGGGGTGCCCACGGCCTATGCGCTTGGTGCGCTTTTGTTTTTGTAAAAGCGCTTAGCATAGGCTGAGCATCTTACTATGCACATACAACTGTTTGTATGAAATACACACATACCCAAGTTCAAAGCAACAACACTTTCATATACACAGCAACAAGAACGCATGCTTTGTTGGTACACATTGGTGCCAGGCGCTCGCATCGTAAATTTTGTTGCTATTTTTTGAATGACTTCGTGGAATGAGAAGCACTTGCAGAAATCATTATGTGTTGTGAGTTTGAAGCGGATAGATTATTTTGCAGAATGAATGACACGTGGGAAAGCGATTATTTCATAATGAATTATTTTTTGTTTATTTTTTATGTATATTTTATTATATTCTATAATAAATTATCTTTTGTTTTTTTATATTTGCCACATATAAATTTTATAAAAATGAAATTAAATTTTTTTTACCAGTGTACATAATGAAATATTTTTGTTTTTCCTTGTGTGTGTTGATAAAGTGTATACGTATTGGTGTTTGCGCTTCCATAAGAAGGTTTTGGGCACCCCTGATTTAAAATGTTTGGTATTTGGTTGGTTGGTCGGACCAATTCCACTTGTATTTGGTCGGATGGTCGGACCAATTTCATTTGGCCTCTATTGTCACACTGATAGGAAAACATCTACTTAAGTTCATAAATAATTTATTTTGGCAGTGCCGGATTAACCCATAAGCAAACTAAGCAGCTGCTTAGGGCCCCCGTAAAATTGGGGCCCCCAATATCAGGCGTATAATTTTTTCTAAGTTTTAAAAATAAATTTTTAAACAAAACAAAAACCTAATTTCTATGAATGAAACTGAAATAACTTTTTCGTTGCCAGTTAAAAGAAGTTGGGAAAATGACTTTTTAAAATGGGGGCCCCCAAGATCAGGCGTATTATTTGTTCTTTGTTTACAAAAGAAATTTGGAATCAAAACAATATAATACGTACTCAATGATGGTCCAGCGGAAGATGCTATTTTATCTGCAAAGGACAAATTTCGCATTTCGACTTTTTATTGCATCGTCGACATTCTTCAAGTCGAATCTGGCAGAAATGTTTTCATTTTTATTAAACATGAATTTAATCAAAAGTTAAGTCGCTTGTCGAATCGTATCCTGAGGATTTAAATTCAAATCTCTCTGATGAATTAGAACAATTTCATCAGTACGTTCGTTTGAAAATGGAAAAAGATAAAAATATTAGTGCAAATTTTACTGATTTTTATAACATCATTGTAAATGACCAACTTCAAACAGTCTTTCCTAACGTGGAAATCTGCCTCAGAATATTTTTATCATTAATGATAACAAACTGTTCGGGAGAACGATCTTTTTCGCAGTTGAAACGAATAAAAAATCCTCTGAGGACGACAATGCGACAAGATCGACTAAGTTCGTTGGCTCTTCTGTCAATTGAATCAGATGTTACGCGTCGCATGAATTTTGACAATTTAATCGAAAAGTTTGCTCGTCAAAAGTGCAGGAAAAAGAAGGTTTAATTTTTAAGCGATTGTTTTCATTTAACTTTGTATAAATGTAAAAACACAGTTTTTGACTATAAATTCTTTAAAAAATGAAAGAAAAAAAATTTTTATGGGAGGTACCATAGTCCGTGACCCTAGGGGCCTGAGATTTTGCCTGCAAAATTTCAGCTGGATTGGATAACGGGAAAAGGGTTAAAAATTGACCCAAATTTTGGTACAGACCTGCAGACAGAGAGTACGAGTTAATATAAAGAATTTAAAAAAATTATGGGGCCCCATATCTTTCACTGCTTAGAGCCTCACAGACTGTTAATCCGGCACTGTATTTTGGGTTTATTAATTGGAAATTTTGTTAAAAATTGGGTACATCTTTATCAAATTATGTATTTTTAAGAAATTTTTCATTGGGTTTCTACACAGAAAAAACATATTTCTATGGAATTCGTCAATTCAATTACTTTTTTAATTGATTTTCTTCCAATTACAAAAGTTGTGAATTCAATTACTCAAATTTTAAATAAGTAATTGATTTTTTTACTATTTTTTACATTGATTTCACCAAGAATTTATAAGTTCAATTACAACATTAATTGATATCCAAGCATAATTTCAATTACGACAGTAATTGAATATTTTTGGCCGGTATTTTTTTCTGTGTAGTGTCAAAGGTGAATAAAAAAAAATCAAATTAGGTTAGTATTAGGACAAGTATGGGAAAAAAAGATTTGACGGAAATTAAAATGAGATTTCTAATTTGCACCACTGTTAATCAAACCCACTAGGTCCATCTTCCACATGGATGTTCGACGACGTTTCATAGTCAAATCGTTCCTGGATGGCCGCCTATTCCGGCTAAATGTTCTAATGTCAGGGAACAGACAACGGATACCTTTGAAATATCTAGAGAAATTGATTTTTTCTATCACAAAAGAAGCTGTTTCATATGTTTTTTTTTAAATCGTGAATTTCCCACGCTAAAATAACTCGCTTTCCCCCCTCGCTCCACAGGCTTATCCACAACTTCCCTTTTAACTACACAACCCTTGGAGTAGGATAACAAATTTGTTATGCCAAAAAAAAAAACAAAAAAAAAACGTAAACCCAAAACCCCTAACAAATATCAACAAATGTAATATCCTTTCAACTCATACACCGACATCGACACAATACACGCATGCAAATACACACATGTTCCAAGGCACAGACACATGTACAGATAATATTTACACACATGTAAATGTAAATATCGTCGACCGCCCCCCCTCGTCGTCTTACCAAACATATTCAGTGTTAACAAAGCAATGATTATGATAACATTACACTTGACACAGACAACTTAACACAAATAATAGTCGCCGAAGCATCCATCGCCCAGGCATCATATCAGCCACGGGATCACAATACAATTGCAACTTCCGTATCCGTTTACACACAGCGACGAAATCAGACCCCACACTCGCATATATTTACATACGTGTACCATACACATTCATAGTCAGTCATGTGTTCATATGTGTAGTTGGGATCGACCAAAAGCAAAAAAAATGAGGGGGAAGGAAACACAATAACACCCATCGCACAACAACACGAAAACATACGCAAATCTACCACAAAATTTCAACAATTTCACACGAATTTCCACTTTTTGCCATTCAAACCAGCCACGAACTTCACAACAACAATTTAAAGTGGTAAATTTTAAAGTGATTCAACATGGAAACATACAAACACACATAAGAGAGGGGGAGAGCCCAGGATATACCAGTTGTATCCCTAAGGGATCGACCTCAACCAAACTGGCAATATATGTTGCAATTCACTTTTTTGTTTTTGTTTTCTCTTCTTCTGGTTTTGAGGCCAAAATGATTGTGCCATCAGACTAATAAAACTGATATTAACACACACACACACAAAAGAAACTCCAGCCCAGCCGACAGGGCACCACCCCCCTTGTCAAACTCCTTTACCACCAAATGACAATAAGCCTTTGCATGCGTATGTGGCCCATCCATGTGCGAGCCACGTATGTGTGTGTTGGTTTTATGGTTGATTTTGTAAATATTTTGCATATGTGAAAATCGTCATTCTCATCATTTGCAAAAACATTGCTGCGGGTGTTCTTGTTTTCACTTTCATGATACATCGTCCTTTACCCTCCCCCTTTGCCCGCTTGGTGTGTTACCCCGGAAAATAAAATAGCTTTAATGGGTTAATATTCAGCCATCATGATTTATATCATCACCATATGTATGTATGTCTGCATATGTGTAATGGTCTCTGACAAGGGAACAGTGATGTTGCCGGACGAATATTCGGAGAAAATGGCAAGGAATTGAGGAAGGAAGGACGAATTTTTCCTATTTGATAGGACATTTGGAATAAATTCGCTGTGGCTAAGATCACCCAAAAGCAATGGACACAAATTCTTCGTCATCTTAATATATATTTACCCTCGACACTGATTCACTGATTGACTGACTCTGTCACGTACAGAAATTGTGTTTTCCCCAAATTTTTTTTTCCAAAATTTATTTTTACAAATTTTTTTTTTTTTTAAATTTTTTTTTTTCAACAAAATTTTTTTTTTGAACAGAAATTTTTTTTTTAACAATAATTTTTTTTTTCAAGAAAAAAATTTTTTTTCAACAAAATTTTTTTTTTCAACAAAAATTTGTTTTTGAACAGAAATTTTTTTTTGAACAATAATTTTTTTTTTCAAGAAAAATTTTTTTTTCTCAACAAAATTTTTTTTTTCAACAAAACTTTTTTTTTTCCACAAAATTTTTTTTTTCAACAAAATTTTTTGTCCATATTTCAACGGGCGCCATTACAACTTACTAGTATGGAATACTAAGTGAACAAAATGTCTAACGGAGGTTTCCATAAAACGAATTCTTTGGTTTGTTACAAATTTTCAAAATTGGGGGTCTTATGATATTGATTTCAGATTCAAGGTCTCCGTGACGCCTTCAAATTCGTTTTACGAAAACCTGCTCCACTTTATTTACTTTTTTTAAATTCTCTTTTGGATTTGCTTCCAATCGTATGAATTTATACGTTGACTTTTTGCTTGCGACACCGTTTGATTTGTTTTTTTGTGAAGTTAATACTTCAATCTTGTTGATTCGAAAAAATAAAAAAAAAAATCTAAAAATGGGTAAAGTAAAAAAAAAAAAACCAAAAACAAACCTTTTGGATTTGCTTCTCAAAGTCATATGAATTTATACGTTGACTTTTTGCCTTCGACATTGTGTGATTTTTTTTTGACATTGTAGAATCGCAAATTAAATGAAAGTCAAAAATTTTTTTTAAAAAAAATCTACAAATTGGTGAAATTCGAAAAATCCTCAAATTTCTCCCAAAGTCATATGAATTTATACGTTGACTTTTCGCCTTCGACATCGTGTGATTTTTTTTTTACAATGTAGATTCGCAAATTTAATGAAAAGCAAAATGTGTGAAGTCAAACAAAAATTTTAAAAAAAAAATCTAAAAATTGGTGATGTTTGAAAAATCCTCAATTAGTCCCAATGTGACTCTCTGACTTTTTGGCTTGACTTTTTTCTAAATTCTCTTTTGGATTTGATTCCCAAAGTCATATGAATTTATATGTTGACTTTTTGCCTCCGACATCGTGTGATTTTTTTTTTTACATTGTAGATTGGCAAATTTAATGAAAAGCAAAATGTGTGAAGTCAAAAAATTTTTTTTAAAAAAATCTAAAAATTGGTGAAGTTCGAAAAATCCTCAAATTTCACCCAATTTCTATGACTTTGTGGCTTGACTTTTTTCTAAATTCTCTTTTGGAATTGCTTCTCAAAGTCATATGAATTTATATGTTGACTTTTTGCCTTCGACATCGTCTGATTTTTTTTGACATTGTAGATTCGCAAATTTAATGAAAAGCAAAATGTGTGATGTCAAAAAAATTTTTTAAAAAAAAAACTACAAATTGGTGAAGTTCGAAAAATCTTCAAATTAGACCCAATTTCTATGACTTGTTGGCTTGACTTTTTTTTTCTAAATTCTCTTTTGGATTTGCTTCTCAAAGTCATATGCATTTATACGTTGACTTTATGCCTTCGACATTGTGTGATTTTTTTTTTTGACAATGTAGATTCGCAAATTTATTGAAAAGCAAAATGTGTGAAGTTAAAAACATTTTTTAAAAAAAATCTAAAAATTGGTGAAGTACGAAAAATCCTCAAATTAGTCCCAATTTACTCTGTGACTTTTTGGCTTGATTTTTTTTCTAAATTCTCTTTTGGATTTGCTTCCCAAAGTCATATGAATTTATACGTTGACTTTCTGCCTTCGACATCGTGAGATTTTTTTTTACATTGTAGATTTGCAAATTTAATGAAAAGCAAAATGTGTGAAGTCAAACAAAAACTTTAAAAAAAAATCTACAAATTGTTGAAGTTCGAAAAATCCTCAAATTTCTCCCAATTTCTATGACTTTTTGGCTTGACTTTTTTTTTCTAAATTCTCTTTTGGATTTGCTTCCCAAAGTCATATGAATTTATACGTTGACTTTCTGCCTTCGACATCGTGAGATTTTTTTTTACATTGTAGATTCGCAAATTTAATCGTTTCTTCATTATGGAAAATAAATTTGCCTGAGACGATTATTCAACGCGTACAACTCCGACAGTCTAACGATAGCTGTCGAATAGTGTAGCGAGATGTTGTTCAAAATGTTGAGAAAATATTCGCGAAAATCTCCGAACAAATCACTGTGTCAGTGGTGGATGGAGTTGGTATGAAAGTGTCTTCGGCCTTCATATGAACTCGCGTGTGTGTGTTTGTGTGTGTTCACATACTCATGTTCGTCCAAATGACTGTCAGGGGAATTTTTGCATATGTGAACAAAGAAGGCAAATGTGTATGATTTTCGTTTGATGGGATGCGGATGTGGATGTTTATTTGGTAACTGGTTCGCTTACTCTTGTAATTGAGCCAACTGTTGATGGCTGACACACACACTCACACACACAGACGCACCGACTTACACACGCTCCCTGACACAGGACTTTTATTTGATGATTTGTGGCTTTTAGAGTTGTTGTTTTTTTCTTCAATTTTTTATTTTTGATTTTCTGACAGACCTTACACAACTTTGGAAAAAAAACAATTGAAAAAAATGAGATTCAATCGCGAGACAAAACAAAAAAAAAAACAACACCCAGGGGGTGGGTGGGCATGTTTGGCTTTAAAATTGTTGTGACTCTCATACATATGAAGGTAAAGTCCACGATGTCATGAGTGGGATGATAACAATAGGTGGCTGAGGTCAGTTTTTTTTTTTTGGGTAATGGAATTGCCCACACTTCTGTACCATTGGCACATCTTCGGGAGAGCACGTTTACGTTCGGGGATTCCAAAGAGTTTTGAGTCCTTTTAGTCCTTAAGACATTATGAGTTATTATTAAATTATATGACAACAAGATTAGTTTAGTGCCTAAGAAAGTGACTAGAAAGAAGGAGTGTTGTGTCATGTGTAAGCGGCGAGGGGGGAGGGGGGTAATTGGATTATCATTATCATTACACAAGCTCCAGTCGGACAACTGTAGGCGAACAAACCATACAGTACAGCTACTTGCTGATACGAGGGTTGTTCTGTATATCTGTGGTTACCTTAGAGTGTTTTCATCTAACCTTTTAAGTGGCCCTCGTACATGGCCTTTAAGTGTATATTACCCGTCAATATTGTTGGTTGTCCCTTTTCTCATTGCCTTTGTGTAATGTTTTTGCTTTTAGGCTTTTATCTTTTCTTTTTCTCGTTTCTTTTTTTTTTTAATAATGAGTGGTTACACATGTGTGGGATTTATTTGTGTGTGTTTGACGGCGTATGAGTGTGTATTTCTCTCGTACCATTTATAAATTATAGAGTAGAGTTGTTAAGCAGAAAGGTTCTCTAATTTAATAGTGAGCCGAAATATAATTTGCACTCTGTCCGGCTTGGCGGTGATATCTTTTAAAAGGATATCCTACCAAAAAGGACTGCTGTTGCAATCATAATTCCCATAATCTGCCCAGTGCTAAAAACCTAAAAGCTTTTTTTTTTTTGATATTCTTATAATTGAAGAGAGATGGGGAGATGGAGAGATAGAGAGAAAGAGTACCAGTAAATCTTGACCTCAGTAATTGTAGGGCTAGCCTTTAGGACACAATTGTAATTAGTTAATCATAGGGTTTGGCAAATCTGTAATTCTAACTCGCAGCCCATAGAGAAGGCCTAATCTAGCCTGTACCTTAGAGATGTAGCAGTTCGATTTGCTTTATCTTTATGGACTAACAATAAAACTAATTTGTTAGAAGGTTGTGCCATTGATTGATTGATAGCCATCGAAGGATCTCGATCAATTGGATGATGATTATGGCTAGAAAGGCAATGTCAGAAAATATTAAAACATTATCAGAAGGATGGATACAAATCGAATAGGCGATACGATTATTCAAGGAGTACATCTCAGACTTATGACAGCCGTTGAGTAGGTTGAAGGGATGTCGAAAAGTTCTGTCTTCCGAAAATCAAGAGAGGCAACCGAAGGCAATTTCCCCTGATCACATTAGACATATGTATAAAAACCATTAAATCTGCTTTTTTATTTAAATATATCCGAATATCCTGCTTTTAATTAGGTGAGATGGAAGAAAAATCGTTTCGTCGATACGGATAATAAAGTTAGTAGAGGCGATTAGCCAAGGATTACCTCTCAGAAAGGACACTTTGGTACGAAACTATCAGAGAAGCTCGCGAAGAATTTATTATTGTCTCATTGACTATAAATTCAGTTTTACTAAATAATCAAAAAAGCAAACAACGGGGAAAGACATGCAATCTACATTTCAGAAGCAGCTGCATTTATTTTATGTCATTTCAATTTTATTTCAATATTATTCCCATATTATTTCCATATTATTTCAATATTATTTCAAATAAATTTCAACATTATTTCAATATTATTTCAATATTATTTCAATATTATTTCAATATTATTTCAATTAAATGTCGATATTATTTCCATATTAATTCAATATTATTTCAATATTATTTCTATATTATTTCAATATTATTTCAATATTATTTCAATATTATTGCAATATTATTTCAATATTATTTGAATATTATTTGAATATAATTTCAATATTATTTCAATATTATTTCAATATTATTTCAATATTATTTCAATATTATTTCCATATTATTTCCATATTATTTCCATATTATTTCCATATTATTTCCATATTATTTCAATATTATTTTAAATAAATTTCAATATTATTACAATATTATTTCAATATTATTTCAATATTATTTCAATATTATTTCCATATTATTTCAATATTATTTCAATATTATTTCAATATTATTTCCATATTATTTCAATACTATTGCAATATTATTTCAATATTATTTCAATATTATTTCAATATTATTTCCATATTATTTCAATACTATTTTAATATTATTTCAATATTATTTCAATATTATTTCATTAAATTCCAATAAAATTTCAATATTATTTCAATATTATTTCATTAAATTCCAATAAAATTTCAATATTATTTCAATTAAATTTCAATATTATTTCAATATTATTTCCATATTATTTCAATATTATTTCAATATTATTTCAATTAAATTTCAATTAAATTTCAATATTATTTCAATTAAATTTCAATATTATTTCAATTAAATTTCAATTAAATTTCAATATTATTTCAATTAAATTTCAATATTATTTCAATATCATTTCCATATTATTTCAATTCAATTTCAATATTATTTCTATTATTATTTTATTTTATTTTATTTTATTTTATTTTATTTTATTTTATTTTATTTTATTTTATTTTATTTTATTTTATTTTATTTATCTTTGGTGGGAATCGAACCCACAACTCCCACGAGGATATGCCAGCACGCTACCAACTACCCTACCGAGGTGCTTAAGTAAAACTAAAAAAAAAAATGTTTTACCCCTCAGTCTTCTCTACACCTTTCGCCAACAAAATTGAAAATCTTGATTTTACAATCAAGCAAAAAGTCACCGTTTAAATCGTGTCTAAGTAACAGAGTGATCGTCATATATGTACATTAACAGGATCAATAATAGAGATTATAAAATCATCTAGCATCCGCATTTATGGCTCATCCTGTCCAAATCTTTCCAAATTTTTCTCATTCCCTCAGGAACAATGGTCGCCTCCAAAAAAAAACCTAAACATTACTTGTGCGTAATTGCTTACTTAAATTTCTTTAAACAAAGCACAGAGAGAGAGAGAGAGAGACAAAAACAAAAACATTAAAATGTAACTCTATTCCATCATAAATAATGGATACAAATGTTGCTAAAAGCATATTTCGTTTCCATAAGAAAGAAACAACATCAACATCAGACTGCTGAAGGAATACTCGTCGTATATCTTCTCATTTGCCTCCTGTTACTCGCTGTGTTGCAGCCGAAGATAACACAGGGTGGCGTTCGTGGCGTCCTTTCGTTGTTGTTGTTGCTCCCCCCCCCCCTTTCTATTCCACTTCGTTGTCTATTTTAACGGGCGCGTAATCTATGTCGCATTTAAGCAATTTTTTTCTCCGCCCTTTGATGGCGGTGTGGTAGGTGGTGGTGAGGGGACAGAGACCGAGCGAAGCTTTGAACATTATAGCGTATATTTATGCACGACTACAAGGGTTTCGCTCATTATAACTTTCGCGTCTTAAACATAACACCGGCGGCCATGTTGCACAAGCTTTTCTCATTTGTTGGCGGCAGCAGTTGTTGTGCCCTACGCTAACAAATCCTTTTGTCCTTTGGCAACTAAAGAATCTCAGGCTGGTTGGTCTTCAACGAAGACTTTTTGTCGAGCCGAAAAGGATCGTTTGATTACAGTAAAGGCAAATAAAGAATCCCACACTGGTTGGTTTTTAACGGAGTCTTGAGTCGTTTTTGGTCTACCCCTGGAAAAAACAACTTTTGGTATTTCTTTATTTCTAAAAAGACAATGGGAACTCCCTTGGAATGATTGAGTGGATAAGCTAACCTGAGGTTAAACGAACCCTTTGCTAAAAACAAATATCGGAAAGACCCACAGAGACCGGCTAAAGCCTACTAGGCGCTTCGTATCCGATTATGTTCTGTATTAACTTCTCACCCTCAGATGTTGCCGTAAAGAATCAAATTGGGGAATCTTTGGGAAAGCTGTAATTAGCTGAGCCCTTAGAAGGCTCCTTGTTGTGGATATGGACCGTGGTTGGGTTAATCGATGTGGAGTCTTCAAGAATCGAGTTGGGAGATCTTTAGCTGAGCCGTTAGAAGGTTCCCCGTTATGGATATGGACGGAGTGTAGTTTATTAGAGGTGTAGTCGTTTGTGGAAGTCTTCGAGAATCAAGAAGCTTCTCATATTAGGGCTGTAGCCAGTGGGTAGTTTAATCGAGCTGAAGTCTTCATTTCCACCACATTGAAAGGGCATTTCAACGGCCGCCTACCACCGACCCCAATGGTCCCACGTGCGCGCCATTCCTGCCCCTTGTGTTGCCGGCAACACAACGAAAATGTAAAGCTCCAATCTCATGACATTTTAATGCGATAACGCAAAAAGAAGACGAAGAAACGTTAACACAGAGCAAAGCAAAGGGGTTGTTTGTAATTTAGAATTTCTTTTTTGTGTGTTAAGCATTCCATTCTTTGCATCTTCTTTGTTTGTATTTTTCGTTATTTTTCTTTCTTTTTTTATCCATTTACTTACTTTACATCTTACGATGGGTTTTCTCTTTTTTTGATTTTGTTTGCTCCTCAAAAAATCCAACGAAAGGAGTACCACCATTGGTGGCAATGATGGCTGATGGCTGGCTTGGCGGCAGCAGCGAGGCGTTGGAAAGGATGTTGCGGAAGAACATGAAACAGAAAGAGGATAACGAGTGGCATGGGCGGCGGCGAGTAGGAGTTGATGGAGGCAAATAAAGTTGTAGAGACGTTAAGTCTCAATGAGTTTTTTCGCATATTTTTTTTAATCACAAAGTACTTGTGGGTTCTTGGAGAAAGGAGTCAGCCAGTCCGGGCAATATTGAAAGTTATGATTATGTGCTCGCACCACTTTCTCCTCTCCTCTCCGCTTCTCTGTCTTCATCTCATTTTTTGTTTTTTTGAGATTTTATTAAAAATTCATTTTATTTTTTTCTTAATCAAAGTGAAGCTTTTTGTGTTGAGGAACGCAACAAAAAGGGGGGGGGGGGGGGGAAATATGCTGATGATTTCATTAACTCTGAAGTGCGGGTGTATTATGTGTGTGTGTGCGTGTGATTGCTCGCATGCGAAAGTGTAAGTGCATGGGTTGGAAATGAATTAATTTCAAATGCTTAATCAGAAGATTTTTCGTTTTTTCTTTTTATAATTTCCTGTAAAACGTAAACTGAATATTGGCATATTCGGGATCATGAAAGGGACACTCGTATGCTTTAAGGTTTAAAAAATAAGTATGAAATGAACAAAAAAATTTTAAAGGATTTATTGGATTTCAGTGGCACTGTTTTTGAGTGCAAAATATAAATTCTATAACTTCAATGAGATTACGAAGGAGACATGAAAGGAGATTTTTCTGCAAATCTCCATTTGCTAAATTTTCAATATCAGATCCAGCCATCCATTGGCATTTTTTGTGCTTTAGCTGGAGGCATGAAGTGGTGCTAAGCACGGCAATTTATAGCAGAGGCAACAAAATTTGAGAACAAGGTCTCTGTGGCACATGGATTTTGAGAAATTCTCAGATCCAGGAGATAATTTCGAAAATCAGAGATTTGGGGGATAATAAGAAATGAGGGAGTTTGTTGGCGATTTTCGAAAAGGACGAAAAAAATATTTTTTCTATTGGTCATGGAATAAAACTCATCTGAATAAAACTATCTGAGTAGAGAACTATCCGACGGACCTAAAGAGTTTCCTTCTTTGGACGTATTCAAACGTGACTGAGCTCGATAAATCTTTGTGGATATTCATGTATTTTCTTTGACTAAATGACAGAAATTCAAAGTCTTTTTTTGTTATTCAAAATAGCAAAAAACCTGTTCTCACATTAAAAAATTAAAAAAATTCCGGAAAATCAAAAAAATAAAATACAACCACCACATGAATAAAAACAAAAAATTGTTAATGTCAAAAAATAAAAGGCATGAAATTGATTGCAAATTTTTCGAATATTTCTGTAACAGTAAAAATAGTTGCATCAACCATTTTTAATTTTTCTAATATTTCTGTAACAGTAAAAATAGTTGCATCAACCATTTTTAAAACAAATGAAATGGCTTTTTTACTCTGTAACACACAGAAGCATGCACAAAGAAAAATACAGAAACAGCAACTTAAATTACATATGAAAAAATGTTCAGAGTTACGAACTAATTGTGGGCGGAGTACTGCAAAGAAAGTGCAAAATTAGTTGCCTCAGCCATTTTGTGATGGGTCTATTACATTGCGTCTGATTTATTTGTGTCATAAAATAACAAAACAAGAAGATAATGTCAGTTATTACAATATATTTTTTTTGAAAGTAGTTGCATCAACCAATTTTTTTTTTTTTTTTTTTGTTAAAATGAATTTTTTCACCACACAACGAGACTTGAACAATATTTCACACTCTTTTGTATAATATGTGTATAACAGTAGTTGCATGTACCAATTGTTGGTCTCTTAAATGAAGGCTCTATTGATGTTCTCTCCCTATAGCAATCAAGAAAGTTTTTGTACAATTTTGGAAAATAATGTTCGTTATTACAATATTTTTTGAGAGTAAAAGTAGTTGCATCAACCATTTTTTTCTTTTTGGTTGAAATGAATAATTTCACTACACAACGAGACTTGAACAATATTTCATATTTTTGTATAATATGTGTGTAACAGTAGTTGCATGTACCATTTGTTGGTCTATTAAATGACGGCTCTATTGATGTTCTATCCCTACAGAAATCAAGAAAGTTATTGTACAATTTTGGAAAATAATGTTAGTTATTACAATATTTTTTTTTGAAAGTAGTTGCATCAACCAATTTTTTTTTTGTTTTGGTTAAAATGAATAATTTCACTACACAACGAGACTTGAACAATATTTCACAATTTTGTATAATATGTGTGTAACAGTAGTTGCATGTACCATTTGTTGGTCTATTAAATGACGGCTCTAATGATGTTCTCTCCCTAGAGCAATCAAGAAAGTTATTGTACAATTTTGGAAAATAATGTTAGTTATTACAATATTTTTTTTGAAAGTAGTTGCATCAACCAATTTTTTTTTTTTCTTTTTGGTTAAAATGAATAATTTCACTACACAACGAGACTTGAACAATATTTCATATTTTTGTGTAATATGTGTGTAACATTAGTTGCATGTACCATTTGTTGGTCTAGTAAATTGACGGCTCTCCCTACAGCAATCAAAAATCTCTCAAGACAATGATTGTACAATTTTGGAAAATAATGTTAGTTATTACAATATTTTTTAAGAGTAAAAGTAGTTGCATCAACCAATTTTTTTTGCCATATTAAATGACATCACTATGGTTTATGTCATGGTTCAGTAACGAATAGTTTTGCCACACCACAAAGTCGAAAAAATATTCTACATTTCTATAAATATTATGTTCTATAAATATTAAAAGTAGTTGCATCTACCACTGTTTTTTTGATATATAAAATGCCGTCTCTGTTAGTTGTGCCCATTTTTAGTAAATAATAATTGTATTATAAAACGAAGGAAGAAAATGATGTACATTTAAGTGTCAAAGTAGTTGCATCTACCATTTTTTTTGCTATATTAAATGACATCTCTATGGTTTATGTCATGGTTCAGTAACGAATAATTTTGTTAGACAACAAAGTCGGAAAAATATTCTGCATTTCTATAAATATTATGCAAGTTAAAAGTAGTTGCATCTACCATTTAGTTTGTCTATTAAATGCCATGTGTATTACAATACATTCCTTTTTTGTTTAGTAATAACAAATTATACAACAAAGCTGGATAATTAAGGTTAATTTCTGTAATCGCAAAATTATTTGCATCTACCATTTTTTTCCCGTATGTTAATGTCTTTTTTAACAGTTAATAATTTCATTTGTAGAAGAAGTGATGAAATTTTTATAGAATATAATTTTATAATATTTCTGTAAGAGAAAAATTTGTTGCATCTACCATTTTTTCGATAAACGTTTTGCGTATTTTTTATGATCTTTTTCAACAATTAATAATTTCTTTAAACCACAAAGTCGGAACAATAAGGTTTATATGGCTTATAAGATCAAAATTCGAAGTAGGCAACTGAAGGACAAGTGAATAGAATTGTAGTTCTTTAAAGGCTGAGGTTAGGCTGAGGTTAGGACTTACTTGTGTGTAAAGTCATCAACTGGCTCTAGCCGCCAGCTTTTCATTGGAGAATTTTTCATAAATTATTTGGGGGATTTTTTTCTGAATTTTTCGCGACATTTTCATGTTGACTCATGTTCTTTTATTTTTGAGATTTTTTTCCTCTCTTGCGTTTAAGATCAAATCCCATGAGGTATAGCTCCAAAAAGTCGGCCATTGACTGCAGATCTTATACACACTTATATTTTTTTTTTGGATTTTTTTCTTTTCTTTAAAGAAGAAGAACATGGCATTGTATAGTTTCCCCTTCTTTTTTTTTGTAAAAACTTTGTCATTGAAAAGCTGCTGCTTTACTCAAAGTTCCTTGCCGTTCAATCTGATCAGTTTTTTTTTTTTTTGTAAAAACGTCCTCATTGACAATACTGCTGCTCTACTCAAAGAGTCCTTGCCGTTCAATCTGGTCATTTTTTTTTTAAAAAAAAAACGTCCTCATTGACAAACTGCTGCTCTACTCAAAGTGCCCTTGCCGTTCAGTCATTCAGGCGAGGCCTTGTGGTGTTTCAATTTTTTTCGAAACAAACTTAGAATTGTTTCATTTTTCCACACATTTAAATTTTGTATTTAGCAAGATGCTGTTTGCCATGTCCTTGATCCTTGAATGTTACAGATTTGTGCTATTGTCGTTGTTGGTGTTTTTTTTTTTGGGAAAATCTAGTCTGTTGCTGAAAGAGCTGAAACGAGACGAGGCATGTATTGCCAAGTGAGAAATAATTCAATGTTGACTTTCTCTTTCATTGTTAAGGCTTGTTCACAGTCTGCACAGGCAGCGGAGATTTCGTGCGAATTGTTGTTGGCTGCTGCTTAGGTTTTGCGCGCGTAAAACACATGTCCTGCTGGAAATGTTTATTTACATTTAGCAAACGCACACTAAACGTACACGCACATGTTCTTCGTTCAGGATAATCGTAAATCAATGAATTGAACTGGGAACAAAAATTCGCAATGCTTTGTTTTGTTTTGTTGTTGTTGTTTGCCATGTTTTGCTAGTGTTGGTGTTATATTTGGCGAATCCTTTCGTTATTGTTGCCACTGCGTTTGGCTAATTGTGGTTGTAATGCCTGCAAGCGTAGCCAATGAAGTGCATAAATTATGAATTGACAATAAAGAGTAACGGGTCCACAACATTTGCATGTGAAAAATGGTTCATTGAATTCGAGAAACACACATTTCCCAAAATGATGTCCTTTAAATCGCTTTCTGAAGGTTGGCCTTAGGTGTGGGGAATTCCGGTTTCCCAGTATGAGGAACAAGTGCTTGTTTTTCATTTCAATCATTTTTCATTTCAAATCCCAGCCCGCCGGAAAATGCAAATTTCATCGATTATTTTCCACCCGTGAGAGTGGGAGGGAAGAGAGAAGCAGAGAGTGGGTGAGGTTGGTGTTTTAAACACTTTTTGGCTTATTAAGAAAAATAAAGGCAATAACTTTACAATACAATGACATTTTTCATTTAAGTTTCTTACACGCTTTTCCTTCATCCTCCATCCATCTCCCCCCCCCCACCAACTCCAACTCATTATTTATCCTTCTGCTTTGTCGTTGTTTTCCCTTTTGCTGTCGTCTGTACTCTCTGGCATATCCTCGGCTCGCTGTTTTGCTTTGTGGCAATTCTCATTTACCATGTTCTTCTTCTTTGAAGAAAAGAAAAAAATCCAAAAAAAAAAATACAAGTGTGTATAAGATCTGCAGGCAATGGTCGACTTTTTGGAGCTATACCTCATGGGATTTGATCTTAAACGCAAGAGAGAAAAAAATTTCAAAAATAGAAGAACATGAGCCAACATGAAAATGTCGCGAAAAATGCCGAAAAAATCCCCCAAATAATTTATGAAAAATTCTCCAATGAAAAGCTGGCGGCGAGAGCCAGTGGATGACTTTACACACAAGTAACCTTCGAGACTTCAGAGTCAGTGATGACAGGACCTTCTTATCCGCTAGACTGTTGGCTGGACCTTTTTCCTAAATTATCGTCTGCAAAGCCTATCAAACGAAATACTTTGCCAAAAATCTCACATCGATTCTTTAAGAATTCTCTAATTCCACATCAGACAATGTGCTGTAGCGTGCATGAAATAATGTTAAAAAGAAAATGTAGGAAAATTAAAACAGCATCGCAGCATTATACGTTCATTACAAACACACTTACACACTCGCACACACACACACACCTAAAGCGACATCCTCTAATGCACAGGCAGACACACACGCACGCAAGCGAAGAAACAATTCCTTTTACTCCTTTCGTAATTTATGCAAAATGACAACTTCTCTTTCTCTGTCTCTCTCTCTTCTCGTATACAAAGAACAGCCAACAACATGGGAAGACGCGTAAGTACAAAAACCCACACACACACACACACATACAGCACGTTACATGGAAAACAAGACAACCCTAAACTTGGAAAAGTTCTCCAAGTACTACAGCGACGAAAAAAGAAATATGCGCGCGAAAAACAAAAAAAAAAAAAAAAAAAATATAAAAATCCTTTTATCACAAAAAACCCCACCAGCCATACACACCGACAAACAACGAAATACTTCCACCCCTTGTAAGCAAATTGACTTTGTTTGGTCGCTCGGTGACTGGATGTCAGTGTGCCTGTGAGTGTGTGTGTGTGCGTTGGACTCATTTGCATATGCTTTCGCTTTTATGGAAAACGACGCGCCATAACCCACGTCGTTTGTTACTCTTCTACCGGAGCGTTTTCATTATTATTGTTGTTGCTGTTTTATTTTTTATCATCATCGTTGCGAGGAAGAGTGCGGCACCGAGCCAAAGACAGCCGTGCCGTGTCACAGGACGTAGCAAAGTCCTGTGCTCTGCACCTGCGACCCCTTTCATGAGGGGCATCACTTTAGCTTTTCTGCTGGCGTCGCTGCTGCCTTTGGCCAAAGTGTACATTAAACTTTTATCCATCGAAGGAAGCTGGAAAGAAAACACCAACAGGAACTGCTGCCTGGTTTGGGTGTTCCTCCTTTCTGTCAAAATTTAAGGGTTGAATTTTAAAATTTATGTGTACGAGTTAAGAGATGTCATTTTGTTTCTTTGCTTTGCGTTTTTTTGTCGTCGGTGTGTGTTTTGCCTTTGCTGGCAAGTGGGTGGTTGAGGTTAGAAGCGTGGGTGGGTGGTGAATAGAAAAGGGGGGACTTTCTGGCTGTACGTGCGTTATGCCGAATATTTTCCAAATGGTGCCTTCTGGGAGGATTGCGAACGGAATGGAGGGCTGGTGAATGTCTGTGTGTGTGTGTGTGAGTGAGTGAGTGCCTGTGTAGGAGCCCACTTTGTATTCATTTAAATTAGGAGTTCAGCAGAGGAATTTAAGGATTTTCCCTGTGCGGCTTTAAACTAAAAGTAAATATGTGCATGAGGAGGGAAAAAGGGTTTGTGGAGGGCACGAGGAGAAAAACTGATTTTTTAATTTTTGAAATCGTGCAAAAATTTTTTTTGGAGGATTAAAAAAAAAATATTTAAACAATAAACTGATTTCTTAAATTTTTTTTTTGAAAATGTTTCAAAATTGGAAAAGTACAGTTTTTTTAATTTTAGTTTTTTAAAATGTCTGGAAATTGTTTTTGGAGAATTAAAAGAAAGTATTTAAACAAAAAACAGATTTTTTACTTTTTTATATTTCAATTATTTAAAATATGTGAACATTATTTTTGAAGAAATAAAAAAAATTATTGAAACAAAAAAAAAAGATTTCTTAATTTTATAAATTTGAATTTTTTAAAATGTGTGGAAATAGTTTTTGGAGAATTGAAAAAAAAAACATTTTTTTTAATTTTTTAAAATGTCTGGAAATTGTTTTTCTGAGAATAACAAAAAAAAATTATTAAAATTTTTTTTACATTTGTTTTGATATATTTTTTTTTAAATACGTTAAAATTGTTTTTTGAGTATTTAAAAAAAATATTTAAACAAAAAAAGAGATTTTACATTTTTTTAAATTTTAATTTTTTAAAATGAGTGAAAATTGTTTTTAGGGAATTTTAAATTTAAGTTTCTAAAAATGTGTGAAAATTTATTTGGAGAATTAAAAAAAAATATATTTAAACAAAAAACAGACTTTTCAATTTTTTAAAATCTGTGAAAAAAAAATTTAAACAGAAAACTGATTTTGTAATATTTTTTAAATTTAAATTTTTAAAAACAGATTTCTTAATTGTTTTATATTTCAATTATTTGGAGTATTTAAACAAAAATACATATTTTACATTTTTTTAAATTTTTAAAATGAGTGAAAATGTTTTTAGAGAATTTAAAAAAAAACTGATTTTTTAAATTTAAGTTTGTAAAAATGTGTGAAAAGTTATTTGGAGAATTTAAAAAAACTATATTTAAACAAAAAAAAGACTTAATTTTTTTTAAATTAAAATTTTTAAAAATGAAAGTAAATTAATTTTTAAACGAAAAACTGATTTATTAGTTTTTTAAAATGTCTGGAAATTGTTTTTGGAGAATAAAAAAAAATTATTTCACAAAAAAAGACTTTTTAATTTTTTGAAATATGTGAAAATTGTTTTTGGAAAATTTTTCTAAATTTCAATTTTTTAAAATTGTTTTTGGACAACTAAACAAAAATTATTTAAACAAAAAACTGTTTTTTAAATTTGAATTTTTTAAAATGTGTGAAAATTGTTTCGGTGGATAAAATTTTTCTCTAAAAAAAATTTTTTAAATACTAATAAAAGAAACTATTCAAGCAAAATATATATATTTTTTTAATTTAATTTTTAAAAGCTGCGAAATTTGTTTTTGGACAATAAAACATATTTTTTTTAAAAAACATGGTTTTTAGGAATTAATTTTTTTAAATGTGTGAAAATTGGTTTTGGAGTATGAAAAAAAAAATGAATTTAAACGAAAATATGTAAATTTCCATTTGTTCAATTTAAATTTTTTAAATTTGAATTTTTTCAAAATGTGCAAAAATTGTTTTTGTATTTTCATACATTTTATTTAACAACGTTTTGTTAAGCTGTTTTCAATTTTTACTAATGCTGGAAAAAAGTGTTTTAAGAACTTTTTGCACATTAATCTTTTTATCCATCAATTTCAATGTTGTTAGGCTGCAGACAAATCCTTCTTAGAAAATCAAATCATCAATTTCCCAACATTATCAATTTCCCAAATTAATGCTAAACAATATTTTTGAAAAATAATCAAATATCATTTAATGAATGATAACACCATAAATTACAACAAAAAACACCCATGTCTGTGCAAAAAATATTCTGCCAGCGACGAAAAAAAAGAACAATAAACCGACACCCATTATTGTCGTCTTCTTTAGATGGTTCCATAAAAATTAAAGTGCCAATGAATATTCGACACTCCACTCCTATCCCATACCCGATGATGACGACGACCCTCGTTCTCTACTCCTTTTCCAAAAAATCTTTGCCCACTTGGTGTGATAATTTCGATAATTTTATATTGCGAGTGTGTGCTTACATTGGTATGTGTGTGTGTTTTATGTGTAATTTATGCAAAACTCTAATAATATGACGACGCGTCGTCATGAGCGTATAGAATTTGTTTGCTGGCAGCCTTTTTTAATGTGGAAACGTTTGAAATGCTTTTGGGTCTAATGGATATTTATGGGATGACAATCGGATCTGACTACACTTAAGGTGTGAGGGGTCGAGGGGAGTCTTCGTAGTAAAACTAGAAGTTTGGCATTTCATTTCCCGGAAAATCAAGAAAAATTGTGTTCCATGTACCGGGAATTCCCGCTCCATATAACAAAACCTCCAATTAAAATATTTTTAGAAAAATCAATATTTATAAGAGCTTCACAGAAACATCCCAGGTCTGTAAAATTGTAGTAAAGAAATATTAAAAATAAGTGATCTATTGCAAAATATCCAGACAATTTTCTATAAAAAAAAACGTTTGTCTTCCCTTTCAGAATGACTTCTAACGATTAGAAATAAAAACATCTCGGAAAGGAGTAGAGTTTTCAATGCCATAGAATGTCGAAAACAAAAGTCATTAAACTCAGGCTTTATTTCGATCTCGACTTTAATTGGACTTAAAGAAAAACACCACTAAAAATTCTGATGTACTTTAGATCCCTGAGTAAAAATCACCCATCTTATATTTAGACATTGTCCTTCGATCACAATGTGCTGGGCTTCAACTGGAGGTAGAAATACTACACAGTCTTACGAAGATTTTGTTTTTGACTAACATACAGAGGTTAAAAGGGAAAAGTTTGGAGGGGGGAAAAGAGAGAGTAGTATTTGTTAACATTTGCCTTGAATTTGAGAATGTCATAGCGGGCAGGAAACATAACTGCCGGAAGTTTATTCCACATACGAACAGTTCGGCTGTAGAACGATATTTCTCTATAGTGTGTCGTCCGGTCAAACGGCCACTGAACGATTTAGATTCCCTGGATAAACTGGTATTGCGGCTAAACCTTATGGATATCTGACAGGGATATCTGGCAAATAGTTACCATTGGAATACCTGATACCCTAATTTGATTTTATTATTCACCTTTGACACTAGAAACCGAATGAAAAATGTCTTAAAAATTCATCATTTGATAAAGATGTACCCAATTTTTAACAAAATTTCCAATTGATAAACCCAAAAATAAATTATTTTTGAAATTAAGTAGATGTTTTCATATCAGTGTGACAATAGAGGCTAAATGGAATTGGTCCGACCATCCGACCAAATACAAGTGGAATTGCTCCGACCATCCGACCAAATACCAAACATTTTAAATCTTTCCGACCACATGTGGATGGAACTCACCAAAAACGGCAACACTGCACTTTTGCAAGTGTCTGTCTCTCCCTCTCTCGACCACTCTCTGCCAAAATGATCTGTCATTCAGTTGCTACTTTAAAATCGAACGGTTTACACGGAATTCCTGCGGTGCTTTTTTCATTTCCCAATATCTCCACAGATATTCCACATATCGGTTCAGATTTTTGTATAAATACGTCCTATACAACCTGTAAATCGAGTTTTAATAAAAATTGTGTCAAAAACAATCATGAAACTGTGCAAAATAAAGAGTTTTCCGTCGCCCCTACAAAGCTCAGTGTGTGCTTGTGTGTCTGAAGGAAGAGGAAGCACAGCTGCAAAATTGTGTATGCACTCAGAAAAGGAAAAACACAAGAAACAAAAACAACAATGCAAAAAAGGCTTGAACAAAAACAACAACAAGTGGGAGAAGAGTGCTGGAACAAACACAAATGGCGGGAATGTTGTGTGAGTTGTTATTGTGCGAGTTGCTGTATTTTGTTAGTGGGAGTGCGCGGTCGCGAGTGATTGAATGGATGTCGTAAAACATCAACACATGCTGGCGTGGAGCTTCGCAGAGACGAAGAGTTGGTTTAGAATACGTAAAGAATGGTGACGGAGGAATAAGGCAGAGGAATCTCCAAAACATAAGGTAAGTTCATTTTCATTGTTTTTTTCATTGCGCTTTCCATGTGTTGCACTAAATATCATACGGAGACGATGGGTAATGGATAATGTCTGCAATCAAAATGTTTGAAATTTTGGATTTTTTTAAGAGAAAACATGGTTTGTATTTAGCTATTTTGCAAATTAATGAAAAAGTTTCAGGGTATTAATAGTTTGTTATAATTATGAGGGAGTTTCTACAATAATTTTCCATGTACCAGTTTATAGAGCACAACAAGCTGAATACTGGCTTATGTGTATGTCTAAGGACATGAGGCTGAGGAAAACCGCCTCCTCTTCTCAGCCTAACATAACCTAACCTTCTACAATAATAAAAAAAAAAAACATATATCCAAAGAGTTAAGGGGCCGCATTGTGGTTGTGAGGTAGGGAAAACCCGATTTTGAAAATTTAAAATAGACAACAAAAAAGAAAAACAATTTTTAATAATTTTAATAATAATAATAAATAATGTAATAAAAAATCACTAGGCAATTCTGATGTATTATGGCCCTCTGAATACAAAAATGGTTGACATAATGGCTGAAATTCACTTTACCCCCATAAAAATAATATGAAAATGTCTCTTCACAATTGCACACTGATTACGAAAATCGTCAATCGAAGAGGGGGAAATGCACCTAGACCCCTAGGGATCCTCAAAGTCGACCGAAATTACCTCAAATTGTAGGTAAATGCATGAAAATGGTAGGGAAAAAAGTATGCAAGCGGAGCGGCCGAATTTTCTGTTGTATGAACAAAAGTCGCAAAAATGCATTTGTTCAAAAAAAAAAAAAATTTTTTTAAAGGAAAAATGATTGAAAGCAATTAAACAATTCCATTTATTTTAAAAAAAAAAAAATATAGAAATAGAAATAATCAATGATCTCGAACTCGACTAACAGAAACAAAACTGTAGGAACAATTTATTTTTGTATGGACAAAGGACGCAAAAATGCATTTGTTCCAAAAACAATTTTTTTTTAATATATAATTTTTTAAAGGAAAAATTATTGAAAGCTTTCAAAACAATTCCATTTATTTTTTTTAAAAAAAAAATATAGAAATAGAAATAATCAATGTTCTCGAACTCGACTAACAGAAACAAAACTGTAGGAACAATTTATTTTTGTATGGACAAAAGACGCAAAAATGCATTTGTTCAAAAAAAAAATTTTTTTTTTTAATATATAATTTTTTAAAGGAAAAATGATTTCTAAACAATTCCATTTTTTTTTTAAAAAAAAAATATAGAAATAGTAATAGTCAATGATGTCGAACTCGACTAACAGAAACAAAACTGTAGAAAATTTTTTTTTTTAAGGGCAACACAATTTGCATTTTATTCATCTTTGAGTACCCACACGTATTAAAGGATTGGCCTAGGGCAACCGATGGCCTACAATTTGTTTTACTTTGGTTTTCTCATCTTTGTGCGATTTCCTGATGTTTGAGTACCCACTTGATGTTTTCGGTCCTCCAGGAGCACCACCACCCCCCACCCCCTCCCTTCACATATCGATTTTGGTGATTTCTGGTTGATTTCGAAGTGGGGTTGCATTTTCCGATTTTTCGGTAAAGTGCATTTTTGCCGAAATAATTTTGGTGGTTACTTTAAAAAATTAAATTTCCTTAGACCGTATATGTCGTAACTCCAAGACAACTTGACCGATTTTGTTGAAATAAATTTCAATAATTTGATCAGTGAATTATCTTCAAAATCTACCTTGTGTAACTTTTATTATAAATGACACTTTCAAAGTTATAAACAAATTGCAGGGCGAAAAATCTGTCCGTTCGCAGTTGGCTTTAAACTGTAGGTCTCCGACCGTATTGTACAACCTACATTTCATAGGGAAGTTCCCCTGGCTGGTGCTTCGTGGAATGTTAAACAAAATACATAGTCCCACTCACAGTCGTTTTTCTGGGGGATTTTCACCAGACATGTTTTCAAATTATTCCCTTCTTGTGTTTTCGAAGGTGGCTGTGGTTTTTTAGATTAAGAAACTTTTATAATTTATTTGAACTCTACCCTTGCCCACGAACATGGTGTGCCTCTTGTTCAGCTACATCAGTAATTCAACCATTTTGCAATAGATGGCGCTCACTTGCAGACACTTGCAGTGGTTTAAACACATTTTCATCCCTTATCATTTATGTGGGTTTCTCCTATAGAATGTGACCGACCCCTTCCAAAGAACCCTTAAAATAATAAAACACCATTCAATGTTTTTTTTTTATATACTCTTTAACACAATATTTTAATAATTGTTTTTTTTATTACTTTCAAATTGTTGAAATGTGTTTGTGGTTTTGTTTTCGTTTTTCATTTGTTTTTTTTTTGGGTTTCTTCAAGACGCATAAATGCATAAATTGAAAACATTATTAGTTGATTTAAATGAATTAAATCAATGTTTTAAAAATAATACATGTAAATTGCTTAGGTATACAATTAAAACTAAAATCGTATCGTATATCTAGAATATTACACATTAACCTTAGGACTAGAGGGAGGTTGGGGGGGTTCTCTGTTTTCTTTCTTTCTTCAATTTCGATTAATACATATTCGCAAACAGTTTTTATATGTATGTATGTAATAAACAAAAACATAGTTATACATGTATATATGTGTGTGTGTATATTACAATTATAATTAATTTAAATAATTTTTTTTATTTGTTTTATATATAAATTTTACTAATTCTTTCGGCCAATTTGTGTCTATTCTTTTTAGTTTGGGTTTTTTTCTTTTCTTCTTTTTTCTGTAATATTCCAATAAACAACAAAATATATTTTATAAATTTATAAATATTACTGCTAAATGTTTAAATATTGATTTAGTTGAATATTGCACAATATTGAGAATTTTGTTTATTTTCTAGTCTTAGGTGTAGGGTTTAAATGTTACATTTTTTTGTTGGAATTTATTACATAAAAATTGACACATTTATAAAACTTATTTCGCGTTGTTTTTTTTAGAAATAAAACTTTATTCTCCAGTTATATTTTCCATATATGTACATTTATGAAAATTAAGGGGAGTTATGCAGTATATTTGAGATAGAAACATTAAATTCCCATTCAAAGGAAATTTATTGAACTTGAAAATGTCTTGTTTGGCTTCATCGCAACAGCAACACAACTCACCGACTCTAGGCACATTGAATGATTATTCTTGAGTGCTGTCAACAATGTTTAGAGACAAAAATGTTGCCAGTTACTCTCATTGGCCCAATGAGATCGCTCATATCGGTGTCACAAGTACTGTTTGGGTTCAGATGAACATGAAATGTTGTTTAAATAATTTTCAACAAACAGTCGGTGTCTTAAAAATATTTATAATTTCAAAATATTTTTAATTTTAAAATATTTTTAATTTTAAAATATTTTTAATTTCAAAATATTTTTAATTTTAAAATACTTTTAATTTCAAAATATTTTAAATTTCAAAATATTTTGAGTTTAAAAATATTTTTAATTTAAACATTTTTTTAATTTAAAAATATTTATGCTTTAAAAATATTTTTAGTTTAAAATATTTATAATTTTAAAATATTTGTAATTTCAAAATATTTGTAATTTAAAAATATTTGTAATTTCAAAATATTTTTAATTGGAAAATATTTTTAATTTTAAATATTTTAAATTTTAAAATATTTTTCAAAAAAAATTTTTAATTTTAAAATATTTATAATTTTAAACAATTTATAATTTTAAAATATTTTAAATTTCAAAATATTTTTAGTTTAAAAATATTTTTAATCTTAAAATAGTTTTAATATAAAATATTTTAAATTTCAAAATATTTTTAGTTTAAAAATATTTTTAATTTAAAATATTTTTAATTGGAAAATATTTTAAAATTACAAATATTTTAAAATTAAAATTATTTTTTTATTAATTTTAAAATATTTGTAATTTTAAAATATTTAAAATTTCAAAATATTTTTAGTTTAAAAATATTTTTAATTTAAAATATTTTTAATTTTCAAAGGTTTATTCGCTCGTTCGAAAAAGTTCGAAAAAGAAATTTAGGATTTTTTTTAATCGCTTTCTTTTAGAATAAAATCGAAACGCTGTTGAGTTCGAAAGGTTTCTGCTTCTTCTTCTTTTGACTGCAAAGCTTAACCCCTTAATTAACACATGCCTTATCAGCTAAATAAATAATTAACTTAAATTTACACCGATCAAGGACATAAAAATACATTTAAATTTTTAAAATATATTTACATTTTCGTTTTTTTTTTTTGTATTTCTATAGAGACTTACAGAGACAGTAAAACCAAAAGATTTCGTGAACTTTTATGTTTTGGAAAAGAAAAAAGAAACGACTTTCATTCTTTTCATAGGGAAACAATAAATTTTCCAGCTGGGAAATCTTTTAGTTTACTGTATATTTTTTTCTGGTTTTGTTTGGATTTGGTTTTGTTTTTGTTTGTTTAAAATACATTATAATTTCAGGAACTTTTCATACCATACACTTTTTTGTTTTTTTGTTGAATAAACAAAACAAAAAATTCATAAAATATTACAAAAATATTACAAGTAATAGAGAGAGAGGGAGGATAGAGAGTTAGACATTTATGGTTTTAGGAAAGGAGACTAATCGGCGTTGCCGTTTCGTATGCAAATTTAAAAATTTAATTTTTGAAAAATATGTAAATGGACATATTTCTGTCTTCAGAAAATCATGAGTCGAGAATGTCAAAAGAAATTCCTCATTTTGTTTTTTGGGTTGTTTTAATACGAAACGTTTTTTGAGATTAGACCCCTGAACGACGGTAATCGTTTGAGGTTGAGCTTAGACAACTTGAATGTCGGACAAAATATTTCAATACGAAAATAAAATTTATATTTTTAAAATATTCACTAAAAAGCGAATTGAAGATCGGACATTCCGTGAAGAGTATTGAAATTTTTCCCTTGTTGGAGTTGTAGGGAGGACTACCGTTGTTGTCTATTACATTAAATCTATGATTATTTAGCTTTTGTGTGTCTATATGTGCCGTGTTTTATTTGCCAGGCAAACATTTCCTCTAAACGTTTTTAAAGAGATTTTTTTATTTATTTTTTGAAAAGAAATCAAAAAATCCCCATCAATCATAAAATAGAGGAAAATATTAACTTTGCAAAAAAAAACTTCACACATATTGTCGTTATTAAAAAAAATTAGTTTGTCTATATTCGCCGTGTTGTATTTGTCAAGCAAAAATATTTCCTCTAGATTTAGTTTTGGGAAATTTTTTTTGCTTGTCACGCAAAACACCTCTATTGTATGTCTATTTTGTTTTTCTTTTTTTTTTGTTAGAGAAAATTATCTAATTTTAATATTTACACTTTGTTGTTTAAAATTAATGAGGTATTGTTTTTTTTTCTGATAATTTATGTACAGTGGGCAGAAAGTATACAAAACTTGTATGTTTTTCAGTTTTTTTTAATTTTTTTTTTGATTAATTTTAGATAAATTCTTTGAGTTTTTTTTGTGTGGATTTGTTGTAACTTTGTTTTTTTTTTTGTTATGTATAATTTATAAAAACCTTTTAGTTTTGTTGTTGGTTTTTTTTTTTTTACTTTTCTTGTGTGAAGAGGTATTGGAGGTATTTGGTTTGTATATTTCCTGTTTTTGCTTTTATTCAAATATTTTCAAAAATTCATTGTTTTAGTTTATGTTATAGGGTTTTGTGTTTTTTTTTTGTATAAATAATTTTTGAAAATAAAAAAAGAAAATTACAAAAGAAAAAAATATTATTTATATTATAATAAAAAATGTTATTAAACAAAAATAAAAAAAAAATATTAAATAAATATTTTCTATATGGGAAAAAATGGAATTTACCTTAACCCATTAATTTTTTTTTCTTTCGTTTAACACTTAGATTAATTTTTTTTTTTTAAATAAACTGGATAATAATATTTTGTTGTTCTATTTTACAAATCTTTCACCGGACTTTATAGTTTGACCACTGTAGAAATATTTTCTTTTGGGGTAAGTTAACGGACTTAATGGCGTTGAAATGGCGTTGAAATTTTGCTAAACTCGGAAAAGTTAAAAATGAGTGAGTTCTTTTTAAAAAAAGTTTTTTTTTTAATCTTCAGGCTTTTGAATTTTCGACAATCAAAATAAAAACACTTAAAATAAAATATCCTGCAGGCGGGATATATGGATCCGCTAGTATTGAATATATTTTTTTTTATTAGAAAACCAAATATTTCGCTTAATTTAAAAGAAAGAAAATTATTCTCTGCAAGCAATAAATAAAACTTTTTCAAAAATATTTTCAATTTTGAAAAAGATAGAGATTTTAAATATTTTGAATTTATGGAAAAAAAATCTAAAAAAAACAATTCGTTTCATAAAAAACTTGAAAATATTTTTGCAAAAGTTTTATTCTACGAATTTTCTTTTTTCTATTTTGCTAATGAAAAAGATTAATTGAAATATTTGTTTTTCTAATAACAAAATATTCAATATTTTTGAAAAAAATTCTTTCTACGAATTTACTTTGATTGCTTGCAGTGAATAATTTTCTTTCTTTTCAATTATTTTGTCCTTTTAAATCTGAAATATTTTTTTCCTTTGCAACACAGAAAATATTTATGAAAAAGTTTCATTTTTCCAATTTGCTTTGATTGCTTGCAGTGAATAGTTTTTTTTCTTTTCAAATATTTTTTTGGAATTTTTTGTTTGTTTTTAAATCTCAAATAAATTTTTCCCTTGCAACACAGAAAATATTTTCCTTCCACGAATATGCTTTGAAACCTTGTGAGCAGTCATAGCAACTATATTTTTTAGCAAAATTTTGTATTGTGCAAATGAAAAAGATGAATCGAAATATTTGGTTTTCTAATAAAAAAAAATATTCAATATTTTTGAAAAAATGACATTTCACAAATTTGCTTTGATTGCTTGCAGTGAATAATTTTCTTTCTTTTCAATTATTTTTGTCTTTTTAAATCGCAAATAAATTTTTCCTTCTTCAACACAGAACATATTTTTGGAAAAGTTTCCTTCAACGAATTTGCTTTGAACGCTTCTAGTGAATAATTTATTTTCTTTTAAATTACTGTTTTTTAAAATTTTTTGTTGTTTTTAAATCTCAAATAACGTTTTCCTTGGCAACACAGAAAGTATTTTTGAATTATGAATTTTTGAATTTGAAAAGTGAATAAATTTTTTTGGAATTTTTGTTTTAATTCACCAAGAAATTTTTTGTTAAAAAATGCCCATTTCTTTCTTTAATCAAGAAATTGTTTTGCAGATTTTTTTTTAGAAAATCCTTTGGACATTTTACATTTTCTGAATATTTTCTTTTAGAAAATCCTTTGGATATTTTACATTTTCTGAATATTTTCTTTTATTCAAAAATGTAGAATTTTTTTTAAATCTCAAATCTTTTGCATAGTTTTTTTTTTACTTTACTTTGACACATAAATTTTTTGGATTATATTTTTATTCAAAAATGTAGAATTTTTATTTAAATCTCAAATCTACCATTTACGAATTGGAAATTAATTTTGAAAAAATGTCTTTCCTTAAATTGGCTGCAATTGCTGGCACTCAAAGTGTGAGGATCACTTTCTTTTGAATATTTTTGTGTTCAGGAACATTTGGTTGTTTGGTTTTATATTGGAATATTGGTTTTTCTTTAAAAATTTTTTTTTAAAAAAAAAAAAAATTGTTTATAAAAAAAATATTCAAATGAAAAGATTTTTTTTTCAAAAAATTTATTTTTTTTTTTTCCAAAAAATTCATTTTTTTCGTCCAACAAATTTTTTCAATTGAATATTTTTTTTCCAAAAAAATTTTATTTTTTTCTTCCAAAAAATTTATTTTTTTTCCAAAAAAATCTTTTCATTTGAATATTTTTTTTTCCCCAAAAAAATCTTTTGCTTTGAATAATATATTTTAATTCACAAAATATATGCTCTTGGTATTTCTTTTTTCCAAATTTTTGTTAAAAAATTCAATGAAAAATTCGTTTTCACAATTATTCATTTTCCAAAAATAGAAATAAATCAATAAACTCGAATAACAGAAACAAAACCTAATTTCCTTGGAATATATTTTTTTGTGAGTTCAAATAAAACATTCAAAGGAATAAACTTGTTTTTGAATAAGGGACTGAGATTTTCGGCCACTTACGAGAGTTGCCCGCTTATGAGAGAAGTACACAAGCGGATTGAAGTGGATTGGTGCCGAAAAAGTGTCCACTGTATAAGCAAAAAAAAAATCTAGATTAAAAAAAACTATTCAGCAGAAATGTTTTTTAAATATTCTCCTTGTCTAAGAGAAGGTCTCCAAAACTTTTGTTTTTAAACCAGAAACTAAACGTTTTTCCAATTTCCCGGAAAAGAAATTTGGATTTTAATTTCAAATTCCTCTAGCCGAGAACATTTCAAATGTTAAAACATGAAAAGAGTTTTTGTTTTTTTTTTTCAGAAAATAATTTTCAAATTATTTAAGTTTGTTTATTTTTCAAATGTCTTTGTTGTTTTTCTTAAGCATTCATTCCACCTAAAACGCTGTCTCACTTCCATGATGAACAACAACAACGATAATAATAATAATAATAATAGTAATAGTAATAAAATAATTAAAAAGAAGAAAACAATGCAATTTTTTTTTTGTTTTGTGTGTATAATCGGCGATAAAACAATTATTATTTTGAATTTTTAATAAAAAAAAAATAAAATAAAATTATTCCAAAAAAGAAAATTAAACTTAAAGTTAATTTTGATTTTGTTAAGAACATTTCTTAAAGAATTTTGATTTTTCGAAATTAAAGACTACCAACTTAAAAAACTAATTAATAATAATTAATAATAATAAAAAATTACAAATAATATTTAAAAAGAAAAATAAATCATTTTTGTCATATGTGCAATTTGAAGGAAATGTCAAAACATGCAATTCAATATTTTCTATGTACAATTTCAAATCGTTATTTACAAATTCATTTTGACTTCCTTTTTTGTTTGTGTTTGAAAGTGGGAAATATACAATTTTCAATAAAAAAAAAACAGAATAATTCAACTTACAAATAAAAATATGAAATAAAAAAGAAAAATAAAAATAAATGTAACTTAAATATAAAATGGCACCCATTGTGAGAAAGAAAATAAATTCTTTGTGTGTGTGTGTGTGTTTTTTGTTTGATTTGTACAATTTCGAAATTATGTGCAATTTGGTTTTTTTGTTTTTTTTGGTTCAACTTACGTTCTAGAAAAAGTTTTGAGTTGTACTTGGGGGATTTTCAAAAAGTTTAGACCTGTTTTGAGTTAGCGTGTGTGTGTGTCTGGAGACGTAATGCAACGTGGCTGGACAAAATTTTAGAAATTTTACCGGCACATTTCCATTTCCATTTTGAATGGAGAATGCAAGATTTGCTGCTGCTGCTGCTGGCGCTAGTGCTGCTGCTGGCGATGATGGTCGAGTGGTTGTATATACAATCTTTGGATTTCTCATGACTATAAACGATGGCTGGCACAAAATTCTTGGAATTCTTGTGGGGGCTGTATGTGTGTCTCTCGCTCTCTCTCGAGAGAACTTTACTCCATGCGCTCATGTTTCATCAGCGCCAAATGATGCTGTTGCTGCTGGCGCATATACATGGCGGCGGCATCGTCCAAATCATCCAAATCCAAATCGTCTTGCATCATTAGCATCGGTTCGGGACTCTGGGCAGCCGACGAGGGATTCGAGTTCAACAGCTCACCCAGATGTTGATGCAGATGATGTTGATGATGATGATGGGGCAGCTGACGGGGCGAATGCATGCTCAAGTCCTCGGGCTCCGTTTGTTCGGGCATATCGCTGGCCACATGGGCAATCTGTGGTGGTGGCAGACGGAAGACACGGCGTATGTCATTGGCCTTGCGGAAACGCAGCGGACAGGTCTCATCGGTCTGGCTGGCACCATCTTCCGACAGATCGAGCGGAGCCTCATCCTCCATATGGCCAATGCCGGCAATATTCATGATCGAGTGATTCACCACGGGCTTGCTGATTTCCATGGATTCTTCGGAGCCATAGAAGGATTTCTGGTCGCAGTTCAAGATGTTGTAGTCGGCGCTCATGGCCGGACTGAGGGCCGGTGTGATGGGCGATTGTACACCGCACTTGTGGTTCATGAGATGGTGGCGGCGTCTGAATTTCATGTGGCATTTCTCGCATTCGAAGGGCTTCTCGCCGTTGTGCACCAGCATGTGCGATTTCAATTGGTTGGAGTCGCTGAATTTGCCGTTGCAAATCTCGCAAGTGTAGGGACGTTCGCCGGTGTGCACACGCAAGTGGCGCCTCAGGTTGGCCACCTGCACGAACTGGCGATCACAGTGCGAGCAGTGGTAGGGCTTCTCGCCGGTGTGCAGGCGCATGTGCGTCTTCAGATGATGGTCCCGGGTGAAGCGCTTGTGGCATTCGGGGCACTCGAAGGGCTTCTCGCCGGTATGGGTGCGTTCGTGATTCTGCAAGACATGCTTGTAGCCAAAGGAGCGCGAGCAAATCTTGCAGGTGAAACTCTTGTCACGAGAGGTGGCATCCTTGTTGCCGGCATTGGCCGGACTGGAAACATCATGCGATGAGGAGTTGGGCGAGGAGCCGGATGAGGGTGGTGAAATGGGTCCGGGCATATTGTACAGATCGCTGACACTCATGGAGATTTCCATGCTGGGCGAGATCAAATCCTTCTTGACGGTCAGCTTGCGCGCCTTCTTGGCGGGCATCTCACCCTGTGTGGAGGCTGTCGGCGATGTCATGCTCAGCGAGTGTTTGCCGCTGTTCGGTGTGTTCACATTGATGGGCGAGTGTGGGGAGGCTGGCGGTGAGTGGGGAGCAGCGCCCAAACCGAGGCCGGCATGGCTGCCGGTGGCCCAGGAGCCGAACAGCGAGGCGGGATGATGTGGGAAGAGGGTGGAGGCCAGTGTGGACATGGGCAATTGGGCGGCCATGAAGGCGGCGGCAGCCTGGCGATTGGCCGCCAACAGTTGGGTGGGCGACAGCATGCCGAAGGCGGAGGCGGCGGCAGCCTGTTGGAAGCCGGGATACATGGCGGTATTGGCTGAGGTATTGGCGGACATTGGCGGCGATAGCGATAGCGAACGATCGACTTCTTCGCGCTGTTGCATGCCAGCTAAAGCGGCGGCTAGTGCTGCAAATAACAAAGAGAAACGGAGAAATACAAAGTTAGTAATGTTAAGACAATTTAGAAAAACGGAAAATAGAAAATCCTTTAAAGAAAGGTAACTAATAAAAGTTGGTTTGGTGGGCAACAAAATACTTACTTCTTGTTTGTGCGTCCTGTAGCAAGGATATAGCCATAACTGGTGTGTGTATGTGTGTTGGGGGTTTTTTTTAAATAATTTTCAAGTTTTTTGTTTTCGTGTAAAAACACGAAACTTCTGGTTGGTAAATGGCACAACTTAATCCTTTGATGTGTGTGTGTGTGTGTGTAAGGGAAGTAGATCTTTTATTTCTAAATCCTTGTTGAGAGTTTTTTGTGGTTTGTACTTTTTTTTGTTAATAACTTTTGATTCACAAAAATTGTTCTTTAAACAAAATTGAGGTATTCTTCGGTTAAAGCGAGAGGTATTTCACGTTTTCAATGCAACTGTTTTTGTTTTTCGTAATTCCGAAATGTTTTATTTTTTTGTAAGACACTGTTTTTTGTGTGTGTGCGATGTCTTCGTCTTGAGGTTTAGTTGAGAAATGATATGACTTTAGGGAAATCCTGGTATTTTATACACTTTTTTTGTTGTTGAAAATATCCTTTGGTTTGCCGTAAAAAATATCCTTTTTTTTCCTTCGGTTTGATGTTGTGGGGGGGGGGGGGGGTTTTTTGAGTAAAAATTTCTTTGTATAATTTGTCGTTCTTTTGTAAAATATTACGTTTTGAAACACTGTTTGGTTAAACTTAATTTCTATAAAATTCTTGGTTGATGTTTTTTTTTCTTTTGGGTTAATTTCTGTGTGAGTGTGTTTGTTGTTGTATGTATGTTTTTTTTGTTTTGGTTTTTGTTAGATGATGATGTTCTCTGTTAAAGAAGCAAATCACAACTGATACTTTCACTCTGCACACGCACCGTATATGTACTCTCTGCCAACGGAGTGTGGATGTGCTCAATTTTTTTTTCCCGTTTGCTTGTTTTCCTTGCCAGCCAACCCTCATGCGAACGAATCGACGAACCCTTGTTTGCTTTCACTTCACACGCACACACACACGCAGACACAGTAATGCACTCTTCCGTTGGTTGGGTTAGTTGCTCTCTCTCAGCTGGTGTGTGGCTTTCTCTTTCTCGCTTGCTCGCACATTCTCTTATGTGTCTATGGGGTGTATTGTTTTTTTTTTTTACAGGGAACAGGTAGTTTTTTCACTCATTTCTCTTCTATTTTTTTTTGTTCAAAGTTGTGTGTGTGTGCGTGTGTTTTTTGTGCTCTGTGTGTGTGTGTGTGCCGCCTACCTACCCTTTTCGATGTTATGTAAATTTTCACTCGTACCTTTTTCTCCTTTTTACTGTGAGCTGTTGTTGGGCTTAATCTTAGCGGCTTTAGTATTACAAAAAACTAGAGTAGCCTGCTTTAATTTTTTTTATTGCACTCATAAAAATGCCCGTCGTAGTAGAAGTCACCAAATATTATATGACCGTGGTGGCTGTTGCTTGTTGTTGTTGCCATGAGTGTCCGCCGGCCGTAGGATCGTATTTGAGTGTGTTGTTCTGTTCTGCGAAGGGGAAATTATGTAAATTTTGTTTTATGTGTTTCGGTTTTTGAGGTTGTTTAGTTTTCATGTCATGTCACGTAACAATTTCGCTTCGATTTCGTAGCATTGCAAAAATGTTAAATTGAATACTCTCAACGATTTGGGGAATTGCATTTTTTTTTGTCTAAAAATCACAATTTTGATTTATTTAACTCTAGCTAAATTTTCTAAGGAAAAGTAACGTCAGAAAAAGGCAAAATAGTTTATAAAGAAAATTTTAAAAAAATTCTAATGAACATATTTTGGTAAAGAAAACTATTTAAAGAAAGGAACTTAGATGTTATCGCCATACGATACTGACTAATGTAAAATAAACTACACATAGAAGTATTAACTTCACCAGTAACCCGAAGTCACTGCCTTGGACGACAATCTGCCATTTGCCCCAAATTCTTATGTTTAGAAAAGGAGAATTGAATTATTGTAAAATTATATAATTCAATGTATTTAGGGTAAATGTTGGTACATTAACTTAACCTAGGATTAGAAAAACCTTAGCGGTTCGGAGCCGGCTTTAAACAGTAGGTCCCAGCCAGTGAGTATTCGAGATTCGAGACAATTTGCCCGTCTCTTCCTTCATCGAATGTTAAGGGAAATAAGTAAAATTAAAATATTATTTGTATTGCGGCTGAATTATCTTTTGTCTACGTGGTTTGTTTTTTTCTAATCTAACTTTAATTTCGATTTAATAATTCAATACGATCACAGAAACAGAATGAGTTTTTTTTTAAATATTAATTAACTGCCTGCCTTTCCATAAAACCAATTTGTTCGATCGTTACAAATCGTCAATGTTGGAAGCGTTATAAAATGGGTTTCAGACCTTATTGATTTGTGATTTTCAGATATATTTTAGATATCGACATATGGAACCTAATCCCAAGCGAATAACTTCTCATCACCGATAAAAATCCATTTTATTGGACATTCAATTTTGACAATTGGCAACGAACGAACAAATTCGTTTTATGGAAACAGACATTAAGTCTGATTATCTGTAATTATGATTTTGTAGATAAGATTTTGGTAAATGTCGAGCACACTCTTTTTTTTAAATTTTCTAATAAATAAATATACAAAAATAAAAAAACAACAGACCTCGAGCTCGTTTTTTATTTTAAGATTTACCAAAATTTGATCTACATACTCATAATTACAGATAAGCAGACTTGAATTGAAACAAAGGAACTGCAATAAGTCGAATTTCCTTTAAGTGACCCTTAAACAATTTGAGAATTTATTCAATAAGTCGAATTCCCATTTAAGTAGAAGCACTTCTAGTGGCAGTTAAGCAGACAAATGCCCTTAAACAATTTGAGATGTAATTCCATAACTCAAAATCTCCGTTCTTGGCAGAAATAGAAATATTCAATACCGGCCTTAAGCATTGGATTTGCTTTGATTGGAGTCAAGGTATACGAATCCACTCCACTCATTTTAATCATTATTTTTTGTTTTATATCACATAACATTTTGTAAATGGGAAAAACAAAGTTATCAGCTAGCAGTTTTTAAAAAGTGTTTAGAGAAGTGCTTTTCTAAAATTTGTATTCCCTAAAAAAATCTCAGAAAGTGAATGATTTTCTATTGCCGCACTAAGGTCTCGGTTTAATAAGGGCAATGTAATTTCCATGTAATTTCAATTAATGTGTTTTTTAAAATTATAAAAAAATCCTACCGAATTCTCTAAATTTTGAAAGCAAATCTTCGAAAATATTTGACTTCTGTTAGTTACTTTGTTCGGAATAATGATTTTTCTCCATTCCATTTGAAAGTTCTCTGTGAAGAGGCATGCATGTAGGGAACCAACGCATGGGCCAGTGAATAATTTCCATACTGGACCAATGTAAATCAGGAAAGTACAATTGAAAATCACTCTTACTAACTTTACTTAGGTTGGCTGGCTTTCTAGCCTGTGGAAAGCAAAATGGTTTATAAAAACAATAATTAAAAAAAAATTCGAATGGACATTTTTGTCTTAACTACATTTAGACATATGCGGCGATAATGACTAATGTAAAAAGTATTAATTTCAATAGTGACCGAAAGTCACAGCCTGCCACGAATAGGTTTAATAAATGATTTCCAAGCATTACGGTCTTGGCATTGGCTTCTCCAGTACGTTGGCTTTCGCTCGAATAATTTTTTCTATGGTCAGGTTTTTTTTTTTGTATTAAAAAAATTAATTTTAATGACATTTTTTAATAAACAAAATTGTAGTTTTCCATATTCTCTTGGTGGGACCTTTTGTCTTTTGTAGGCAATTGAGTGTAAGGATAAATAAGATAAACCATAAGATAGAAACGACTCAACCGCTTATGTTGAAATAAATTTTAAAAAATTAATCACTTGTTTAGCTCACATATCGCCAATTTTTCTCAAAAAAAAAACCATTTTTTAAAATAAAAATTCAAAAATAAAAGAAAAAATGGCAATTTTTCACAGCTTATCTAAAGTCAATTTTTGAGACTTAACAAAATTGTATCTTTTTTTATTTTATCTCTTTGTCTGTTGCAGGCAAATCAGCCCGATAAATACAACAAATTGTCATAAGACAAAAATTACAAAAAAATTTGGTTGAAATAATTTTTTTAAAATTGATCACTATTAAAAAAAATTAAAGATAAATCAGTTGTATCTCTTTTTATTTTCTCCTGGTTTGACTGTTTGTCTTTTGAAGGAAAATGAGCCCGGTAAATAAAAAAAAATGCCATAAGACAGAGTCATTTCGGTGTTGAAATAATTTTTAAAAAATTAATGACTTGTTTAGCTCACTTATCATTAATTTGTCTTAAAAAAAACATTTTTTTTTTTAAATTTTTTTAAAATAAAAATTCATAAATGAGTCTATTTTTATTTTCTCCTGGTGGGACCCTTTGTCTGTTGCAGGCAAATGAGCCAGATAAATAAAAAAAAATTTCATAAGACAGAGTCATTTCTGTGTTGAAATAATTTTTATAAAATTAATCACTTGTTTAGCTCACTTATCATTAATTTGTTTTCAAAAAAAAATTTTTTTATAATTTGTTTTCAAAAAACATTTTTTTATAATTTGTTTTCAAAAAAACATTTTTTTATAATTTTTTTTTAAAATAAAAATTCAAAAATATAAATATAAATGGTAATTTTTCACAGCTTATCATAAAGTCAATTTTTATTTGCTCTTAGTGGCACCCTTTGTCTGTTGCAGGCAAATCAGCCCGACAAATAAAAAAAGGCTCCCAATTTTGTTGAAATAAATTTTAAAAAATTAAACACTTGTTTAGCTCACTTAACATTTTATTTGTCCTCCAAAAAGAAATTAAAGCAAAAAATTTTTTTTTTAATTTTTTTTCTCTCATAAATTGGAAATGGCAAAAAGTGGACATTTTCATTAGCATATACTCACATAGCCTAAAACTAAAATGAGTTTTCATAAATTCACATATCCTACAATTAAAATGAGTTAGAAATCATGAGAATCGATGGAAGATTTCCCTTTTCCTTTGCAATTCAGTGATGGCCCCTTCAATGGGACCTGCCATTCGTATCCTTAAACCTACAGGTTGGTCTGAAGTTTTATAAATACACATCTTCTTTGTCTGATACTTGTGAAATTCTATATGAATTTCATTTAAATGTATATGGAATATTCGATAAATAATTGTGGAAATTCTTTAGGATTTTCCTGCATACAAATTGTAAATTCAACTACAACTGCTGTTTTGTATTGTTTTCCATATGGAAGTGAATACTTCGATTATAATCTAAGGGTTATTTTCTACAATTAGTAATTGGCATCTTCTCTAGACTAATGAGCTGTTTAGATTTTAAAAAACTGATTACGATTTTACTTGAAGATCACTCCTGTATGTTTTTTATTTTGCTAATTTCTAGCCATAATAAAATTAAAAAATAATGTTCACCTAAACTTTAGAATGCCCAGAACCCATATGAAGCATGTGCCACCGATACAATTATTACCGATTACTTAATCCATTTAATTCTTTGTTTTTAATCGACAAAAAAAAATGTTGATGCTGTGTTTTTTGTGACCATTTTTGTTCTGTAATTTGATCTTGAGTTGTGTTTTCTTTATTTTTTGTTCAGCCTAAAATCATTTTCATTACATGGAAAGTGAGTTCAAACAGAGCCAGATGGTTTTTTTTAGAAATGTAAAATACATAAAAAATTTAAAAAAAAAAATTTCTATTGATTTCTATACTTTTTTGTCATAAACTTTAAAAAAAAACTTAAATATTATTTTAAGCATTCGAAAAATAAAACAAATTAAACCTTTACTGATAACACTTCCCCTCCTTACAGCCACTAGATACCCCTTAAACTAAAGCACTCTTTAGAAATTTCCCCTTTCTGGCCAGAGACTCATTTAAGGCAACAGAAAGCGAAAGAAACAAATCCCCTTCGACTCAACATCTTTAGACACCAGTGTCCCCTTTTATACTTTGGATAGGCTTCAGCCATCACAAACATCTCCGGCACACATACAACTTCCGTTTCAATGGCCGAGCATAACCATGTGCATGAAAATTGTAAATGGAATGCGCTCGCTCTTCTCGTTCTCTTGTTAAATAATTCTGCTTAAGCAGTTACACATGGTTGTGTGGCGCTGCGTTCGCCTAAAGGGCGCACACTCGTTGGTGTTGCTGCTGTGATGTAGAAATTTATGTGCTCTTGACTTTCTTGTTTTATATACACACACACACACGCACACAGTCACAGTACAGACACACATTACTCAGCCAATGCGCCCATTGTCTAAGGGGCCATGTTATAGAGCGGCTCCCTTTTGCTTATTGTTGCCGTCTTATTCATCCCCCTTTTAGTTTTGTTGTGTGCGTGCTTGAAAGAGTGCGTTCGTGGGCAAATGGAAGGAGTACTCTTTCTTGTTGTGTGTGAGTGTGCGATGAGTATTTCCGTTGTTAAAAACGGGAAGTAATGGGTAGGATGGAGTGTTTTGTACTCGTTGGGAGGCCGTTTTGAGTGATTTCTGAGTGTTTTCGCTGTGTTGTAAGGCCAGTGAGTGTTAAGCAATGAAAAGGGGAAATTTGTGTTTGATTGTAAAGTCGGGGTAATTTTCATTTTGTCTATTGAAGACTTGAGTCATATTTTTAAGGGGGTTTTATTTGATTTATTATTTTGTTTTTATTTTATCACCTTAAAAAGATGGTCAGTTTTTTAAGTGTCGCTTTTTTAACACTTGACCTCGTCGTCGTTTTGCCATTCCATTTATTAAAAACCTTTTATTGCTCTTGTTGTCTTTTTTTTTTTAGCGGGGAAACAGGTAAAAAAGTTAGTTCCTCACTATTTTTTACCACTTTTATGGCACTTCCTTGGGTGTTTTTTTTATTAACCCGAGCACACACACCCGCAAAAAATGCGCCGTTTTTTAGGTGCCCTTTATTAACTTCCTTTTTTTTTTTTTAAAAAATTTTATGTTCTTCCGTTTGACTTTTTTACCGCATGCATTATGAGCTGAACCAGTTTGTTGTTGGGTCACCCTCAGCAGGTCACTTTTTTTAGGTAGGAAAATTTGTGTTTTATTTAAAAAAAAAATGAAAATAAAAAGTGAATGCAAGGACACTGTTTTTGTTGGCGTTGAGTCATGGTGTTGTTGTGTTGTTGGTGTGTGTGTGTGTTTTTTTTTGAAATGTGTGACACATTGTCTGCTGCCAACAGACTATTTAAAAAACTGTCCACTTGGATATTGGTGTGAGTGGGATGGATGATTGGAATTGGTTCGTTCAAAGGATAATTGCTCTCAATTGCCGGTGGTATTTAATTTATATTTAGTTTAGACGACTTTAGAAAATAGTTGTTGGCTTTTCTTCATTTAGAATGATTCATAGAGTAAGAACGTGTTTCGACTGATCAGTTCTACATTAAGGCAAGGACATTGTTTTAATTGCGCATTAGAAACACTGTGCCAAAGCCACTTTGTCCAAGGGAAGTTTTTAAATTTTTTTCTAAGATTTCTTAAGTCGAAAAAAATAATTTTCACACAAGAACGAAGTTTGGAAAAATAAATTAAACAAAAAAAATTTTTTTTTTTTAAAAATTCGAATTAATAAGTCGAAAAAAATAATTTTCACACAAGAACGAAATATTGGAAAAATAAATTAAATAAAATAAATTTTTTATTAAAAATTCCTGACCTCGAACGAATTAAAAAAAAATTCTAAACTCGAAAAAAAATATTAAGAAATTGTTGATGGATACATTTTTCCAAAAAAAAAACCGTTTTCGTCTGTTTTGAATTTAAGTCCCAATTTAAAACGATGAGTTTTTTGCTTGCCTTTCTTTCCAATTCTCTTTTGGATGGGCTTCCAAAGGTCATATGAATTTAATCGTTGTCTTTGTGCTTGCGACTACATTTAATTATTGTTTGACGCTTGAATCCCGTTGATTTGTAAAATTGCCGAAAAGCAAAATATCTAAAGTCAAAAAGAAATTTTAGAAAAAACAAACAGAAATGCCAAAAAACCCCCCCTCATATTGTGACTTTTTTTCTATCCCTCAATCTTCTCTACACCTTTTGCCTACAGACTTGAAGATCATGATTTTAAAATCAAGAAAAAAGTCAGTCATCGCGTAAATCGGGACTAATTTTGGTAGAAGATTTCCGATCAATGAATACCGAACAGCAAATTAAAGCTAGCTGCGTGAGTCTCCATGCAGAATTAAGGTCAAAAGAATAGAAATTTTGAGGAAAACATTTTTTTAAAAAAAGAAAAATTGTTCTTACAATTTCTTTTGGCTGATTTTGGGAAACGGTATCCGAAATTAACTTTTTAATCTTTAGGCAATTTTTTTGAATTTTTTTTGTTGCCTGGTGTAATCGATAAAAGGTCATTCTTGTGATTTCTAATTAAATAGAACAATAGAAATTTTTGAAAAATATTTTTTAAAAAAAATTGTTCTTTTTGCGGATTTTAGGAAACTGTATCCGAAATTAACTTTTTAGTCTTGAGACAATTTTTGTAGTTTTTTTTTGTTGCATAGTGTATTCCATGAAAGGCCATTCTTGTGATTTCTAATTAAATAGAACAATAGAAATTTTAGAAAAATATTTTAAAAAAAAAAAAAAATGTCCACACAAATTTTTTCTTTGCTGATTTTAAAACCTGAATCCAAAATTTACTTTTCAGTTTCTAAACAATTTTTTTAAATTTTTTGTTGTTGCATGGTGTAATTGTAAAAAGGTCATTCTTGTGATTTCTAATTAAATAGAACAATAGACATTTTTGAAAAATATCTAAAAAAAAAATTATCCATAAAATTTTTTTTTGCGGATTTTAGAAAACTGAATCCAAAATTTATTTTTCAGTTTCTAGTCAATTTTTTTTAAATTTTTTTTTTGTTGCATAGTTTAATCCATATAAATTTTTGAAAAAATAGAAATTCTTGAAAAAATGTTTTTTTTTTAAATAATAGAATAATAGAAATTCTTGAATAAGATATTTTTTTTTAAACAAATTATCCATACAATTTTTCTTTTTGCGGATTTTAGAAAACTGAATCCAAAATTTACTTTTCAGTTTCAAGACAATTTTTTTAAATTTTTTTTTGTTGCATAGTGTAATTGTTAAAAGGCCATTCCTGTGATTTCTAATTAAATAGAACAATAGAAATTTTAGAAAAATATTTAAAAAAAAAAAAAAATTATCCATAATCCTGATTTTAGAAAACTGAATCCGAAATTTACTATTGAGTTTCTAAAAAATTTTTGTATTTTTTTTCGTATTATTATTTTTTTTTTTTGCTGATTTTAGGAAACTGGATCCAGTTTTCTAAAAAAGGTTTGCAATTTTTTTTTGTAGCATAGTGTATCGTTAAAATGCCTTCTCTGTGATTTGTAAGTAAATGTTTAACATCGAGGCTTCGGCTTTTAAGAAGACTACAATTCAGTAACGAAGGTTTTTCAAAAGAACATGTCTGGGAAACCCCCGGGGGGAAAAGTTATCCTGTAAATCGTTACCGGCTCTAACTATTTCTAATTTTGACTCAATTGAAAAGTCGAAAATTTGCCCCAAATTGCTTCTGTTTTCGCCACCAACCCTTGGAACTCCCGCCAGCTCATCCTGGATGGGAAGTCATTTGGGTAAATTGAGTCCAGAGCTATGACGAATTTCTTTTCCACTTTATTCCTTCTCATTTTTCCAAATTTATTTTCTAATTTTCGTATTTGTTCTGTAAAAAAAATGTTTTTTGGACGAACAATTGATTTCCTCTTGCGATTATTTTAAAATTACCAAAAAGAATGTCCAAAGTATTTAACAGCAGCTTTCACCATCTCCTGTTATACATTTTCTCCCAACCGGATATTGTGACAATGCCCATATGCGATTTGTTTTCTACATACTTCACCTTACTTGAAAGTAATCTCTTATGCTTCTTTTTAAATTAGTCATAATATTGAATGTTTTTACAAAAAAAAAAAATTGTCTGATAATTTATCTCTTAAAAAAACAAATCACCTCCAAACCTCCTCTAAACGAAACGCCGTCCCGCTTATCAATTACAAATGCTCATCAGAAACCAATTTATCCGATGACTCGTTGACCACAAACAATAATGTCTTACTGATTTCTTAATAGACCCCTGAAAAAAAAAAACAAATTAAAATTTATCTAATTTTTTTTTAAGACGATTCATCCCCGCCCGGACTTTCTTAAATAGATTTGTGTAAAAAAAAGGTCACATTAATTGAAAAATAATGGCAAGCAGACTTCTGGCATGCGTCACCCCTCAGGAGGATAAAGCAACAAATAAACACCCAACATTCGGTTGTGTTTTTTTTTTCATAAAAATTATGCAATTCAGGTAAAAAAAAGAATTCTAAAAAATTGTAGAAAAAAACAAACAACCCTTTTATTCCACACAGACACCAGGACTCCCGAGTCTCTTGCGAGACAGGAAACCAACTCTTTCACTTTTCTTGGTTGATCGTTTTCTCTTCAGCGACAAAAAGAAAGGAGTTAAAGTAATTTCCCATGTTTTACGTCAACAAAAACCAAAGAAATCATAAAAAAAAATTACAAACAACTAAAAATGAAAAGACACGAGAGAGATTGTTAAGAAACTGCTTTTGCGTTTTGACTTTTTAATGATTGTTTTATGGTCTCCCCGGGTGTCAGTCATGTCACAAACAAATACACACCGAGGGACGGCCTGGGCAAATCGTCCTTCGTCCGTTGGACGTTATGGAAAAACGTCGCCCGTTTAGGTAGTCCCTTAGCTACCCTTCTTGGCTTGGCCTAACAGGAACAATAGATTTTTGCATATCTAACGTTTGTTTCGTCCGTCCCTCTGTACGAAAACAATGGACGAACGCTTTGTGTTTTGTTGTCGTCGTCGTCGTCCTTCTCTTCCATTGTCTTTCAAAATCGTCGTGAACGAGAAATGTAGTCCTTTTTATTTCACTTACGAAACTCTAAAACCGACCGTTACATTCGCTCTGTCTATTGTTCGCGTCGCTCGGAGAAGTGACTTAATGCTGCTGGCCACCGTAAAGAAATCACTGGGAAAAAGGGCAAAAAAGGACACTGTAGGGACACGGGCTGGCATTGTTTGGCCATCAATTTGTGAGCGCAAAAATATTACGTAAAATTTAATCATTTTTCTTAATCTGTTCACGTTTTCCTTTTACATTTCCCAAAACCGTTTTTGGGTTGAAATAGTTTTTCTAAGACAATGCCGGCTTTCGTAATAGTTCGTCGCTGTTTCGAGATCATCTCTTTTGGCAATGGCGATTGGTTGCCCAAGCGTTTCACGGGAAATCTGCATACGCGCCTCGCCAGAGTTTATGGCCGAAGATGAAATTTTCCATTAACAGAATGACCTGGTTGAGACATGTCTAAATGTGATGTCATAAGGCTTGAGTTTTTGGTAGTCCCTAGTCATTTTCGCTGAAATGAAAATGAAAACGAAAATCTTCCACAAGAAAATGTCCATAATTTGAAGCGTTTATTTCCAATTAAAGCCAAAGAAATTATTTTGAGCTCACATCGTCAAAAGATGTGAGAAAAAATCAATTCAATATTTTTTAAAATCTCGACTTGAATGCGATGACAATAAAATATGTATATATAGCTTTTATAGAGCAGAAGCTAGGCTTCCAGAAGACTCACTCAGTGCTCACCCTGCATCAACATAGGTTATCCATACTGCCCCTCACTTCACTTCAATCACAAAGCAAAGTAATCCCTATGAGACAAAAAAAAAAGAACAGGTAATAAAAACATGATATCTCCGAAACTATTCAATGTTTGGCAGTAAAATCTATACGAAAATTGTAGAGGAGGACTGAGGCTTTCAGAAGACTCACTCAGTGGTCACCCAGCATCATCATAGGTTATCCATACTGCCCCTCACTTCACTTCAATCACAAAGCAAAAATTGTAGAGGAGGACTGAGGCTTTCAGAAAAGTGACCCTGTGGACAGCCTGCCCCAACACAGGTTGTCCATACTGCCCCTCACTTCACTTCAATCACAAAGCAAAGTAATTCCCATTAGACCAAAAAAAGAACTGGTAATAAAAACATGATATCTCCGAAACTATTCAATGTTTGGCAGTAAAATCTATACGAAAATTGTAGAGGAGGACTGAGGCTTTCAGAAAAGTCACCCTGTGGACAGCTACAGGGTCATCCAACACAGGATGAGCTACAGGGTATCCACCATGTCGCTCGCTTTTAAGTTACAAAGCAAATTGTTTCTTACGCACACATTTTTAATAAATCGAAATCTACGAAATTTTCCAACCGATTGCAGTAAAGTGTTGTATAAGGGATTTATAGTTAAGGAGCTAGACTTTCAGAAAAGCCACATATTGATTACACAGTAGCAACAGAGGGTGAAATACAGGGTTACCACCATGACACGTACCACTTGGCCAAGTACTTCATACGAGAAACACAGTGCTTTTTTTTTTTAATAAAACTACTGAACTGAGTGCAGTAAAATGTAGAACAGATTTAAAGAGGGGGAGCAGGACTTTTAGCAAAATTCATTTACGGGTTACCCTGCGCCAACACTGGATGAGATACAGGGTATCCTTTTCGCCTTTCACTGTTCAGCCACAAAGCAAAATGGTGACTATGTGTGACAAATTTGTTACTAAATATAAAGTTCCGAAGTTACTGAAAATATAATATATAAAGGGGTTTATTAAGTCGGAGATAGACTTTCAGAAAAGCCAATTACGGGTTACCCTGCTCCAACACAGGTTGAGCTACAGGGTATCCATTCCGCTGGTCTCGTTTCAATCACAAAGCAAAGCTGGTTGGACGAACATTTGTTACTAAAAACAGAACTTTCAGAAATTACTGAAACGATTGGAGTAAAATGTATACGGAGTTTAGAGAGGAAAAGCTGGACTTTTGGAAAAGTCCTTTAGTAATCACCCTGCACCAAAAACAGGGTGAGATACAGATTATCCAGCATGTCTGTCATGAAGCAAAGTGGATTTTGTGACTGGAAAAAATTTGCATAAAATGGCATAAAGTGTTTAAAGAAATTAAAGAAAATAAACTGGACTTTCCGACATTTTTTATATTTTTTGTTTTTACTTTTTTCTCGAGAGAAAGCCGTTTTCATATTTTTTATTATTACTTTTTTTTTTTTAAATTTTTACGTAATTGTTCAATAAAAATTAACAAAGTTTGCAGATTTTGAATTTTTGAAAAAAAGGAAATTGTCTACATTTTGTAATATTGTTTTTTCAAAAAAAAAATTGTGTGGAAAATTTCTGAATAATAATTTCTAATAATTTCTGAATTAAAAAAAAGAAGGAATCTTTCGCAAACAATGGCTGTGTTTTATTTGGCCAGAAATGCTTGCGACTAATTTAGTTAGAGTCTTTTTTTATGTGAGCTAAAAACAGATTTTATTTTTGAACAATTCTTTTTTTAAAAAAAAAAGAAATTGTCTACTTTTCGTAATATTGTTTTTTTCAGAGAAGAACAATTTCTTTCTCTCTTTTTTTTAATAAAAATTTCAAATGTTAAAAAAACATTGAATTTTCGTATTTTTCTTTTTCATTATTCAAATTGCGCACTAAATGATTTTTTTTTTGTTTTTTTTTTAAATAACAATTACTTTTTTTTTTAGTAAAAAAAAAGTATTTTTGACCAGTTTGCTCTGGCCAATAAAATTCCGATCATTTTCACTTTTTCGTAGTTTTAATTTTTTTTAATAACGATGGAATGTGACTGTCCATGAACTCAATCCTTTGGAAAAAAGTGATAAGAGAATGTTCTCTTGGGAAATAATGAAGACCACAAGTTAAATGGAGGCCGGTGTTGGTCAGTGGACAAACAGCAACACAGAATGTTTTTTTTCTTGTGGCAACATTTTTATAAAATACAAAGAAGAAGAAGAGGTCAAATGGTGATCAATTTTTGGTCTCTGGCAACAAAACACAGAAGAACTGTCGTAAAAGACCTCCAAAAAACAACTCAATAGTAAGAGAAATTCCTAAATTTAACAAAAGAAATTTTTTTTTAAAAAAACTGATCATCTTGGCTTTACCTCAAGTCCTGAGCCATCCGGTTTACTGGGTTATCTTTTACGTTTAATTTGATTTTCAGATTAACAGAGTTTCTTCTCAAACCTTTTCGATATTCCCGTATCACACTCTGGACTCAACTGACTTTGATTTTCAGTTTAACCCCGATTTCTCTCAAGCCTTTTTAATACTTTCGGCAAATATTTGCCGAAGATATTCAATTTAACGATAACATTTCAGTTCGTCTTTTTCTCTGTTTTTTTTTCTTTGCATATGCAAATTCTAATCTTTGGCCAGGCGAGAAAAAGGTTGAAAACTTTCCAAAAACAACGAAATCGCCAAACAACGACAATGCCGAAATGTATTTGTTGATTGTCTTAAAACTGCATTATCTCTGGCTGAACTTCAGCGCACACTTAGTGATGTTTGTCACGGCAATGTTTCCATATTTAGAACTATTTCGAATTCTTATCAGTGTCAACGAGAAACTCACATAAAAAACCACACACACACACGCATTTTTGAAATATTTTTTTATTAGGCAACACAATGTACGGCACGAAGAAAAGTATTGACCTTCGTTGCGGACAGACCTTGACAATAGAAATTATGGTGAAATTTTCAAAATCTCAGCTTGATCTGGGCAAAAAAAAAAAAAAAAACTAAGAAGAAATTAAAGGATTTGTTTAAAACTGCAGCTAGAATTTAAATATTACAAGTCCGGGGGTTTTAACTTAGTTTATCTTAAGACCTCCCGATAACATATGTGTGTGCTGGAGATATTCTACATCAAGCTTAAGTGCCAGGAATTTCTTTTCTAATCTAAATTCGTAAGGCCACTTAAACTCTTTTTTTTTTTCCCCGAGGCCAAATGAAACCTAAATTCCCTGTGGAAGAATCCGTTTTTTTTCCCCGTTAGTCTGGAGTTTTAAAAACTCATTAGCCAGATACACAGCACACAGGGAGATTTTTCCGGATTTCAATGAAAGGGGTTTTTAGTCCGCTCGTGCGCCAATATATCCGCTATGGCTGTCTTTCTTACACTTTCGGTCCTGGCTGGCTAAAGAATTTCCTTAAGTAATATCCGTTTAGATTTGCGGCAATTTTATCCTTGTTTACTTAAAATATTACTTAAAATTAACGATCATTGAGCAAAAACTGGCCAACGAAATCGTATGCGATTTAAGGCCAACTAATCCGCTGCGGCCGCTTTAAGCCTTCAGCGTCAGCAAATCCTTTGGCTGTGGTTACAAGGAGTCCGTGTGTGTGTGTGCGTGTGTGAATTGGAAAACTTGTGTAGATTTAAAATTGTAAATCTTGCCAGATTTAAGCGATGTTAAACGGGCGATTTGTGGTCGGTGTTAGTCTTGGCCGCAGCGAGAGAGCGAAAGTGCCTCTGGAAAACTGAAATTTCATTAAGTAAATCACTGCTTGAGCAGGGAAGTAGGAAAATCCTTCTAACTAAATCTTAATGACAGACAGCCAGACATTAGCAGAAGTGTGGCAACCATATGTTGCTGGGAATTAAAAACCACCAAGAATAGTTCATATGTTGAGGTGGAACGTGGCTGGGGAAAAAATTCGCAATTTTGTGTGGAAAATTTCTGAATTAAAAAAAAAGGAATCTTTCGCAAACAATGGCTATGTTTTATTTGGCCAGAAATGATTTAGAGTCTTTTTTTATGTGAGCTAAAAACAGATTTTATTTTTGTACAATTTTTTTTAACGAATTAACATTTTTTTTTTTAAAAAATAAAATCACATATAAAAAACACTGAATAAATTTGCAAAAAAAATTGTCCATGGGAGTTACTCAATTTTTCAAATTAACAATTGCTGTGATAAAAGGGCAAATTTTTTTGAATTTAAAAAAAATTGTTAAGCTAACAATAGTTGTGTTTTATTTGGCCAGAAATGCTTTATGGTAATTAATTGTTTTTTTTTTTAGTTGAGCTGAAAAAAGATTTTTATTATATTTTTATAAATTTTTAAAAAAATGTTAAAAAAAAATTATAGAAAATTGTTTTGCCAAATAAAACACAACCTCTGTTTGCTTGCCCTGGGAGTTACACAGTTTTTTTCAAATTAGCCTTTGTTTGTGATGAAAATGGATTTTTTTTTGAATTTTAGCAAGCAATAGGTGTGTTTTATTTGGCCAAAAATGCTTTATGCTAATTGATTAATTAATTGTTTTTTTTTAGCTGAGCTGAAAAAAGATTTTTATTATTAATTTTGTAAAACAATTTTTTTTAAACGAATTAAAAAAAACTGAAAAAAAAATTAAAAAAAAAATTTAAAAAAAAAAATTACACAAAAAGTTTTTTTTACCAAATAAAACACACCTACTATTTGTTACCCATGGGAGCTACTCAATTTTTGAAATTAGCAATTGTTTTCAAAGAAAAGGGAATTTTTTTAATATGCAAAAAAAATGTTTAGCGAACAATAGGTATGTTTTATTTGTTTTATTTGACCAGAAATGAATTGTTTTTTTAGCGGAGCTGAAAAAAGATTTTTATTATATTTTAGTAAAATTTTTTTTTAAAACGAATTAAAAAAAATTACAGAAGTTTTTGTTGCCAAATAAAACACACCTACTATTTGTTTTCTATGGGTGTTACTCAAGTTTTGAAATAAGCAACTGTTTGTAATAAAAAGGGGAATTTTTTTGAATATGCAAAAAAAAATTTTACCAACCAATAGGTGTGTTTTATGTGGCCACAAAAGCTTTATGCAAATTAATTAATTGTTTTTTTCTCGCTGAGCTTAAAAAAGATTTTTACTATATTTTTCTACAACAAATTTTTGTAAACGAATTAAAAAAAAATTACAGAAAAAGTTTTTGTTGCCAAATAAAACACACCTACTGTTTGGTTTCCATGGGAGTTACTCAGTTTTTTTTTTAAATTAGGTGAAAAGATTTGAACTTGCAAAAAAAAATTTTTAGAAAAAACTGGGCGTGTTTTATTTGGTTTTATTTTTAAGTGGCATGATTTTTTTTTGCCTGAGCTAATAAAATTGTTTGTGATGAAAAGAAGCATTTTCTGTACTTGCAAACAAAAAATCATTAAAAAAAATATTTTTTTAAAACGCGTTTTTTTTTGTCAGGGAAAAAAAAATGTTTTTTTGGAGTATTTTCATTAAATGAAAAAATTAGAGAAAATTCTAGCCAATTGAAATGAGAGAAAACAAAACAAAACCAAAGCATAAATTAAATTTTGCAATAATCTGATCGCATTTTATTTTGGAAAAAATTTCAAAAACATGTTAAAAAAAAATTAAGTAAAAAATTCAATAAAAACTAAAAAAAAATATATTAAATAATTTCCACAAAATCTTGCCTATTTTTTTCGTTTTGAGAAACCCTTAAATCTGTTCGCATTTTCTTTGTGAACAAATTTCATGCTTACAGCTTTAAAAAAAATAAATAAAAATTTATTAAAATAATTAAATAAAAATTTAAAAAAATTGTTTAAAGAATTTTTTTAATTACTTTGAACAAAATCTAAATTCAATATAATTGAAAAAGGTCGATACAAAATATTGAACATTAAATTACAATAATAATAAATTGTTTCCACAAAATCTAGACTATTTTAAGTATTTTCCTTTAGTCCTCAGTCTTATCGTAATCTCGTAACTCGCTCAAGATTAGAATATTTTCTCTTGTGAAACCAACTTTTGTGACCCTTGATAAATAAATAATTTCAAATTATTTTTCTACAAATTAGTCCTTTGTTTAAAGAATTTTTACAAAATACAAAGAATCATGTTATAAAAAATCCGAAAAAAAACTCTAGTTAATAATCAGCTACGACTATTAGGCTGATCCAATTATTAGGAGCTTTGAGATACGAAGATTTCCTCAAGTCCTCCCTCGTTTGTGTGTGTGTGTTTCTCTCTCCCTATCTGCTTAAGCATTAGCCAGATCCCTCTCTATCATCACTTTATTCTCTCTCTATCATCGCATCTCCCCAACTGTTGCATATTTAATTAACCTTGACTTTATATCCAGAAAAAAAAACAACACAAAACAAAAAACCTCTGTAACAATAAACCCAAAAATAATTTTCCCCTTAAAGGACCCCTCAAGGAGTGTGCCGATAAAGATGATGTGTTAAAAAATTGCATTGAGAGGATGTATAATCAAGGGACCACAATCGTATGCTACCTCCCCTGGAACGTGGCAAAAAGTGACAAGACTTCTTAAGATACAACCAAAAACGCACCCATTGTCTTCTGCTACATGTTGCATACGATTAACCTCCCCAAAAGGGACGAAAATCTTAAAAAGCCATGGCCCTACAAAAGGGAACGTGGCAAACAAAAAAGGAATCCTAAAAAAATGCAAGTACTTCAAAATAAGTGTGTCTTACTACCACCCCTTGGGTATATTTTTCCTAACAATCTACCTACGACTGATGAACTAATGTAAATTTAATAAACCTCGACTTTTGGAAAAGAAAAATAACAAAGAAAATTGTCTGCACTTTTTAAGAAACTCAAAACAAACACATAATTTTTCAAAAAAAAATCCATCCCTCCTTATTCTGCCCACCAGCTCTTTAGCTCTCTCTCTCCCTCTCTGTCCCTCGTAAACCACAATTCTTTTATATTTTTATGTTTGTTATCTCCCCCCATGAATTGTCTTTTATTGATTTTTCAATTATTTGTTATCTCATTTGCCGATAAACCCCCTTCCTCTTGTAAAACATAAAAAAGAAACATTCATTCATAAATAGCCAACAATTTGCCTTGACAATCTGATTGTTTATCAACACATCAGTCGAACGAAGTGCCCATCATCCACAACGTAGCCCACAATATTTGCTACATGTCCATAAATCTTTCTGTACGCCAATCACCCTTTTTTTTCTCTCAAAATAATAACTCTGATTTTACGATTGTGTGTTACAAATTGTTAAAAAAAAATCATCATCGTCACCACCATCCCCATCATCACTGTCATTATCCTGTGGGCAAATATCCTTGGGATATCGCCAGCAGCTATAGCATGTGTGTTGATGGATTTCAACCCTTAAGCGAAAGTGTTAATAAACTCTTTTTGTCCTACTTTCAGCGCATGCGTAACCCACTTTTTTATTTGCCAGCGTTTTTTTCTTCTTGTTCATACAAATGTTGTTTTTTATTTGTGTACATTTGTTCCAAAGGAGTTTCTTGTTCAATCCTTGTATTGACATCCTTTCCACTTTTTTTTTTGGTTGGATATTCTGTTATTTTGTGTGTTGTGATTGTGTTTAACTCCTTGTTTGTCATTGTTTCCCTTGGATTCCCTGACAATCTGAAGTGTTCACGCACCCATAATTTGAAGGACTTTCCAAGGATTAATTTACCCTTTTTGGTGAAGAGTTTATTTTTTTGGGAGAAAAGAGATTTCTTTTACAGAGAATATATTTCTGACAAATTAAAAGGGGGATGACAGAGGAAGTGGAGTGATTTTTATTGGGGATTTGGTTTTACCGTATAAAAAAAATATAAAAATGAACAAAACTAAATAATTAGTTTTAACAGGGTGTCTCAAAAACAAAGGTAAACACAATTTCTATAAATTAATTTTACATGTAAAAGAGAAAAAACAACTTAAACTAAATAGATTTAATAATTTTTCTCTTAAAAAATATTAACAGGGTGTGTCAAAAAAATTTGAACAAACAAATGCAAACAGAAAAATGGTATTTCGTTTAAAGGTATTTCAAATTGACATCAAAGCAATGTATTTCATTTCCTATCTTTTTCAATAAGTCACTTAATAAATATTTCATTTTTGTAACAGGGTGTGTCGAAGGTGAACAACATTTATTTGTTTCTACATTACGAATGAAAATAAGTAATATTGAACTTCCTATTTTAAATTTAATTAACATTTTGGTATTATTATGTATAACAGGGTGTGTCACAAAAAGTTGAAGAAAATTCCATAAAATATATTTATTTGTACAATTAATAAATCGAATAAAATTTTATATTAAAAAAAAGTTAATTTCCTTTCAGTTTCTATAAGTCATGTCAAAAATATATCACTTTGATAACAGGGTGTTTCAAAAAAAATTAAAATTGTATTTCTACATTGTGAAAAAAAGGAACGTTTAACAATTTCTTTCTGCAAATTAATTAAAAAAAATCATTTTAATAAGTATAACAGGGTGTGTCACAAAATATGTTAACAACATGTAATTAAAAAAATTTAATTAGTTAAAAAATATTTATTGGATATTATTTTTATACAGTTTTTATAAAGTAACTAAATAAACAATTATAACAGGGTGTCTCAAAAAAGCAAACAAAAATTCAGCAACATTTTTTTATTTCCACATTTGAAAAGAAAATAACTAATATTCCTACGTTATCTTTATGTGAGCAATTAAAGTTTTCGTTTTTCCAACAGGGTGTTTCAGAAAAAAAAAATGTGGAACAAAATACACAAAACTTAACAAGTGATAACACAAAAAGGTAGATTTCGTTTACCACAGTCTCTGTGAGTGACTGACAATATTTGGTTTTAATAACAGGGTGTCTCAAATTTAGTCAACTATTTGATTTATAACCCAATTAGTTTATTAATTCATTCATTCAGTCATTTTAGTTATTCTTCTAAACTAAAAAGTGACTAAAAAAATGTTTTCGTTTCATTGCCTATAACAGGGTGTAACAAAACCAAAATAAATGATAATCGATTTTGTTTAGAATACAACTTTTTTTATTTAAAGTGAATTCCATCATTGTAATTCATTTTCTTTAAGCGGCTGCAATAAATATTTCGCTGATAACAGGGTGTGTCAGAAAAAATGAAGAGAATTCCAAAAAAATCGAGGTATTTTACATTTGAAAGGAAAAACTTATATACATTTTGTTTACATTCTTTTCATTCTACTTATTACGTTTTATTACATGTAACAGGGTGTGTCAATATTTAATAACAATTCTTGATTTTTACATTTATTTTGGAAAACCCGGGAATTTAATTTTTCTTTGTTTGTTTTAACTCACTTACACTAATATTTCGTCTCACTATGTATGACAGGGTGTCTCAACAAAATGTGAACACAAATTAGTAAAAAAAAAAATAATTTTACCATTGAAAAGAGAAAAACACTAAAATTGTTTATCTTGTAAAAGACTTGCAAAATATATGTTTTTGGATTATGTATAACAGGGTGTTTCTAAATTCATTAAAAATTATTTATCTTGACAAGTAAAAAAGAAAAAAACGTGTAGTTTGGTTTCTTTTTGTCTCTTTAAGTCGACAAATGAATATTTTATTCTACTGTGTGTAACAGGGTGTTTCAAAATTCATTAAAAATTATTTATTTTGACAAGTATAAAAGAAAAAACGTGTAGTTGGGTTCCTTTTTGTCTTTCAAAGTCGAACAATTAATATTTCATTCTACTATGTGTAACAGGGTGTTTCAAAATTCATTGAAATTCATTTATTTTGACAATTAAAAAAGAAAAAAAACGTGTAGTTGGGTTTCTTTTTGTATCTTTAAGTCGACAAATGAATATTTTATTCTACTGTGTGTAACAGGGTGTTTCCAAATTCATTTATTTTGACAAGTTAAAAAGGAAAAAAATTATATTTAGGGGTTTCACTCTCTTTAAGTCAAAGAATAAATATTTAATTTTTCCTCTGTGCAACAGGGTGTTTCAAAACACAATAAAGTTTCTTTCTTTTGACAAGTAAAAAAAGAAAAACTCGTATTTGGGTTTCTTCCCGTCTCTGCCTCAGAACGAATGCGTCGTTGTATTTTGTGTGACAGGGTGTGTCACAATATATGTGACACGTGGGGTTTATCATTAAGTTTCTAACCAAATATTGAACCCACTTAGCGACGAATTTTTTTTTTAATTTTTCTTTTTTATTTGAAATTAATATTTCAACGTTTTCCGTTCTTTTAAAATTACCCGGGCGCCGAGTGGCTTAATTTTATTCCACATATATAACAGGGTGTATCAAGTATGACTGCTTTCTGCTCAAAATAAATCCGGTAACGGCGAATTTACTAAACGTCATCGTAGCTAGTAATTTTTATACAAAATACGTGGCAAGGGAATTCCATTTACCAGGACTTCCTTGGCAAATGAAATATTAGAAAGAAGGACACCACCAGTACTTTAACCGGGCGTTGCCTCACCACAAACGTCACTTGAGCACATGTTCTATCTGTAATCTTTCGGTTCTACCCATTGTGTGTTTGGTGTTTTTTTTTTGCGCAATCATTAGTAAATGTCTAAGGTTTCACTGTTCACTCTCGATTTAAGTGAAGAACAACAACTGGTGCGTAAAATCCGACAAAGACAAAACAGAAAAAACAATCAAGGAAAACATATGCAAACGGCCCAGCAAACTGTATGTAAATCCGCAAAACGCGTGCGTTCGATCTGTCTGTCTGTATTTGGTGTGTGTGTGTGTTTTTTAAGGATGCAAGGATTCAAGGTGCAACAAAGACACCTCAACAGCCTTAAAATGCATTCGTTTTTCTTTTCTGAACGGAGGCAAGTCCCTACAAAGTGTGCCGGATAACCTCCTCCACCTCCTTCGACAAAAAAATAGAAGGAAAATGTGGAGTAAGATAAAAAACAAATGAAATCCTTAAAACAATAAGGCTCCTGGTACAAGTCCGGCCGAGAAACAGGAAAATGTAAAAGAAAGTGATTACTTAAAGATGTGTGCAGTCGAACGGAAAGGGAGAGTTTGGCGTGTCGAAATCATCCTCATCGTCCGGATAACGAAGGGACAAACGATATAATACCTTTTGCATATACACACATACAGGCGGTTTAAAGTGAAAGTAAAATATACATAAGCACCAGATCATATGATCCATATGAATGGACTCATATGTAGACATTCAACGATCAACGATCATTTGATCGATGAAAATGGAAATAAGGGTGACTGTGTTGTCGATTTCGGATTTCGGATTTCTTGACATAAAACACACGGCTGCGTACCGGGATCTGTATGTACACGTGTGTTTAGTATGTGGAAAAGATTATGTAGACGATCTTATTATTTACCTTTTGTGGCTAAGCAACATCCTCTCGATCATGCAACAGCAGCATATGCTGCATCCCTAAATTCCCTTTGCTAAGGGTCCTTTGCACACACGCTCGCTTTGTCTCGCGCGTTTTTCTCATTATTGTTGGTTGTTTGTTTTTTTTTTAATATAAAAATGTCTCATTTTTATATCAAATGAGGGGTTCTTCTTTTTTTTATGGGTTCTCTGTGTTTTTTATTTCGATCTGTCTGTCTATAAAAATGTCTCATTTTTATATCAAATGAGGGGTTCTTCTTTTTTTTATGGGTTCTCTGTGTTTTTTATTTCGATGCTGTTGATTCGTATGGAACGCGCTAGATGAGGCCAAAGCGTGTGGAGTGTAAACGCGTGTTGATGATGTTTTTTTCGATCAATCCTCTACTGGAGGGGAAGCACGTTCTATGACGCTGTTGCTGACGAGGGATTTTTTTCGATTTTTTTTTATCCAGGTTTTATGGAGAGAGAGACTTTTCTGTGTTTGTCTTATTTTCATAGGCGATCATTCAGTCATGATTTTCCTTATTTTATTCTTCCAAGACATGAAGTCAAAGTTGATGATTTGTGTGTGTTTTTTTCTTTTTTTATTATCTTTGGTGTGGTTTTAATGGGTGATATAGCGTCTGCCAGAAGCATGCTCAAGATAGAAAGAGCGTGGTATTTAAGGAAATCATTGTGGAGGGCATTCGAAAAATGTTTGGAAAATAAATCGGCCATTTGCAATGGGCTGGTCCAATTTGATTGAAATTTCAACCAGACCTAGCAAAAGTGTCTTCGAACTTAATTCTGTCAAATGGATTTAAAGGGTCTAGCCAGAGATGAGATTGCATTCCACACTGCATGGGATACCATGAACATATTGAGGAAGGTTTTTGGAGACCAATTAATCTCATTCATTCGATTTGATTGAAATTTCACCCAGATTGTGTTGAAGTGTAGTGAAAATCAAGATGAGTTACCATGAAAAAAATTGAGGAAGGTTTTTGGTGATCAACTTATCTCACTAATTCGATTTGATGGAAATTTCACTCAGACTTAGCTGAAGTGTGTTGGAAGTAAATTTTGGAAAAAGGATCCACTGAGCCTAACTCAGACTTAGCTGAAGTGTGTTGGAGCAGTTAATCTCATGTTTTTCCACCGTCAAATGGTCGCCTTCTTCGTGCGATTTGTCTCCATTGGACTTCTTTTTTTGCGGGAGCAAGTGAAGTCTCTCGTCTAGAGGGACAAGCCAAACACAATTTCCCTTCGTCTAGAGAGACCAGCTGTCTTGGGGTCTTTCGAGAGCTACTGGCCCAACTGTTGTAGAAAGAGAGCCTAAACTGAACTTTAAGTATAAGGCACCAGATAAGTAGACGCTGTCGATTTGTATGAAATAATTTTTAAAAAATAAATGCCAGGCATTGATCCAAATAAATATTTCATTTGTGTAATTTTTTATTTTATTTTATTTTATTTTTTTTTTTATTTTATTTTATTTTATTTTATTTTATTTTATTTTATTTTATTTTATTTTTTTTTTTATTTTATTTTATTTTATTTTATTTTATTTTATTTTATTTTATTTTATTTTATTTTTTTTTTTATTTTATTTTATTTTATTTTATTTTATTTTATTTTATTTTATTTTATTTTATTTTATTTTATTTTATTTTATTTTATTTTATTTTATTTTATTTTATTTTATTTTATTTTATTTTATTTTATTTTATTTTATTTTATTTTATTTTATTTTATTTTATTTTATTTTATTTTATTTTATTTTATTTTATTTTACTTTATTTTATTTTATTTTATTTTATTTTATTTTATTTTATTTTATTTTATTTTATTTTATTTTATTTTATTTTATTTTATTTTATTTTATTTTATTTTATTTTATTTTATTTTATTTTATTTTATTTTATTTTATTTTATTTTATTTTATTTTATTTTATTTTATTTTATTTTATTTTATTTTATTTTATTTTATTTTATTTTATTTTATTTTATTTTATTTTATTTTATTTTATTTTATTTTATTTTATTTTATTTTATTTTATTTTATTTTATTTTATTTTATTTTATTTTATTTTATTTTATTTTATTTTGTTTTATTTTATTTTATTTTATTTTATTTTATTTTATTTTACTTTATTTTATTTTATTTTATTTTATTTTATTTTATTTTATTTTATTTTATTTTATTTTATTTTATTTTATTTTATTTTATTTTATTTTATTTTATTTTATTTTATTTTATTTTATTTTATTTTATTTTATTTTATTTTATTTTATTTTATTTCATTTCATTTTATTTTATTTTATTTTATTTTATTTTATTTTATTTTATTTTATTTTATTTTATTTTATTTTATTTTATTTTATTTTATTTTATTTTATTTTATTTTATTTTATTTTATTTTATTTTATTTTATTTTATTTTATTTTATTTTATTTTATTTTATTTTATTTTATTTTATTTTATTTTATTTTATTTTATTTTATTTTATTTTATTTTATTTTATTTTATTTTATTTTATTTTATTTTATTTTATTTTATTTTATTTTATTTTATTTTATTTTATTTTATTTTATTTTATTTTATTTTATTTTATTTTATTTTATTTTATTTTATTTTATTTTATTTTATTTTATTTTATTTTATTTTATTTTATTTTATTTTATTTTATTTTATTTTATTTTATTTTATTTTATTTTATTTTATTTTATTTTATTTTATTTTATTTTATTTTATTTTATTTTATTTTATTTTATTTTATTTTATTTTATTTTATTTTATTTTATTTTATTTTATTTTATTTTATTTTATTTTATTTTATTTTATTTTATTTTATTTTATTTTATTTTATTTTATTTTATTTTATTTTATTTTATTTTATTTTATTTTATTTTATTTTATTTTATTTTATTTTATTTTATTTTATTTTATTTTATTTTATTTTATTTTATTTTATTTTATTTTATTTTATTTTATTTTATTTTATTTTATTTTATTTTATTTTATTTTATTTTATTTTATTTTATTTTATTTTATTTTATTTTATTTTATTTTATTTTATTTTATTTTATTTTATTTTATTTTATTTTATTTTATTTTATTTTATTTTATTTTATTTTATTTTATTTTATTTTATTTTATTTTATTTTATTTTATTTTATTTTATTTTATTTTATTTTATTTTATTTTATTTTATTTTATTTTATTTTATTTTATTTTATTTTATTTTATTTTGTTTTATTTTATTTTATTTTATTTTCTCCAAGAGATCCTTGGTCGTGTGGCAGCTCTTCAGCTCGTTCTGACCTACGCCTCGATTTTCAGGCTAGAATTTCTTTCAATCACCTTCTGCTTCGAGGGCAAACCAAATTAGTTGATTAACGACAGACCTCTTCCCTCTTTGCCACAATCCAAAATCGTTACGGAAATCTGGCTTAAAACTTGTTCCGTTAACAATTCACGACAAGATTTTCCAAAAATTTCCTAGCCCACCACTCACTAAAATTGAATGAAACTACGACACAGCCTGAGTGTGTGTGGGTGGATTAAAGATTTTGCCGGTGATTTAATTAATCCACACAGCCCAGCACATGGATCAAATGCCCAGAGATTACGTCAGGAAGTTGGCGGCGGCACAGGCATATGGAAATGTTACACGAACGGATTTCGCTGAGGGGATTTAGGCTAAGCAAGGCGCTTAAGGATGCAAGGAAAGGCGGCCGAGCAGACTGAGTGGGTGAAAGAGGAAAGGAGGCGATTAAAGAGAGACTAAGAACTTCCTGGTCATGAACTGGAATAAGTTATTTACAGACGCCTGTTTGAAACTCATTTATTACCTTTGGTTAGCTCCTAACCGGTGAGTAGGAAGTTTTTTAAGATTTCACATTAATGAACTCATTTCTACATCGACTAACCAAAATTTGTTTCTGTTGTTCGAGATCATTGATTTATTTCTATTTCGTTGTTGTTTTTTTAAAAATAAACGAAATAATTTAAAAATACTCGATCGAAAACTGAAAAGGTCCTCCGAAATACTTCTGCATTTCTTTCCTCGTAATTCGCTCAAACATATGCTCTATTTTTTTTTCAAACTTCCAAGAATTTTCAACGCACAAAAAAAAAAAAAAGAATTCATAATCCACTTAAGCCACGTCATAACAAGGACATCCTTTACCACCAAACAGCAAAGGTTTCCGTTAACAATTCCACAGAATTTGCAAATGTTGTTTTCATAATTGTTCACCAAAATAAAGAAAAGCAGAGAAAAAATCAATACCGAAAATTGCCTCATAACTGAAAGATTTGCGAAGGATGCGAACGCTAATTGTTTCTAAAGACGCTGAGCAAAAACCCAGGGAGAGAGTAAATAGAACACCCACTTTTGGCCTCATTACCATCACACACTCACCCACACGCAGGCGCAGACGCAGACACTCACCTTCCTTAATCCCCCTTCTTAAGCCAAAGAACAACCATTTGTGTCTGTTCTTAATCCCCTCGATCGGGGAAAACATCTTGCAGCTCTTTTTTTTGTTTTGGCTATCCAGGGCAATGGCATAGCATAGCGCATGCGTGGCTTGCCATTAAATGAGAGAGTTAAAGACATTCGCTCACACACACACGCGCACACATTCGCACATTCGTTTTTGTGGGCGGCATTGAGCATAATTTTAATTATAAACATACCCTTGAAATGCCAGCCAAAAGAAAGGGGTTTTTGCTACAACAAATCATATTCGTCCTTTTTGGCCAACACGTTTGTGAGGACAGCCCTTTACCGGTTGTAAAAGGCTTAAATAGGAAAATGTTTACTTAAACCATTAGTGGGCGGTCCAGAGATGTGCAAATATTGTTAATGTGAAGACCGTGGAAATGTAGTTGCTGTTTTGTCAAATGGGTGGAAAGAGGAAATATTAATATTTTTTTTGTTGAGAGTCTTAGGAGAATTTTTATAAAACTCAGATTATTAAAGAAAATATTGAAAAAAAAAAAAAAAAATCTTTCGGAGAAACAAAAACCATTTTAGGGCGAGCACCAATTCGAGTTCAAACAAATTGACAAGAGGAAACCTTGTCTTGGTATTTCCGGTGGGAACTTGGTTGAAATGTTGGGTCGCAACTGGAATTGCAGTATGAGAAATGAACTGCTCAAAGGATAAGAACCAAACACAAAATATCACGCTTAACATCAGGCAATCTACTTCACCCGGTTTACCCTTGGACCCAAAATTAGAATATGAATTTACTTTGTATTGCAATTAAATAAAAATAAACATGAAATAAATAAATTTGAATTTTTCATATTTTGGAAATAACAGCGTTGGTCAATTTCCTGTAGAATTTCATTAAAAAGCGAGTTTCGGAAAAAAAAGTCGCTTACGTTTACGATATAGATCCCCAGATCTAGAACCGACCAGTCTACACTACTTTGCGAGGTTTTTAAAATATTCCAAAAAATATTGTAAAAGTAACAGAAGTACCACAATGAAAAATATCTTGAATTGATGTAATTTGTCATTCCTGCCAGCACGATGCAGAGAATCATAGAATAAAAAAAATCATAACTGAATTCATTATTGAATACTAGATCAGATCCAATTATAATCACCATGCAAATGTGTTTGTAATGAATAAACACCATACAGTGCTGTGGTCCCCTGAGTACAAAAATGACTCTCATTTTTTTTTGATCAATAAATTATTCAAAAAATGTATCACTAAAAAAATGTATTCTAAATGACCGGAATTTTTTTCTAGTTTTTAATTTTTTTTTATTCAGTTTTTGAGCTCTACATTGTTATAACTCGGAGACCAATTCTGTGAAATAAATTTTAAAAAAATTATCACTGAATTATTCTAAATGATCGAAATTTTTTTCTTTCGATAGGATTTTCTTAAAATTTCAGTTTTTCTCATAAATTGCCGAAATTGTTTTCTGTTGATAGGATTTTTGTAAATTTACTTTTTGGTGTCCTAAATTGTCATAACTAGAACAGGAATTGTCCAATTTCTGTAAAATAAATAATAATAAAAAATAATAAAAATTTAAAAAAAAAAATTGTTTGAAATAAATTTTAAAAAATGTATCACTAAATTATTCTATACATACATTTTTTTCTATTGATAGGATTTTTTTAAAATTTCTTTTTTTAAAAATCATTTTCGTGTCCAATTTCTTAGAAATAAATTTTAAAAAATTTGTCACTATATTATTCCAAATCATTCTTCAGGCTTTTTTAAAAAAAAATTAGTTTGAAATAAATTTTTGAAAAATGTATCACTAAATTATTCTATATTGCCGACATTTTTTTCTATAGATAGGGTTTTTTTTAAAATTTATTTTTTTAAACATTATTTTCGTGTCCAATTTCTTAGAAAAAAATATTAAAAAAATTATCACTGAATTATTCAAAATTGCAGAAATTGTTTTTTGTCGATAGGATTTTTTTTAAAATTATTTTTTTTTTTTATTTTAGCTTTTGGTCTTAACTTAATTGTCTTCACTTGAAGACGAATTGTCCAATTTCTTTGAAATAAATTTTAAAAACTAAATGGCCGAAATTTGTTTCTATCGATAGGATTTTTTTTAAATTCAATATTTCGTGTCCTAAATTGTCTTAACTTGAAGACGAATTCTCCAATTTATTTGAAATAAATTTTATAAAATCCTTCTACGGTTTTTTTTAACAAAAATGTGTCGATAGGATTTTTATAAAATTTCTTTCTTTCTTTAATTCAGTTTTTCGTGTCCTAAATTGTCGTAACTTGCAGACGAATTGTCCAATTTCTTTGAAATAAATTTTAAAAAATTTATCACTGTATTCTTTTTTCTATCGATAGAACTTTTTTAAAATTTATTTTTTTTTAAATAAATTTTGTCATAACTTGAACATGAATTGCAAGATTTTTCGGAAATAAATCTTAAAAAATTTATCTTAAATTGTCATAACTTGAAGACGAATTGTCCGATTGCATTGAAATAAATTTTCAAAAATTCATCACTAAATTATTGTAAATATTTTTCTCTCACTTGGAATTTTTTAAAATTTATTTTTTTAAACTCTTTTTTTCGTGCCCTAAATTGAAGACGAGTGGTGCGATTTCAGTGAGATACATTTTAGAAAATGTATCACTCAATTATGCCAAATTTAAAATTTCATTTTTTCTTTTAATTCCGTTTTTTGTGTCCTAAATTGTCGTAACTTGAACAAAAATTGTCCAATTTCTGTGAAATAAAATTTTTTCGTGTCCTAAATCGTCAGAACATAAACAAGAAATGTCTAATTTTTGTGAAATATATTTAAAAAAAAATAAATGATCACCAAATTATTCTAAATTGTCAATTTTTTTCACTCAATAGATTTTTTTTAAATATTTTTTTTTTTAATTTCATGTCTTGCCTTAATTTGAATTTTATTTCTATTTGCTAATTTCAAGCCTGACGTTCACTTAGAGTTTTGAGAAAAATTATTTTCTTGTTAAAAAGTATCCTTTTCCCCATATCCTTATACCTATTTCTGTTGATCAGCATCTGATCAATATCTCAGTGTCAGCAAAGTATTCGACAGCTACCACAAATATCCTTTAAGATTTCATGTGCCATCCTTTCCCTTAAAGCCTTCCAAACTACTTCCTTTCTTAAATGCGACACTTCCTTGATGTATTTTACATAATCTCCGGACAAATCAGGCGGTTTACAGATTAAAACCGCGATTACAAATGAGATTAGGCTTCGATGTTAGGTAAAACATCGCTCCCAATTTTTGCCAAAACTCCGTAGTTCCGATTTTTTCACAAACTGGGGATCTTAAATGGGATTTAATTTAAACCGTGGATTTAAAATTTAAATCAAGAAATAAAAATCTCCGGTTATTTCATTCAATAAAGTTGTAAGACTTGAATTCATTGCCGCCTCTTGGTAGCCACACAACGGAGCTCCACAATAACTCATATTTTTTACTCTTTCCTAGTTTACCTCTACAATATTTAACTGGTGAATGGTTAACCAGAGATTAAAAATCTTAAACCATGATTTAAATGGTGGGATTAGATTAAATGTATCCTAAGCTCGGAAACAGTTCCGTGTGGACAAATCCCCTGATTAAATGAGATTAAATGAGGTCTGACAAACAAAAAATCATATCCGCTGTGGTGTTTACTTAACTCAGTTTAAGTGAACCAGAAGCATTTTTTAACTAAGTTTAAGTAAACATGGTTTAAAAAAGTTTAGTTTCCCAATTTATCACATCGTACATTATTTTTTTTTTAAATTTAAACTACCACTGAAAAAGTTATGGTTACAAATAACGACTTTTTTTTATTAAAATTTAATAAATTTAATAAAATGTTCGCTACTGTTTTAGGAATCCAACTTCAAAACCACTTAATTCCTTAACAGCGAATAAAAAAAAAACGATTGCGCAACTGCCGACCCGTTAAAAAAGGACTTGTCCTCATAAAAAAAACATCCGCGGAAAAGCAACACCACAAAGGCGGAAGTAACCGTTTAATCCATAAAAAAAAAAGAAAACCAAACATAGTTAAAAAGTCAAACCGCTGACATAAAAAAAACCAAGAAAAACTCATAAAAAACAAACTCATATGCAAAACGTCAGCATTTCAACGAAAACATGAAATGCAGACGGAGAGAAAAAAAGATGCACGAACAAAAAACCAAGCCATGGTTCTCTTTCCCTCTTGGACGAAGCTAGACGCCGACGCTCACTCACACACACACAGACACACACCCACAACTCTTATAATTTCGCGCTCTTTAGTTGTAATGCCAGAGAACTCGCACTCCTTTGTCGAGTTCTGGTTTTGCATAAAAAACCTTCATAAACTCGAGCCTTTACTGGTAAACGTAACTCAAAAGGGAGCGTGTGTGTTTTTTTTGTTGGGCAGGCCAAAGGTAACCTTTTCATTAAGCCGGATTTAGCGCAAACACTTTTATGACGTAAGTCCATTCTTAATCCGGATTTAGTTCAGATTTACGTGTAGTTTACGTTTTTTCGGCATCTTTTTGCATAAAAATATGTTGACTTCTTAATTGCGCCCAACAACAATGCCCCCGTAGGCTCTTCAAATTCCGCGAATTTCCACTACCTGGCCCAGGTCGCGTATGGACGAAGGTGCGCCCATATGGAGCAGGTACCTGAGACAACAGTGGCGTATGTGTGCCAGCACGCACTTGCGTTTCGCTTGAGTTGTTCGCCGTGTTGTTATGAATTTCCATAATTATGATCCCATTTTGATCCGGCTTAAATCCGGATGTGTTCTCAGAAGTTTCATGTGTGTGTGTGTGTGAGTGTGCTCACTTGAAATTGACCTGCCCTCTCCGGCCATGTTTTTATGGTCTTCTTTACTCTCTTCAACCAGGTCGTGGCGAAAGAAACAGACAACAAACAAAAAAAAAAAACAAATCACTCTCTCAAGCTGGGATTAGTGCGGGGATTTAAGGAAAATCCGTCAATATTACGCCCACATTAGACGGGGATTTGCATATTTTAAACGCAGGCGGATTAAGTTAATCTCTCGTTTTAACATTTTAGTCGCTGCGATTAGCAGCGCGCACAGGCTGGCAAAAAATTTAATCATACCGCTTAAGAGGTAAAAAATCTCTAATGCTCACTTTAGTCCATGGATTAACGCTAAGGCAGACGGATTAAACAGTTTAAGCCCTGGCCTGCTCAGGCCATGTGTGTGTATTTTTGCAGAACAATTTGTGAAAAATTATGTTTTTTTTCTACTTCTTCTTCGTTACGCGAGCTGTGTGTTTTCGTTACAATTAAAGAGGTAAGTCCAGTTTTTATTTGTGTTTTAATCCGTGGATTAAAAGACACTTGGACAAATGTTTGCAAACAGAAAACATCTAAAGAACATTTAGCTGCTTAAGCCTGCAGGATTAAGGAGTTTAGTTTTTTTTCGCGAGTGTAGTTTCTTTTTTTTCTGCGAGGATTAAAGGGAGATTTTACTTTTTGTTTTGGCGAAAATATTTGGACAAGTTGGTAAACGGGGATTAGTGGATTTGAAGGTTAACGTTTTTCTCTCTTTTTTGTTGGGTGGAGAAACAATTTGCCTGTGCTGAAATGGACCTTTGGATTTGGTCGTCTTATAAATCCTTGGATTTAAGGTTAAATCTACAGGTGATCTCTTCCGTGGATTTAGTTGAAGTTGTCCTATTGAAAATCTTGCATTTTTAGTCTTTATATTCATACATTTCATGTTATGTGTTCTGGTGATCGCTTCCGAGGATTTAGTTTGATTTTTCCAACGAAAAAGGTCTGGGAATATTTCCAACAATCATTTCTTAATTTTTTAAATATAAATAATTATGTAATGGAAGAACAGTCATTTTAATTTCCAATTCCAGAGATTTAGTGTAAATCGTCAGGTAATCTTTTAATCTCATTTAATGAAAATTCAAATAAAAAAATATTGTCTACGGAAGCAATTGAAGGAATAGGAAAAAAATAACTAATCTCGAGTAATCAAATTTATTAAAGTTTACTATTCAAATACAGAGAGTGGTCAATTTGGAAATATTTCTAAAATATAAACATTTCCACAATGTTGGATGTTAATAGCTCAAAATAATTCATCACCCCTTGTCAACAACCAGTTTTTTACAGAATCCAAAAATATATAATAGATAAAAAGTTACAGACTTTATAAGAACTTCGTCAAAATATGAAAAAACAAACAAAAAATATTAAATTTTTATAGAGTCAAATTTGGAAATATTTCTAAAATATTTCTAAAATATAAACATTTCCACAATGTTAGATGGTAATAGCTCAAAATAATCCCCCACACATTGTCAAAAATCATTTTTTACAGAATCCAAAAATATATACTATATAAAAAGTTACAGACTTTCTAAGAATTTCGTCAAAATATGAAAAAAAAAACAAAACATATAAAAATTTGAAAAGAGTCAACTTTGGAAATATTTCTAAAATATATAGAATTGTATGATTTTGGATGTTAATAGCTTAAACTAATTCTTTATCCCTTGTCTACAACTAATTTTTTCACAGTATCCAAAAAATTATATTTAAACGAATGTTGCAGACTTTTTAAGAATTTCGTAAAACTATGAAAAAAACAAACAAAAATTTAAAAATACAAAGAGTGGTCAATTTGGAAAAATATTTCTAAAATGTAAACATTTCTACGATGTTAGATGTTAATAGCTTAAAATAATCCCTTATCCCTTGTCTACAACTAATTTTTTTTTAGTATCCAAAAAATTATATTATATCGAATATTACAGACTTTTAAAAAATGTCGTCAAACTATAAAAAAACAATAAAAAATTGAAAAATACAAAGAGTGGTCAATTTGGAAATATTTCTAAAATATAAACATTTCCACGATGTTAGATGGTAATAGCTCAAAATAATCCCTCACCCCTTGTCAACGACCAATTTTTTACAGAATTCAAAAATGTTTGCTAGATCAAAAGTTACCGACTTTATAAGAATTTCGTCAAAATATGAAAAAAACAAACATAAAATATAAAAGATGAAAAATGAGAAGAGTCAACTTTGGAAATATTTCTAAAACATTTCCACGATGTTGGATGTTGATAGCTTAAAATAATTCCTCACACCTTATCTAAAGCTAATTTGTTCACAGTATCCAAAAAATTATATTAAATCGAATGTTACAGACTTTATAAGAATTTCGTAAAACTACGAAAAAACAAAAAAAAAAAAATTGAAAAATACAAAGAGTGGTCAATTTGGAAAAATATTTCTAAAATATAAACATTTGCACGATGTAGGATCTTAATAGCTCAAAATAATCCCTCACCCCTTGTCAACAACCAGTTTTTTACAAAATTCAAAAATGTTTGCTAGATCAAAAGCTACCGACTTTATAAGAATTTCGTCAAAATATGAAAAAACAAACAAAAAATATAAAATTTAAAAAGAGTCAAATTTGGAAATATTTCTAAAATATAAACATTTGAACGATGGTGGATGTTGATAGCTCGAAATAATTCGTCACCCCTTGTCAACAACCGGTTTTTTACAGAAACCAAAAATGTATAATAGATAAAAAGTTACAGAGAAAATAGATTCGGGACCACGCTGCGGCGGTGACGCTGCAGAAATGAAAAAACGGTACGAAACGAAAAGGGAAATTAATTTTAAAAATTATATGATCTTCTTCGTTTAAACAGACAAATAATTGTTCTTTTACATCCAGTAATTGCCAAAATACAATGAAAATTAATTATTTCTGCAGTAATCAGACAACAACACGTTGAATGAAAACAATTGCAGATATATGAGGCGCTTAATGTAGAAGTGGTCCAATCCAAGAGAAAATGGAGACTTGGAGATCAGTAATCCAAAAAAAAAAATATTTTTGCTTTAATGAAAAAATCCAAATTCTACATTGAAAAATGGTCCAAATTTAATTTAAAGTTTTTTTTTTTTAACATTTCTAGTTTGGCAAAGAACTAGAAATTAATCAAACATCTCAAACAAAACAGTGTAAATTTATTTTCTCCATTTTGGGTCCAAGAATAAACTGGATGACAAAGAGCGTATGGGTAGATTTCGTCAGCGACAGACCTGGGAATTGAACCCCGAACGCTGAAAGGCAAGCAATCAATATCCCTGGAATATTTGGCTTATATTCAGTGATCCTGTAGATAACGTCATATCCTTAACAATAACCAGAAGATTTCTTATTTGTACAGCGAGGTGATACAAACTATTTTACTTAATAGAACAAATTAGGAATCAACCCGGGCTCATCATTTCAAAGGCAAGGCAAATTCTTGTACGCAAACATTTTAAATAAAAAAGAAAACATCGCAAATTAGAAGGTGCTCCCAATGACAACTGAACGGGCTTTCGGTCTCGGTTCTAATCTTAAAATTGCAATCAGCTTAGAAGTGAAATGTCATAATGACATCCACAAAAACAAATCAACATTTATTTAAAAAAAAAACACATTAATTATTAGCAAATGCGTGCACTCTTTGATTTTTTTTGTTTTGGTATAAATTTTGAAATTTTAACAAAGAAAATGATAAGATTTCGCGGACAACAACAACAGCAGCAAGCATTGAAATGAATTGAAAACATTTGAGATTTGAAGAAATTTACTCGTTGACTATTTCGAGTTGTTTTTGGCAGCGGCGAGTGCAGTAACCGACCCAACGATAAGTGAAAGAAATCCTTGATCTTGAGATTCTGAAACATATTTTCGGCACGACTACAAAACGCCGACATCTGTCAGTCTCACACACCAAAAAAAAACCAAAAAAAACAACATCTATGAAATATGCATATGTATCTATGCTGTTGTATAGATAGATGTGAAGCTGAGCTCTGGGCAAATATGCTTGGCAATCAGACGAATTTGAAATGGGACCCTGGTGACAGGGGGAGCCAACGCACAGTCTCACTCACCTCAGCCTCAGCTTAGCTGCCACCACAACGAAACGAACCAAAATCTCGTGGCTGATAAGAAGTTTATGTTGAAAACTTTTACACATTTATTGGCAAAAAATAAAAGAAGAAAATTATAAGAAAATCAACAAAACCACCAAAGAACCTCCTATGGACGGCGGATTAAAACGCCATTCGGTGGCGCATCAATTCGGTACGATTTCTTTCTTCAGCAATGCTTACGTTGGTGATGATGATGAGCCCCTGGCCTACACTTCAGCTGCTGCCGCCCGCTCTCACTGATAAACCTTTGACGGGATTTTTTTATTAAGCCCAGCAACTCTTAAATTATTCCCAACTCAATTCGGAGATGACACTTAAGGGGAGAGGGGCTGCAATATAATCAGTCATTATCTGCCATTTAATGTACGTTCTCGTTCTTCTCGGTCTTCTGGGTCTTTTGTAAATTTCGGTTACCACCACATCAGGGCTACAGCTGATAAGCGGCTATTTAAATGTTGTTGTTTTTTTTTATTTTATTTAAATTATTGCAAATAAAATTAATTGATTTTGTTGTTGTCAATTGGGTTTTGTATTTCCACAAAAGAGTTATTTCTGGTTGGCCCGAGCGAGCGATAATTCCCATTGACGTTCAGCACGTTTTACAAAAAAAAAAAAAAAAAAAAATGAGGCGGTTTTTCAATGTGCCGATGGCGTCAATACTGACGGTTCTTTCTTTCTTGTCTTTTTTATCAATGGCATGTGTTTGGGGCTCGGTCAATGCATCACAATGGTTTTGCGGGCAGCCCAGCTCCGCTGAGAGAGATACTAGTCCATGATTCATTAAGACGGGTAATTCCAAGTGGATCTAGTGTAGCTTTAAGTCTATCTTTTTTTTTGTCCACGAAAATCGTTATCTTCTACGTTTAGCATTATTAGTTTTAAAGTCATACCGACGGGATATGGAGAAGCCAGGAAGGGGTTTTGAAATCTTTCAATGTCCATCTTAAAACACAAAATACCAGAAGCTGTCTGATAACTTTCTACGGGACATACAAAAGTCAGGAAGAGGTCGGAAATTTGTCAATATGTCCCTTGAAACACCAAGCCATGAAAAAGTCACAGTCCTGTAGATAGATTGAACAGTAATCAGACGTAGCAAACTCGGTAGCAAATCGCCATAGGTTTGGCTATAGAAACCTTCCAAAGATCGGTCCCGCTTTGAGGTACGGTTTCTCTGGAAGTCATACATGATGTCCGATTATAATCGACGACTAGTCCAAAGTTTACCCCTCGTATTCATATACATTTAAAACAGCTTTACAAACTGTTGTTAAGAGATTGCTTTCCGACTCATAAAGTCGCCAGCGTTGATGAGGTGGAAACGGCTGCTGAAAACTTGTTTAAAACTAAAAATTCTTTTACAATTTTTTTTTTTAATTTTTTTTTATACATTATTTTTTGAAATTTTTGTTTTAAAAATTTTGGTGTGATATGAGGTCTGGGGAATATCACCCAGCAACTTAGCTTTGTATCCTGATGAAAAAAAATTAATAATTCGTATTCTTTAAGAAATTTTTCTTAAAGAATACGAATTTTTTTCAAAAAAAAAAAAAAAAAAGCTTTAAAAAAAATGTTTTGAAAATTTTGAGTTTTACGTTTCCAAAAAATTTAAAAAAGAAAAAAATTCAAAAAAAAATGTTTTAAAAAAAATTAAAAAACATTTTTTTTTAACAAAAACGATGTAAAAATTTTTTAATTTCTTTTTTTTTGAAAAAAATTCGTTTTCTTAAAGAATACGAATTATTGATTTTTTTTCATCAGGATACAAATCTAAGTTTGCTGGGTGATATTCACCCAGATCTCACACCACACCCAAACTTCTAAAAAAAAAATATAAAAAAAAAAAATTAAAATTTTTTTTCAAAAACGATTTTCAAAACCTTTTTTTAAGTTTTTTTTTTTTTTTTGAAAAAAATTCTTATTCTTAAAGAATACAAATCTAAGTTTGCTGGGTGATATTCATACCACACGACGGTCGTCTGGCGTACACTGAACAAAACATCTTTTCAAAATTATTGTTTTCATACTCGTACAATAAGAATTTCGAAAGATGTTAAACTTTTTAAAAACTTTAAAAAACTATTTAAAAAAAAATTGTCTTATTCGACTAATACAAAACTAAAATAATAATTCTAAAATTTTTTTTGGAATTTTTTTTTTTGGATTTTTTTTTTATTTATTTTCTCTTAGTAGAATAAGACAATTTTTTTTTTTAAGAAATTGTTTTTATTTTTCAGAAGTACACTCTTTAATTTCTTGTAATTCTTTATTTTTTTTAACAAAAAAAAAATTGTCTTATTCGACTAATACAAAACTAAAATAAAAATTCTAAAAATAAAAAAAAAAATTTTTGAATATTATAACATTTTTTTTTTTTTTTGGGGATTTTTTTTATTTATTTTTCTCTTAGTAGAATAAGACAATTTTTTTTTTTTGAAAAAAATTTTTTTTTTTTTCAGAAGTACCTTCTTTAATTTTTTTTTAATTCTTTATTAATACGTACAATTGTTATTATTACAAAATATTATAAATATTATATTAAATATTATAACAATGTATAAGTCCGCAACATAATTAGTTTAATCCTCATCGTCTTATAGAAATTTTTTGTTGGCTAATGTCGTTTAAACTTAAATTTCTGCTTCAACATTTGATTTCCAGCTTTTATTTGTCTCGATAAGAAATAACCTCTTTGGTAAACTTTCCATATCTCCGGTAGTACAATCTCTTGCAGGTAATACCTTACTTAAGTGCAGAAGTCTAACAAAGCAGATTGCATGAATTCTACCAGCCATTTTTCGACAAGGCTATTTGTACAGGTCATTTTCTACAGTTCTTTACTAAAAGAGACCCTCTTGAAAAAATTCGTTACGAATCCTTGAGTAAATCGTTTGCAAGGAAAACTGCATTTTTTTGTTCGATACGATTTAATTATTTACAATAAACTGCAATCGAAGGGAAGAGGAAACGGAATCAAAATTGACAGCCAAACAATAAACAAACCAACACACACCAGCAGACATGCCATAAAGGATGGCCATTGAAAGGACCAAGGATGCAAGCATGTATTGAATGGCCCTGGACACTTACAAACAAAACAAACAGAGGAAATATCCTGCCTAAATGGAGGGGGAGATGCAACAAAACGATGGTGCCAATGGAGAGGCCAAGGCAACTTCCGGTCTCTTCGTGTGTTGTTTCATTTCATTCTTGTCTGTCTGTTAAGGATTAAAATCTTAGTGTTTTGTTTTTCCTAGTGCCAAGATATTAAGCAATAATGATACAATATGAATGAGTCGGAGTTCGGTCTCTGTTGCAGGGTTTTGCCATTTTCCAGTTTATTGAATCTTTTGTTGGGTGAAGAAAACGAAAATCAAGTTTTTTTCTTTCCCCTCTGAAGGAGATTTTTTTTTTATGGATTTCTTAGAGATTTTCGGGTTTATTGTTGAAACAGCAAGTACCGTTTTTATTAATTATTTGTTTAATCCGGCAAAATGACCTTTCTGGCAGACAACAAAACTGCACTGATCGATTTTAGTCCTCCTCCTCCTCCTCCTGCGAGTGTTGTTGGCGGAAGCGAACACAATCTAATCCCCCAAACATCTGTTGCCCTCCTCTCAGTCTCTGTGTTATGTCACGTTGCCTATGATATTTAGTGGGTTTTAAGCGGATTCCTGTTCTCTCTCTCTCTCGCCCTAGTTAATAGGGAAGGTCATGCCATCATATTGATGGGGTGTATTCATATCACGTGGATTCGTTAGGTGTGTGCTATGTGACACAGTTTTGGATTTTATTGGGGATTTCTCTAATGGCAGGCAGATGTTTTCTTTTCTCATGGTGAGTCTTGTTAGTGGAGAAGTTAAAGGTGCGTGCGAGGGACCCTCCAAACTGAAATGAAAGACAGTTTTATAATTAGAAGCCATTGTACAATTGGCCCATTAAAGACGTTAGAACTGGTAGAGATATCGCACGGCTTCTGGAGCACAATGGACATAATTGAAGGATTATTAGAAAAGAACAAACACATAACTGCAACAAGGACAGCTCATTTTGATCATCAGGGAAACAGGAAAGTCCATGGAAGATCCTTCCAACATGGTATTCAAACCTTCGGTATATTTGGATATGTATAAATTCCCGAAGTCCCAAGAAAACCTATTGATATATTTTTTTGGACTAGCACTCAGCGTTGCCGTCTTTGAAAGCAATGCAATATGTTAGCGATAGGAAATGAGGGAAGGGGGAAACAGGGAGTATTATTTGTTGACGTTGCCCTTGAATGTGATAATGTCTGGAAGATTATTCCACATGCGAACAGTACGGCTGATGACGCATTTTCTCAATTGTGCGGAGTCCGGTCAATGGGCCATTTCACAATGAACGGATGGAGCATGACTCGGGTAATTTGTCTATAAGCAGCAAAGAACTTAAAGAAGTTTGACATGACTGTCTTATTGGAAAAGTCGAGGTGGAAAACGGACACAGAAAACATTCTGTAGATGTCCATACGAGCATATGAACCTAAGTTAATGATGTGACAAATCACAAGGATTTCTGGAAAAGGACACAAATTGGAAAACTTTTTTTTCTTTAATTAATTTTATTTGCATTTCTAGAAAAAATAGAAGAAAACATTTGTTTTTTGTTTTTTTTTTTATAAATTTAAACTATTTTGTATAAAAATAAAAAAAAAATCTTTTAATTTAAAAATAAATAAAAATAATTTTTTTTTATTTAAACATAAAATGATTTTTTTTTAAATTTAAAAATAAAAAAAATTGCAATTTTTTGTGGAGATTTTCATAATATATATATATATATATATAATAAAAAAATTATTTTTTTTTGAGATTTTTTTTAATATAAGAATAAATAAAAATTAATTTTTTTTAAATTAAACATAAAATTAAAATTATTTTTTTTTATTTAAACATAAAAAAATGATTTTTTTTAAATTAAAAAAAAATTTTAAATTTTTGTGGAGATTTTCATAATATATACATATATAATAAAAAAAATTTGTTTTTTTTGAGATTGTTTTTAATTTAAGAATAAACAAGATTTTTTTAATTTAAAAAATAAAATAAAAATTGTTTCTTTATGGAAAAGGACACACAAGTTGGAGATCAATTTTGTTTCTTTCATTCATTTTAAATTTTAACTATTTTGTATAAAAATAAAAAAAAATATTTATTTTAAGAGATTTTTTTTATAAAAATACATTTTTTTTGAGATTTTTTTAATTTAAAATATAAAATAAATATTATTTTTTTTTTAATTAAAAATAAAAAAACTATTTATTTGATTAAATTTAAAAATAAAAAAAAAATTGAAATTTTTTGTGGAGATTTTATAATATATACATATATAATAAAACAAATAAAATTTTTTTTGAAATTTTTTTAATTTAAAAAAAAAATAAAAATTGAGGCTTTCTGGAAAAGGACACACAAATTGGAGATCAATTTTTTTCTTTAATTAAAAAATAAAAAAAAATGAAATGTTTTTTTTTTGGTATTTTTTTCTAATTTAAACTAATTTGTACAAAAAAAAAAAAAAAATTGTGATTTTTTTTTATAAATATAAAAAAATATATTTTTTTTTAGATTTTGTTTAATTTCAAAATAAAATAAAAATTATTTTTTTTTCTTATTAAACATTATTTAAATTTAAAAATAAAAAAAAGTTTAAATTTTTAATTAATTTTATTTTCAAACTTGGTACAAAAATTCAAAAAAAAAATGTTTTTTTTTGGTACTTGTTTTTTAATTTAAATTAGTTTGTATAAAAATAAAAAAAACTATTTTTTTTTGAGATTTTTTTATAAAAATAAAAAAAAATTATGAGATTTTTTTTCAATATAAAAAAAATTTTGAAATTTTTTTTAAATTTAAAAATAAAATAAAAATTATTTGTTTTTAATTTAAAAATAAAAAAATATTTATTTGTTCAAATTTAAAAATAAAAAAAATGAAGTTTTTTGTGGAGATTTTTATAATCTTAATATATATTTACCCTCGACACTGATTCACTGATTCACTGATTCCCTGATTCCCTGATTCCCTGATTCCCTGATTCACTGACTCTGTCACGCAGTACGTAGGAATTTAAATAGGCATTCTATAATTTTCTATAAATAATAATAATAAAAAAAATAATATTTTTTTTTGTACAGAAATTGTGTTTTCCCCAAATTTTTTTTTTTAAATTTTTTTACAAAAATTTTCAACAAACATTTTTTTTTTCAACAAAATTTTTTTTTTTCTACAAAATTTTTTTTTCCAACAAATTTTTTTTTTTCAACAAAAATTTTTTTTTCAGCAAAAATTTTTTTTCCACAAATGTTTTTTTTTCCCAATTTTATTTTTTTTCGAAATTTTTTTTTACAAAATAGTTTTCTCAAAATATTGTTTACAAAATTTTTAAAATTAAGTAACAAATACTTTCTCAAGCAAATTAACGGGCGCCATAGGCGCATTACAACTTACTAGTATATATATAATAACAGAAATTATTTTTTTTTTTAAATTTGTTTTAATTTAAAATTAAAATAAAAATTGTTTTTTTTTTATTTAAAAATAAAAAAGTATTTATTTGTTTAAAAATAAAAAAAATTGAAGTTTTTTGTGGAGATTTTTTTTTAATTTAAACTATTTTGTATAGAAATATTTTTTGCCTACAGAATATGAAAAATTTCCCAATGAGATTTTTTTGGGGCATTTTTCCTTTATTATTTATTTAAAGTAAATTTATATTCTAATTTTGGGTCCAAGGGTAAACCGGGTGACACAGACTAAATTTTTGCAGCGACAGACCAAAGCCTCTGTTGGGAATCGAACCCACAATACCCACGCTGACAGACAAGCACCCTATCAACTCGCCTAATGGGGCATTTTTCATTGAGCCATTTACCCCCGTATTCATAATTTGTAGCAAATCGGCTTTAGTATGAAAATACTAAAAACAATTTTTGGCATAGATTAAAAAAGTTAAAAATTCTGTTTCTGACATTGTCATACTCTTAAAACAAAATCACCCTTTTAAAAAAATTCTTCAAAAAGACCAACTGCTTTTCAAAATATGTCATCAACAGAAAACCGTATTCCAATTATTTGCCAATACCCAGGCTCACTGCTTTGCAAAAACTGTCTTCAACAAATGACTAGTCAGTAGAGAATGCTATTCCTGTTCAAAAACTGTCTTCTTGCCGTCCTTGGGCGAACCCTATTCGAACAATTCTCCCTATGCCAGCTAAGGCCATAGAAATGCAATTGGCGCCAAAAACACACAACCAAAATCCTTCAACTCAAATTAACCGATTGTCCTACAACAGCGGCTATCAGCGAGACCAACACTTTTTTTTGACAGACAACTGTCCGGACTTGATGTCATATTGAACACCAAAAATGATCCAATTAAGGGTTTTTTTGTTTAGTACGGAAAATCCACCAAAAAGTTACGTTTCATTCTTAGGCGGCCACTGAAACCCCACAAAGGAAACCAAACAAGCCAACGTTCTTCAAAGGACGTTAATTCTTAACAAACACACACACAAGCATATAAAATTACCATTGGCGAGCAAAGAGGCGCCCCCTCTAGAAAACTAGAAAATAAAAATTAAGAAGAAAACGAAAAACCGCCAAAAAAAAAACACAAAAGCCAAACTATCAATTTACATGTGTGAACACACAGCAAATGATTTTGCAATTATAAAACAATGATGTGACCAAAGGTGGTAGTTTGCCCGTAGGCCCCATGTCCATAAGTAGCTGTCAACTGTCAACAAGCTGTCACTTTGCACACACACGAACCGAAATGACATGACATGTTTAGAATTTGCCAAGCCAAAAAAAGAGAGAAAAACTCAAAATAAAATTCGAAATCATTCAAGCGCAACGGAATGTTTCCGAAACGAAATTTGAATTGAACAATATTTTTGCATGAATGAGTTGTAAATTGCTTTGATTTGTTGATGACAGTTCAAACAGTTGGCCAGAATTTTCCCATCTCTCTTTCACTCTCTCTCTCTCTCTCTACTCTTCTAAATCAATCACTGCAATTAGCGCCATTGTGCTTTCAATGATTTTTTGCAATTATTTGAAATTTCATCTGTCAACAGGCTTAGCTAATTAAATGTTTAACACCTAGGCTGGGGCAACATCATTAAGATTGGAGATTGCAAAAGGTTCACAATCCAATGAAATAATTAAGGGATTGTGAAATTACAGCCGCTTTACAAAACGTTGTTAAGAAGATTTTATGAAAATACTAAAACAATTTTCACACAATTTCTTCCATAAGAAAAGGGTTTTAAAGCTGTTGTACATTTTTATAAATGGGTCCCCAAAAATTCTGAAAAATTCCCCCAAATTCCCCGGATTTTTGGATTTTTTTTTACATTTTTCATAGAGATAGAATTTTTTTTTTTTAAATCAACAATCTTGTTTAGCTTAAACTGAGATCTCTTAAAGTGTTGACACTTCAAAGCATAGCGAATGAATTCTAGCTGGTGGGTCCTACAAATGAGAAGAGCGATTTAAACCATTTCAACTGCTCAATGGACGTTTGCAATACGTCTGTTGATTTTTCTTATTTTTTTTCTTCTTGCATCACAATGAGAGTTATTAATCATTTTAACCGATTTTTATTCAGACACGTTCCAGCATGACGACCGTTTTTTTTTCCTCTAAAGAAATAAATGTGTCATACCTTTGGCGTGTAGTGCCTTAAAGGAACCACTGGCAAGAGCAGTCGCCTATTTGATCCCTTTGACTGTATTTCGTTATTAAGTCGGCCATGATTTATGGTCTATTCCAAGCAAACTCGAATCAATGTCAAAGCAATTGTTTTGGGCCACCTTTGCACACACACACACAGCAGCATCATCTTTTACACTCTTTCTTGCTGCCCTCAGCGTCCCACACAATTCCGGGAGGACCAAGTAAGTCTCTGCCGGCATGTGCGTCTGCCGACTGTAACGAAAGGTGTCAAGTATTTTGTTGTGCTGCGTTTGGTTTTTTTTTTGTTATTGTCCTTTTGCCGTTGTTTCTGGCATTTTTTTTTATTACGATTTTATCGTTTCTATGCAAAGAAACATTAACTTCTTTCATAAATTTATCGCAGCCGAAGCATTTGTTTTAGCCGAGTGTTCTCGTGATGTCCTTAAACTGAAAAATCATTAATCATAACGTAATAATTTCCTTTTTCTTTATCTTTTTTGTATTGTTGTGGAGTTTTTAGCACCGAGAGCAATGTTCATAAACAAACGGTTATCATGGCTTGATGGTCCTGTAAGATTTATAATTGTCCTTGCGTTTTAAGCAGTTGCAATTGTTTTCGACCAAGTGCCTCTCGTAATGTTGGGTTAGTGATTACTTGGCATAATTTTTTTTTTTTTTTGTATCATCTTCTTCCTCTGCTGTTGGTAGCCAGGTGTGGAAAATAGTCTGGGAGAAGAGCTGGTTTTATTTAGCCTTCTATTAGATGGTGGAATGAAATGCTTATTCTTCAGAGGTGACAATCATTCAGAGGTAAAAATAATATTATTGACCTATCTAAATAAAGAATTCTCACGACCACACTTATTTTTGCACTACAGTTTTTTTTTTTTTAGTATTTCTCATAATTTTAACGTTCAACTATGCAACTTCAACAAAGGAATGCAATTTGGAAAATGGTAGAGAGAGAGCGTTGCCTTTCTTCGAGAATGGAAGACATGCGATGCACATAAATCACAGATAATTTGTTGCCATTGACATTAAAATTCCGTAAAACATCTGTGAAAACATTACTGGACCACAGTGATTTGTCTACGCGTAGTGAATGTCTACGCTCTATCGAAATCTTTTAAGTGGTCGTCACATGTTTTCTTAGGCATGTGGGAAAGGACACACACGTCAGGGGAAAGGAGTGCACCGAGTTATCCAAAGAAAACAGCGCAGACAGGACTCCCGGTTGAAGAAGGGATTGGTGAATACTTATGACAGTTTTGAATTTTTTTCATTTTTTTTTTTTGGGCAAAAGAAGATCGCATTATGTTGTTGATTTTTGTGCTTCAAAGAAAAATATTTGTTTTATTAAACGGAAGAGGAAGTGCAACTCAAAGTGGATGTAGAGAAAGGGACAAAATCTGTAGAATTAACCGAATAACTGGACCAAAGTAATTGAGATCATAAGAAATTTGAGGATGATAAGATAAGGGATTTGTTTTAGAATCTTTTTATGACAAGAGATGGTATTTTTTCCATTTTTTTTTTTGAGGAATTTGAAGATGACAGGAAATTTGATTTTTTTTTTTGAAGAATCTGAAAATGACAAGAAATGATTTTTTTTAGATTTTTTTTGGAATAATTTGAAGATTTTTATGACAAGAAATGAGATTTTTTAGAATTTTTTTAAAATCTTTTTTCGATTTTTTTGAAAAATTTTGAATTTGAAGATGACAATTTTTTTGAGAGTTTTTTTTAACAAAATTTTTGGAGGAATTTGAATTTGGCAAGAAATATAATTTTTTAAGACAAGAAATGGGACTTTTTAGAATTTATTTACATTTTTTTTTGGACTAATTTAAAGATGAAAAATATGAGATTTTTTTAAAAATTTATTGGGAGGAATTTAAAGATTTTTTAGAATTATTTAAAGACAAGAAATGAGATTTTTAAGAATTGTTTTTGAAATTTTTTTTGTATTTTTTTTTGAGGAATTTAAAGAAGAATTGAAGAAGACAAGAAATTTTATTTATTTTTGGAGGAATTAGAAGATGTCAAGAAAAGAGATTTTTTTTAAGATTTTTTAGGTGTTTTTTAATTTTTTTTTGAAGGAATTTGAGGATGACAAAAGAAAAATATGAATTTGAATTTTAAAACGACATTAAATTGTTTTTTTTTTAATTTTTTGGAATAATTTGTAGATTTTTTTCTAAGTTTTATTTTATGACAAGAAATGTGTGTCTTTAAGAATTTTTTTAAGACAAGAAATGGAATTTTTTAGAATTTTTTTTTTGAAGGAATTTGAGGATTACAAGATTTCGAATTTTTTTGGATGAATTTGAGGATGACAATAAATGGGATTTTTGAAAATGTCTTTGGAATAATTTGAAGATTTTTTTTAGAATTATTTAAAGACAACAAATGAGATTTTAAAATATTTTTGCTTGAAAATTTTTTTTGAGGAATTTAAAGATGAAAAAATGGGATTTTTTAGAATTTTTTTGGAAGAATTGAAAAAGACAAGAAATTTGATTTTTTTGGATGAATTAGAAGATGTCAAGAAATGGGATTTTTTTTTTAAAAAAAATTTGAAGATTATTTAGAGTAATTCTAAGACAAGAAATGAGATTTTTTAAATTTTTTTTAAAAATCTTTTTTGAAGGTATTTGAGGATGACAAGAAAATTAATTAATTGGAATAATTTGAAGATTTTTTTCTAAGTTTTAATTTAAGACAAGAAATGTGTTTTTAAGATTTTGTTTAAGACAAGAAATGGGATTTTTTTAATGTTTTTTTTGAGAAATTTAAAGATGACAGGAAATGGGATTTTTTAAAATTATTCTAATTTTTTTTTTTAGGAATTTGAAGATGACAGGAAATAGGATTTTTTTGGAATAATATGAAGATGACAAGAAATTTTTAAGAATCTTTTTAAGAAAAGAAATGGGATTTCGGAAAGAATTTTAAGGTTACAAAACATGACATTTTTTAGAATTTTTAAAAAAAAAATTTGGAGGAATTTAAAGATGGCAGGAATTGGGATTTTTTTTTGAAGACTTTTAGGATTATTTGAATACAAGAAATGAGATTTTTTAAATTTGTTTGAAGGTATTTGAGGATGACAAGAAAACTATTTTTTTAGAATTTTTGACAAGAAATTTTTTAGAATCTTTTCAAGAAAAGAAATGGGATTTTTTAGAAATTTTAAAAACATTTTTTGGATGAATTTGAAGGTTACAAAACATGAAATTTTTTAGAAGAAGAAATGGGATATCTGTAGAATTTTTCTAAAGATGACAAGAAATGTGATATTTTTTAAATTTTTTGTAAACCGACAAAGTCAGATGACATTTTTTTTCTTTTAGCCAAAGTTTTGCCACCTCATTTTCCCATCATCATCATCACTCTGTTGATCCCCATTACGATGTTGTCGAACACGTTGACATAACAAACTTAACACCTTTTTTCGGTGCAACTTCAAAGGCTAGCAACCGCCTTTCGTTAATCGCTGCATGTCCAAGTCTCTTCATTCGGTGCCCGCTCACGTAATCGAAATGTAAAAGAAAATTGAGTCATTTCCAGTGGACATGTTTAACATAAAATATCGATTAAATCGTCAGTTGCAGATCATGTGCTGCCGTTTAACAATGACGTCTTCGTTGTCGTGACGACTTTACGTGATCTTAAGTCACTTTTGGTATGTAACTCGCATGATCACAGAGAAAAAAGCAAGGTGTTTTCTTTTCTTTTCTTTTCTTTCTCCTTCCTCGGTAGGACAATCAATTGGTAGAGGCAAAAAAAGGCTTATGTTTTTTTTGTTTTTGTGGATCACAAGAGAGATAATATGTGACAAAATGATAACAGCGGCTCGCAGGGACAATAACTTCAATGTCAGAGGCCGCTCGTTAACGGATTGGACAAGTTGAACAGTTTCGGATAATTCGTGAAAATTGAAAAAGAACACGTTCTGACAAAGCAACGAACTGACATGAAAATTGTCACATTGCCTGGCAATTAACATCAAAGGCAGCGCCTTATGAGTGAGCCTCTGAATTTGTTGATGACATCCAGAATTCATAATTTGAAAGTGGATCAAGGAAGGTCAGAGAAAATATTTTTTGAAAAAAAAATAAGACTCTGTTGTATTGGCACGTTTTGTGCAACACGGTTGTTCTAAATAATAATAGTTGTTTCAGGCGAGGGGAAAGGGAAATGTTCTTTGCCGTTCTAAAATGGAAGACTAAAACCTGAGCTAGGTTTTGCAAAAGCATGAGTCACAGTCCACTGTTTGGCGGGCATAAAATGTTAAATGTTGGCAACCTTGTTAAATCACTCCCTAAATTCGATATGCCGCCCATTATATAAGTGTGGGTACTCAAACTTCATGAACTTGCATAAGGATGAATAAAATGCAATTAAATAATTTTTCTTTATAAAAAAAAAATATATTTTTTTTAGCAAGAAATATTTTTTTTATTTTTTATATATTTAAAATAAAAATTATGTTTGCGACTTATATCCGTATATTTACAACAACGCAATTGATTTTTCTATACGATATCATTTGTATGCCCGTAACTACAGTTTAAGGTAACTGAGGCCGTTTAAGGGGCCTGGGGGCATTTCCCCGCTTCTCCCATCGATTTCTGTAATATGTCGGCAATCCTGAAGGAGATGGTATTTTAAATTTTTTGTGTTGAGCTTACGTTAAGTGCCCCTCATTCAAAATTCAATGTTCCTCTTTCTCAGTTGATCTCAAAAATAATTTAATTTCAAATAAGTAAATAAAAAAACATGTTATTAAAGCATTCAAATACCAATTTGTCAATGTTACAAATTTTTTTTTTGAAACATATACCCATAACTGACCGATGATGCGTTTTCGCAACTCCCTATGTCTCCGAATCTTAAATATCTACACCCCACATACCATTTTTTTTCGAGGTTACAAGTTTTAATACATGTGCACTTAATTGGCCATTGATGCGTTTTCGCAACACCCTATATATCGGAATATCTACACCCAGAATAACATGTTTTCAATGTTATAAAAAATATTGGGTGCCTGTGCACCCAATCGACCATTGATGCGTTTTCGCAACACCCTTATATCGCGATATTCGCCACATTTTTTTTTTTAATTTTCAATTCAATGTTCCTCTTTCTCAGTTGATCTCGAAAATCATTTCATTTGTCAATTCAAAAATATTTTCAAAAAAAAGATTTAACCTCTTCCCTTATTGAAATGAAGAGAAATTCCCTATTCCTACTTCTCCGATTAACTTTCTCAGTCGATCTCGAAAATCATTTCATTTGCCAATTCAAAAATATTTTCAAAAAAAATGGAAAAGAATTTCTCTTCTTCCCTTATTAAAAAGAAGAAAAATTCCACATTCCTCCTTCTCCGATTAACTTTCACAGGCGATCTCGAAAATCATTTCATTTGTCAATTCAAAAATAAGTTAACCTCTTCCCTTATTGAAAAGAAGACAAATTCCATATTCCTCCTTCTCCGATTAACTTTCACAGGCGATCTCAAAAATCGTTTCATTTGCCAATTCAAAAATATCTTCGAAATAAAAGTTATTGAAAAGAAGAAAAATTCCATATTCCTCCTTCTCCGATTAACTTTCTCAGTCGATCTCAAAAATCATTTCATTTGTCAATTCAAAAATATTTTTAAAAAAAAGTTAACCTCTTCCCTTATTAAAAAGAAGAGAAATTCCACATTCCTACTTCTCTGAGTGACTTTCTCAGTCGATCTCGAAAATCATTTAATTTGCCAATTCAAAAATATTTTCAAAAAAAAGTTAACCTCTTCCCTTATTAAAAAGATGAAAAATTCCATATTCCTCCTTCTCCGATTAACTTTCACAGGCGATCTCAAAAATCATTTCATTTGCCAATTCAAAAATATCTTCAAAATAAAAGTTATTGAAAAGAAGAAAAATTCCATATTCCTCCTTCTCTGATTAACTTTCTCAGTCGATCTCGAAAATCATTTCATTTGTCAATTTATAAATATAAAAAAAGAAGTTATTGAAAAGAAGAAAAATTCCATATTCCTCCTTCTCCGTTTAACTTTCACAGGCGATCTTGAAAATCATTTCATTTGTCAATTGTTCTATTTTAAATTAGCAATTTCCTGTGGCCCATTCTCTCGCTCGCTCTCTCTCTCTCTCTCGCCAATAACAACCATCTATCGCAATTAAACTGATATTTAAACAAAAAACAAAAAAAATAGTGATCACTTTCATTTACAACGACAACTACAAGACAATGACTTTGGCGGCAAAACACTCAGTCGCAACATCAAATCACACTCAGGAAATCATTGCGTCGTCGTGCCTCATAATCGACAACTTCCATTATTCGAGCACACACACACACATAGCCCGCATTTCATTAAAAATTTCCCAACAGTCCGACCACTAAGAGGCCACTCATGTACTTGGAGATTTTTTTCGATGAACCGAATTATTAACGAGGAGCAGTGAAAAACATGATTTTTCATTCTTTGACGTCCGACAATGACAGGGAAGTTTTTCTAACCATAGACAACGACAACGACGAAAATGAGACTTAGGAAGGCCTGTGGGGGAATTATAGCACACAGTTAGAGTCGATAAAGAATATCTGCAAATTTATAGAGAAAGTGTATTAGGGTGTTTTGGGGTGATGGAATATTGGCATCGAGTTTGGAATCAAGTAGCCCATTCTAGGACGCCGTGCCAAATAGGGAATACCTAATAATTGGGGCAATATGAGAAAAGTGTTGACAGTTGTCAATATTTAATATTTAAATATAATATCGAACTGTTTCATTACTTTCAATTATAGTTTTTGGTAAAAATTGGTTTAAAATAATTTCAAAAATTTTGTTTTTTTTTTAATTTTTCTGCATTTTTTTAATTTTATAGTTTCAATGCCTTGTAGTTTCAGTGTGGCCATTAATGGGATAGTCAAGTTATTATCTTTAGCCACCAACCATGAATTGTTGTAAAAGCCAAGGATCGTACGATCAAATCGATGCTTGTTCGTGCTAGGCAAACAACTGAACGAAAGAGCCCTCTCTCAATGAGCTAAATCGAAAACTTCCTTTGCTAAATCTATTCGTCCAACCAGCCATTTCTACCACCAGTTTCTACCGGTGTATGGGTCTTACTTCACTGGTCCCCCCCCCACGATTCCGATTTGTATTCCGACACAACTCACATATGAGATTGTCTTTATTTCCTTACAACATCACACCAAACTAAAACACCCTCAGGTTATGCCTTAAAATTCACATTAGCCACACGGTACTTAACACTCTGACACCACTGCCACATGTATCCCGCAGATTTTTAACAATTCCTAGTTGTATTCATGTTTTTCTCTGGAATTCTCCGCAATATCGACATGTAATTTATATGCAATAACTTCAGGCTTGTTCCAAGTGGTCATTAGATGAGAGCGGTTCACTTCATTCAATGATTTCCAATTTATTGACTATGAATGCAGTTGCAGGGACCATTGTCATATTGGCACAACAGAATTATGGAGGCGTTCAGTTATTGATTTGTTTTTGTGTCTGGCCAGTCCTTGTTATTTCCATTGAAATCTCCATATTGTCCGTCGGCCATGACTCGAGTGTATGATGGCATTTTAAATGTCTCTCATTTGATTTGTACTAATTTGTAGGGAAATTATTACACAACATTTTTTTTTTTTTTGCTGTTTGGGTGATCATTTATGTTGAGGAGGATGCTGGTTAATTGAGGGAGTACCACAAAAAAATACTAATTAAATAAAACAGAGAGTTGGTTCACTAATAAGTGAAAAAGGGAAATTATCGAAATATACAGAACTGTCGAGGATTATGGAGGATTCGTCTGGTGATGCAAACTGTGGACAATACAATTTCTATAGAAAAAAATATTCAAGTTATAAATATCTGCGATGACGAATGTCTTCAAGACGATGACCTAGTTAAGGAAGGTGCATTATATTGGGAAATCGAAGGCGAAATCGATGTCCAATATGAATCCGTCCATTCATATTAAACATGAAAAGGATATGGTCCTGTAAGCGTGGCTGTGGTGGTCATTTAACATTTGTTGATTAATTTGATTAATTAATGTAAATTATAATTAAATTATTTTTATTTGCTAGTCTGTAAGGAATTTCTGTCCATAGACTCAATAAATGAAATGAAATAAAATGAAATTTAGCTGATGTGGTTTTTCATTATTAACGGCATAACTTCCTCTTTATTATGAAATAAACATTCGACCATTTATCTCAAAAAATTTCAGTTTTCTTTGAATACCAAAGAAACACATCTTGCTGGAGAACCCGGTTTGATGTTCCAGAGGAAGATTGTGTTATACCATTGCAAAGCCGAATAATCGAGGATCTGACAAAAGACCAGACTTATGATTCGAGACAATCTCATATGGAAACCTCCGAATGTCACTCAAAGACCATGTATCAGTGCAAGAAATTCAAATTCAATCAAAAAAAAAAAAAACATAAGAGCCCCGGTAGGTGAGTTGGTAGCGTGCTTGCCTATCAGAGTGGGGGTTGTGGGTTCGATTCCCACCAGAGTCGAATGGTTTACCCTTGGACCCAAAATTAGAATATAAATTTACTTTGTATCGTAATTAATAAATAAGTAAATAAAAAACATGTTATAAAAGCATTCAAATACAATTTTTTCAATATTACAAAATTTTTTTTTTAAACATATACCCATAACTGACCGATGATGCGTTTTCGCAACTCCCTATGTCTCCGAATCTTAAATATCTACACACCAAATACCATTTTTTTCGAGGTTACAACATGTTTTAATGCATTTGCACTTAATCGACCATTGATGCGTTTTCGCAACACCCTATATATTGGAATATCTACACCCATAATAAATTTTTTTCAATGTTATTAGAAAATATTAGGTGCACGTGCACTCAATCGACCATTGATGCGTTTTCGCAACACTATATATCGGAATATCTACACCCATAATAACATTTTTTCAATGTTACAAAAAATATTTGGTGCACGTGCACCCAATTGACCATTGATGCGTTTTCGCAACACCCTTATATCGCGATTTTCGCCACAGTGACATAAAAATCGGGTAGTGGTAAAAAAAAATTGGTTAACATTCCATGAAGATACGGACGGGGGAACTTCTTTCAAATCATATAAAGAGGATTCTATTTAAAGCTGCCTGTCCGAAAATCGAAATGCTTTTCTTGAGAAGTTTTAAAAAGTCATACAGTTGGCTGATTAGATGAGAACGTCATGGACACGATAAGATCAAAATCATACGAAATCTTCTCTAACCTTTGCAGTTACCATAAAATCAATAAGGATATCCCATATTATTATTTCAAGAAAATCCGCCAAGTAAAAGAAGAAGACTTTTGATCGAGAAGGACTGGCAGCCACAGCTTTTCTGTAATGTAAGAAATATAATGTAGTTAATAAAAATGCCACTGGAGTCTGTCAATCGTTTGCTGTCAAACTTTTTTCCAAATGCAAATGTTCGGGTTTTTCCACAAATGGAAATATTAATAAACTAGTAAGTTGTAATGCGCCTATGGCGCCCGTTGAAATATGGAACAAAAATTTTGTTGAAAAAAAAAAAATTTTGTAGAAAAAAAAAAATTTGTTGAAAAAAAAAATTTTGTTGAAAAAAAAAAATTTTGTGGAAAAAAAAAATTTTGTAAAAAAAAAAATTGTAAAAAAAAATTTTGGAAAAAAAAAATATTGGTAAAAAAAAATTTGGGGAAAACACAATTTCTGTACAAAAAAAAAATATTATTTTTTTATTATTTATTATAGAATTATAGAATGCCTATTTAAATTCCTACGTACTGCGTGACAGAGTCAGTGAATCAGTGTATCAGTGAATCAGTGTCGAGGGTAAATATATATTAAGATAGTGGAATAAAATACTGCAATTCCATGTTAAACCACCAAATGTAAACGACCCTTCCGATACACAGAAATTCTCCTACGAAAACCAATTTCAATTGCTTTCATCAAACGTACTTGGATTTGTAATATGAGTCTTGGTGGTTAGTTACCGCAAACGGGTGGGCATGGTGAAAAGGGAAAGGAGAGAGAGAAAAAAGTGGAAAAAAACGCGTAAATATCCTTAAAAATCCAAACAATACTTTTTAATTTTTTTTTTTTTCGATGTAAGCGATTGTGCGTAAAACCATTTCCGGTAGGTGAAACCATAGGCATTCGTTTGACATGAAATCAAAAGTAAATCAAAATACACACACACTCACAGACACTTTGAGTTGCCATTGATGTGTTATTTTCCCAATTTCATTGCGAATTGAAAATGGAAATGGAAAAACAAATGAAACACCTCAATGGAAATATTAGATCATTTCGTTGCGATAGGAGATGTTTTTCATTGGAAACCGCATTCGCTTTTGTTATCGACCAGCCGCATCGTAAACGCCTTTCTTTTTTTTTCCTGCTCCTGCGGGAACGGCACAGCCGGAGGAAAGTGAAAAATTCAAATTTCACTTTTCTTTTCTCTGCGCTACACTGTGGGACAGGTACAACAAAATCTTATTGAAAGCGAAATTTCCGGCAATCAAATTCAATAGAAAATGTACTCCCATATCTCGGAGAGAATGGATGGGGTTCAGCCCTCGCGCAGGCTGTGTTAAACGGATGTTAATGATAACTTATCAGATTGCACAACTGTAACAATTGTATTCGTGTTTCTGGATGGAAAGTGAAAATAGTTTCACTTTTATATGAATTTCGATGAGCGATTTTTTGGGGGAGAAACTAAAGAATGCAAAAAAAAATGGAAAGAATTTCGAAAAGTGACAGATTTAAGTAAGTGAATTTCAATTTCGGTAAATTAACTCTAACTATAACAGTTCATTTGAAAACAAATGAAAAAGAAGAATAATTCTGCGCATTTAATCGTTGGAAATGATTCCAATATAAGGTGACCATGGAAGCCAATTTCCTTGGTGTCGAATCATTGAATTGTCATATGAAATTCATGTTATCAGAAATAAACAAAAAGGGGTTTTTCTTCATCGCATGGCCACTGGTTCAGAGTAATAGATCGAAAGAAGAGAAAATCATGGTATACACATGGCCAAGCCGTATAATAAGGTGAAATCGTGTATGTCTTACTTCTTGACTTAGTGTCGTACAGTTCAGTCTGCAACTAAAAATGTATGATAAATTCGAAAAAATTACATCAATTTTTTTTTTTTTAAAAATTTCTAAATCTAAAAAATGCGAAAAAATTGTTAATATGAAAAAAATTACATTTTTTGTATTCCCCATATGAACAATTATTTCAAAAGGTGTTAACAAAAATAGAAAAGTTCTTTCCTCCTAAAAATTAGAAAATACGAAAAGTAGTCTTCTTACTAAATATTTCTAAAATATATGCAATTGTTCGATTTTTCTATGTTATAACATTAAAATAATCGCTCACTCCTTGCCTACTACGTATTTTTGCCAGAACTCAAAACTGTTTGCCAGATCAAAAGTTTCAGGCATTTGTAAGATGGAATTGGATTCTGGACCACTGAATACAATAACGAACACAATTTTTGAGACTGATCCAAACATTGAAGGAAACCCCCTAACCAATACTACTACAGCAAACTTCTAGTTTGCAATGGGAAAACTGAATGATGGAGAAGTGTCTAGGTTTGTCATAAAAACTCTCCATGGCATTCAACAAATGTACAATTTATTTCTTAATCTTTTTATTGTTTCAATTAAAATCTTGATAACCTTCAAACAAACAAACAAAAAAAACGACTAGAAAATGTCATCTACTACAAGTCTTTAAAGGAAAGCAAAAAACCTGCCCCATAAGGTGGCAAACTATCAAATGACACGACCTCTGTCACTGGCATCCGATAAGAACCTCGCAAAGGTTACCACCATCAAAATGTTAAAAGATCGCCAATCGCAGATACTATGGAAAATCCACTGATTGAATTGTTAACAGAGGACCGATTTTCCCACAAGTGTCCCGAATGAGTTGAGAAAAGAAAATGAGTTTTGTCCCTTTCATTGTCCATGCAGACACGGACGGAAGTAGTTCTCAAGATCATCTCATCATGGCAGCAACGAATCACTAAATCAACCCACACTCCTTAGAAACTTAAGGCAAACGGGCCTACACGATGGTCTTTTGTGGTTACGATTTTATTGTCATCGGAGATCCTTTTGGGCAAACGAAGAAAAACAAAAATTGTCAATTGGCAACTCAATTTTCAGTAGTTCGGGAAAGAAAAGGCAACGGAAGAAACACAGGAGATTCCCACAGATGGTTCCAAACGAATTGCAAAGAATTATGCAAAAAGTAGACACAAAACAGGACCTGGTCATTAGTTCTTCGTTCATGGTTTTTGTGCAACTCTTATGAACGTAAGAGTCTTTAATCATTTTCACTTGTTTCTTGTTTTCTGTTTGTTGCTTTTGGCTAAAAAGGATCCTATTGGTTTTTGATCCTTAAGCCTTCACATTGACAGAAAGCCTTATGAAACTAAATACTCTTTGATCTCTCTCTCTCCCTCTCTCTCCCTCTTACCTTCTGCCTACATCTTATGGACCACAAGTAATTTAAAGATCTTTTGCCGGACACTCTGTCATTGTTCGAACGGCCCTGTTCTTTGAGTCCTTTCATTTTGCACAACCTTGCATTGTTCGTCCATATGGGGTGTCCTCTTATTTTTGTGACCAGTTTTTGCGTCTTGTTTTGTGTGTTTTGTTAAAATGATCACCGGCTAAAAGTATCCTTTTTCCATTGCGCTCCGCATTGTCTATTGGAAACTCTTTTGTCTTTAAGGGTTTAACTGGTGGTAGACAAAAAAAAATCGTTAAAATTTCGCAATATGTTGCAGCATAATTGATGATGGTTTCCTCCCTCCCCAGCATGGCGATGGTGTTTCATCTGCATCTTTTGTTTGAAGACCGATCGTCTGTCTTCTTTTGATGCCGAGAAGACAATGAGTGGCGGCTATCGCTTTGCTCTCGATTTTCCGGTGATCATTAAAATGTATAATACTTTTTTTTCTTTTCTCTTGCTGCCTGGCTGGATAAGGAGGATTGCTCTGGATTTTTGTCCAGAAATACCTGGTCCGATTATCCAACGAAGGGAATTCGTTGCGGGCCTTTAGTGTTATGACCATTTACGACTAGGCAAGGTGACAATCGAAGGAATGTCTATTTGCGGAAAAAATTCCAAAAGTATTACTGAAAGTCTACTGAGCCTGTAGAGTCATAAATCGTATTGTTAGTTGCCTCTACCGTTTTTACTACACTTTTAACATGTTAACGGCGGCTATGTATTCTTTTTAATGAAGTGGAAACCGCAATTAATTCAAGAGCATGTGAAATAAAAATGCCGTTTTTTTAGTTGCATCTACTATTTTTTTTATGTTTTTAATATATTCTTTATAAAAAAAACTTTCTATTGGAAACCACAATCAATTGTCGAGCAAATGCCGTTTTTTAGTTGCATCCACCATTTTATTAAATATTTAATATATTGACGCCGGCTATATAATCTTTATAAAGAAACAGCAATTAATTGTAGAGCATGCGGAGTAATAATGCAGTTTTTTTTAGTTGCATCTACCATTTTTTTAAACATTTAATAAATATTCTCCGACTATTCCTTATTAAAACAAAACGTTCTATTGGAAACAACAATCAATTGTCGAGCAAATGCCGCTTTTTAGTTGCATCTACCATTTTTTTAAACATCTAATAAATGTACACCTACTATTCCTTATTAAAAAAAAACGTTCTATTGGAAACAACAATCAATTATCGAGCAAATGCCATTTTTTAGTTGCATATACCATTTTTTTTAAACATTAATTAAATTTACACCAACTATTCCTTATTTAAGAAAACTTTCTATTGGAAACAACAATCAATTGTCAAGCAAATGCCGTTTTTTAGTTGCATCCACCATTTTTTTAAACATTTAATAAATTTACACCGACTATTCCTTATTAAAAAAAAAACGTTCTATTGGAAACAACAATCAATTATCGAGCAAATGCCATTTTTTAGTTGCATATACCATTTTTTTAAACATTAATTAAATTTACACCGACTATTCCTTATTTAAGAAAACTTTCTATTGGAAACAACAATCAATTGTCAAGCAAATGCCGTTTTTTAGTTGCATCTACCATTTTTTTAAACATTTAATAAATTTACACCGACTATTCCTTATTAAAAAAAAAACGTTCTATTGGAAACAACAATCAATTATCGAGCAAATGCCATTTTTTAGTTGCATATACCATTTTTTTAAACATTAATTAAATTTACACCGACTATTCCTTATTTAAGAAAACTTTCTATTGGAAACAACAATCAATTGTCAAGCAAATGCCGTTTTTTAGTTGCATCTACCATTTTTTTAAACATTTAATAAATTTACACCGACTATTCCTTATTAAAAAAAAAACGTTCTATTGGAAACAACAATCAATTATCGAGCAAATGCCATTTTTTAGTTGCATATACCATTTTTTTAAACATTAATTAAATTTACACCGACTATTCCTTATTTAAGAAAACTTTCTATTGGAAACAACAATCAATTGTCAAGCAAATGCCGTTTTTTAGTTGCATCCACCATTTTTTTAAACATTTAATAAATTTACACCGACTATTCCTTATTAAAAAAAAAACGTTCTATTGGAAACAACAATCAATTATCGAGCAAATGCCATTTTTTAGTTGCATATACCATTTTTTTAAACATTAATTAAATTTACACCGACTATTCCTTATTTAAGAAAACTTTCTATTGGAAACAACAATCAATTGTCAAGCAAATGCCGTTTTTTAGTTGCATCTACCATTTTTTTAAACATTTAATAAATTTACACCGACTATTCCTTATTAAAAAAAAAACGTTCTATTGGAAACAACAATCAATTATCGAGCAAATGCCATTTTTTAGTTGCATATACCATTTTTTTAAACATTAATTAAATTTACACCGACTATTCCTTATTTAAGAAAACTTTCTATTGGAAACAACAATCAATTGTCAAGCAAATGCCGTTTTTTAGTTGCATCCACCATTTTTTTAAACATTTAATAAATTTACACCGACTATTCCTTATTAAAAAAAAACGTTCTATTGGAAACAACAATCAATTGTCGAGCAAATGCCGCTTTTTAGTTGCATCTACCATTTTTTTTAAACATCTAATAAATGTACACCGACTATTCCTTATTAAAAAAAAACGTTCTATTGGAAACAACAATCAATTGTCGAGCAAATGCCGCTTTTTAGTTGCATCTACCATTTTTTTAAACATCTAATAAATGTACACCGACTATTCCTTATTAAAAAAAAACGTTCTATTGGAAACAACAATCAATTGTCGAGCAAATGCCGTTTTTTAGTTGCATCTACCATTTTTGTAAACATTTAATATATTGACGTCGGCTATATATTCTTTATAAAGAAACAGCAATTAATTGTAGAGCATGTGGAGTAATAAAGCAGTTTTTTTTAGTTGCCTCTACCATTCATTTTTTTTATATCTTAATATATATTTACCCTCGACACTGATTCACTGACTCTGTCACGCAGTACGTAGGAATTTAAATAGGTATTCTATAATTTTCTATAAATAATAATAATAAAAAAATAATATTTTTTTTTTGTACAGAAATTGTGTTTTCCCCAAATTTTTTTTAAAAAATTATTTTTTAAAATTATTTTTTTTTAAAAAAAATTTTTTTTTTTACAAAATTTTTTTTTCAACAAAAATTTTTTTTTTTACAAAAATTATTTGTTTTTACAAAATTTTTTTTTCACCAAATTTTTTTTTAAAAAAAAAAAAAAATTTTTTAAAAAATTTTTTTTTCAACAGAATTTTTTTTTTCCACAAAATTTTTTTTTTTTTTAACAATTTTTTTTTTTCAACAAAATTTTTTTTTTCAACAAAAATTTTTTTTGGACAAATTTTTTTTTTTTTCAAGAAAAAATTTTTTTTTCAGCAAAATTTTTTTTTTTTCCACAACAAATCGTTTAGCATATTGAATAACAAACTAATTTTTTAGTTGTCACTGCCATTTTTTTTTATGTCAAAATATATATAAATAACCTTTATTGGTGGAACACTGTGTAGCAGGAGCGACTGCGATAAGTTCAGCATGTTGAATAACAAACAAATTTTTTTAGTTGTCACCACCATTTTTCATCAAACATTATTATGTTTTTGTGGAAAATCGTCTATTGGTAGTGACATTTAATTGAAAATCATTTACAGTTTTTTGTTGTCACTACCATTTATTATTTTTTTGTTAATTTTTTTTTTTGAAATTCCTACCGTGTGATAGTTGAGTGGTATTTATTTTTAGTGGTATTTGTGGTATTAATGGAATTGCTGGCCATTCTTTCATAATTCCCTCCCCATCAATTGCGTTCTTAGTCAGCGATTAATTGTCATCGTCATTTGTTGTGTTGCATTTTAAAATAAAATCATCTCATTGAGGTTTTTTTTTCCGCCGACGGCATTTCTTGATAATTCGAAATTACTTAATTTCTAAAAATACCCAAATACATGAACTGGACACTGGCACAACAACAACAACAACAAACAGAATAATAATCAACACCACCAAACAGCGAGAGAAAAGAGTAAATGAAATTTGACAATTGTGCAGTAAAAAAGTAAATAATGAAAGCAAAACAATTCGTTAGCTTCTTCGAAGTCTCCACATACTTCCAGTATGGACACACCGACTGACTACAACGACATTGCATTTCCGCTCTGCCCAGCACTGACAGGCCAGTCATGGCAACCCGCAAAGGTCAAAGATCACATAACTTATGATAATATTTTTTACGTTTCCAAATAATCGATTATTTGAAAATTTTGTTTACCAATTCGAATTGGTGAAGGTGGTTTTTTTTTACCAAAAAAAAAAAGCATTTCTTCATAAAAAGAAATATTCAATTTTCGTCTTTTCTTTTGACTTCTCAATTGCTTTTGTTTTGTAGTTTTATCAATTTATTGTATTGTTTCTAATATTGATTGTATGTTCAAACAAATTATTATCACTGTTGTCTTTGAAGTGGCGCCAGATTCAAAGGGCACCGATTGCATTTGCCTTTGGAAAATATTTGTCAGTTTTCGGTCTATTTGTATTTTGAGTGGGGAAAACTTGTAATAAATTCAATACTTTATGTTGACATTGAACTTTGGGGTTTGTTGGGTAAATAACGATGGTGCCACTGGGTATTTGCTAAGCTCGTCTTTGGAATTGGGAATTTCTCTAAATGTCGCTTGAAATTGTGTTCGAATGGAAAACGAAACTGCAAGAGTGGAAATGATTGCAAGAGTTGGCAAAAATTGATATTGATTGGCTGTGATTTTCAAATGTCTCGGACATTTTCGTTGGCATTAAACCAACAACCCGGGTCTGTTCTAGTAAGGATCTCAAATAATCATTACCTTCCATCAGGCACGAATGTGACATTGCCATCATTTCGTGACAATTGTGACCGAACTTCTAAATACTTTCATTTTGCTTTAATTTTTGTTTTTTTTGACAAACTTAACAGCCGACATCTCATCAGCAGATAATTCGAAATGTCAAGCCTGTTTAATTGTTAACACCCATTTGTAACATATTTTGTGTGTTTTGGCGAAAATCTAATAAACTCCTCGAAATTAAAATAAAAAAAAAATGCAAATAAAATATTCCGGCCACGAAACACTTGACACTGTAAGTGACACTCAAATGTAAAAATGAAATTTGTTCGGTTTTACAACCGACCGCAAATGAGGAACTGTTGTTTTTACACTTATTTAGTAATGCAGAAGATCAAGAGTAGGAGAAACAAAAAAAAAACCCACCTACAAAATAATATTAGAAAATATTTTGTTCTACATCCAGGGATGTGCCCGCATGTCGGTGTCTGTGCTGGCAGGGCATAAAATCTCCGAACTATCCATACACGAAGTAACCATAAAAAAAATCACGCAACACTAAATCCCACTTAAATACACTTTAAATACAGGATATGCAGGATATGCTCCTTGACAAAATGCGGATATAAAAACAACACCAAATACCGATATACAAATAATAACAGCAAGACCGAGTAGCAGACGAAGACGAGGAAGACGACAAACGAAGCCATTGAGCAGCATCGACAAAACGCATAAAAACAAAACAGAAAAAAACACAACCTAAAACAACATCAAAAAAATAAACAGGACAATGGCAACAAGGACATGGATGGATGGCGAAGAAAATAAAAGAACATCTTAAATGACACTTGCTCTGATTCCGTAGTAAACGCATTGAATGCGAGAACGAAGAAATGCCATAAAATGTCATCTCCAAAGAAGGGTAGGTTAGGAAAAGTTACAGGCTGCTGTTGCCGGAACGAGACAGCGAGTGGGTGAGAAGGGGAAGAGTGACACATCTTTGGCACATATGGAAACAAGTGACAATAATCTCGGAACAATTCACTTGCTTGTGATTCTGTTCCGCAATACTTGCTTATCGATCGTTATGCAGATCCTTAAACAGGACCTCAATGAGGTACAGTAGGCAGGGCCCAAATAAAATAAAATAAAATAAAATAAAATAAAATAAAATAAAATAAAATAAAATAAAATAAAATAAAATAAAATAAAATAAAATAAAATAAAATAAAATAAAATAAAATAAAATAAAATAAAATAAAATAAAATAAAATAAAATAAAATAAAATAAAATAAAATAAAATAAAATAAAATAAAATAAAATAAAATAAAATAAAATAAAATAAAATAAAATAAAATAAAATAAAATAAAATAAAATAAAATAAAATAAAATAAAATAAAATAAAATAAAATAAAATAAAATAAAATAAAATAAAATAAAATAAAATAAAATAAAATAAAATAAAATAAAATAAAATAAAATAAAATAAAATAAAATAAAATAAAATAAAATAAAATAAAATAAAATAAAATAAAATAAAATAAAATAAAATAAAATAAAATAAAATAAAATAAAATAAAATAAAATAAAATAAAATAAAATAAAATAAAATAAAATAAAATAAAATAAAATAAAATAAAATAAAATAAAATAAAATAAAATAAAATAAAATAAAATAAAATAAAATAAAATAAAATAAAATAAAATAAAATAAAATAAAATAAAATAAAATAAAATAAAATAAAATAAAATAAAATAAAATAAAATAAAATAAAATAAAATAAAATAAAATAAAATAAAATAAAATAAAATAAAATAAAATAAAATAAAATAAAATAAAATAAAATAAAATAAAATAAAATAAAATAAAATAAAATAAAATAAAATAAAATAAAATAAAATAAAATAAAATAAAATAAAATAAAATAAAATGAAATAAAATAAAATAAAATAAAATAAAATAAAATAAAATAAAATAAAATAAAATAAAATAAAATAAAATAAAATAAAATAAAATAAAATAAAAAATAAAATAAAATAAAATAAAATAAAATAAAATAAGATAAAATAAAATAAAATAAAATAAAATAAAATTAAATAAAGTAAAATAAAATAAAGTAAAATAAAATAAAATAAAATAAAATAAAATAAAATAAAATAAAATAAAATAAAACAAAACAAAATAAAATAAAATAAAATAAAATAAAATAAAGTAAAATAAAATAAAATAAAATAAAATAAAAAAAAAAAGTAAAATAAAATAAAATAAAATAAAATAATGAACATTTCATTTATAATTTACATCAGGGCCCCCTTCTTCCCCTTCACTTTTCATCACCGCCCTGCATGGTGACTTCGAAGTCCAATACTTTGGATGCGGTCCTAACACAACCTGCTTAATTCGTCAGTAACTCAAGGAGGAGAAGCACAAAACAGCCTCTTGAAAGTTGTAAAAAATTGCGTAGTATTGACAACATTTTTGTTTTATTCGCCTCGTTTCATAACCTTTGTAAACGTATCATTCGTAAAAACGCTCAATAACATGCACGCACACACACACAAATACATGTGTGCCTATGTGTGTGTGTATGCATGTCCTGTAACCCAGAGTCTGCATTTGATTGCAGGATATCTTATGTTCGCTTCGTTTTTTATGTGATACTTAACATGTTTCGTTTTGCTGTTGACGCCGAAATGTATTCCTGCGACTGGCTGGCATTACTTTCGATTCGGTTGGGCTGGCTGAATGGCATGGAATGGGATGAGCACTGGCATGGCTCCTTTGGTCTGTTGTTGATTTTATTGAGTTGTTTTTATTGCCATATGAGGTTACACTTCTGCGCTTTCGTTTTTTTTTTTTTCATTTTATTTCCGTATTATTTTAACCACAGACCCACTTAAGATGTTTCGTCCTTTTGTTCGTGTCTCCAGCATTTACGCGCCTATTTAGAGACGTAATTTGTGTGGCACTTGTGACACTTTTTTGGTTTTGATGTCGTGTCGGTTATTCGGAGGGATTTTTTAGATTTTAAGAATAACAAATAGCATGTAAATGTTAGTGAGAGATGTGTTAGAGCGAGTGGTCTGTTTGATTTTTCGTTTATGACAAATTATTTTCCAATATTTCCAAGTGGGTTACACATATCAAGTGGAGAGCGAGGGATAAGGACATCAAAGGGGCCGGCGAAGGGATGGGATCAGACACTACAGAAAGGAAGAATTTATAAAATGGAGATTACAAAGTGTCCGGCCAAAGGATAAGATCAGACACCCAAAATCAAGAAAAACAGAAATTTATAAAAAAAGAAATTAATACTTGAACTCCTCCCCTAATCTGTGGCTTTTGTTTTCACATTAATCACCGAAGCCATATTTTTATTTCCGGTGTGTGAAACTCTCTTTCTCTCCAAATCACGTCAGACATTAAAACACAAAATCCTTTTCTCATACGTCCGATTATTGCCCAACGGCAAGAAACACCATATTGTTTGCTTTCCATTTAAAGCATTTTCACAACTCATTCTAAAGGATTCACGCATGACCGGTAAATCAGAAAAGACTCACCAGCAAAAGGATATTTCAAAGCAGGCGCTAAACTGACCAAAAAGGGATGCGCTAATAATGCAACACTAACGCCTCCGAAATTCAACAATACTTGAAAATTAGGTCAGCATTAAATAATTTAGTGCAACACAAAGAGATTAATTACATTTTCCATTCAAAGGAGAAGAATGAAAAAAGGATGTTTCTAGAGCACCCAAATGAAAGAATGCCCTCTCGGACAATAGACATCGCAGAGGGAAATGTGGGAATATTATTCAGGTGCGGCGTATATGCAACATTGCATTTGTTGCAAGTAATGCAAAGGTTTAGGGTGCTGCAAAATAATGCATCATTAAAGGATAAGTGGGTTATGGTTTGTTTTTGTCTTTCGGAAGAACAACAGATTTTGTATTAATGTGAAAATTATTTCGTTTTGGAATTAGGGAATTCATCGAACAAGTGTGAGAATTATGAATTGTGTTTTGTACAAAACAGATGATGAGTATTCGTCGTAAAGGATATTCGGGTAAATATACAGGAAGAATCCAGCCAGACATATAGTTGGATAGAGGGAAAAATCAAAAATAATAATAAAATAATTCCGAAACGAAGGCAGGACGCGAATTAAGGGATTTACAAACAAACAAAAATTGGATAAATTTGTATAAAATTCTTCAACAAAAAAAGACAACAATTTTTGTTTAAAAAAAATTTAGAATATATTTTCCCTAGTTTATGAATTGTGGGATTTACATTAAATTGAATTACTACTCATTTTAAAATGAAGGAAGTACAACAAGTTTTCCAAACATGTAACTTTTTGGGACACATTTTCCCCATTTGAGGGATTTCGATGAAAAAAAAATCAAAAAAAATAATATAACACAACTAGATAAAATAAATCCATTATTTAACATTTTTGGAATAAACTTTCCCCGTTTCAGGAATTGAGGGATTTACAAACAAAAAAATTTAAATGGACATAAATTTCTAATAAAAAAGATACCCTAAGAAGCGAAGACTTTTAAAAAAAAAAAAAAAGTTTGGACTATTTTTTCCCCATTTTAGGAATTTTGGGATTTATATTTTAAAAATAATTTTATTAATATTCTCTTTAAAATGAAGGCAGTACGACAAGTTTTGTGAAAATTAAACTTTTTGGCAGATATTTTCCCCATTTTAGGGTTTGAGGGATTTTGATAAAAAAAAAAAAAACAAAAGTAATAATAAAAATAATTCCAAAACGAAGGCAGGACGGAAATTTGGATTTTAAATTTTTTGGAATAAACTTTCCCCGTTTTAGGAATTGAGGGCTTTACAAAAAAAAAAATTTAAATGGATATCATTTTTTAATAAAATTCCCTAAGAAACGAAATCGTTTTTTTTTTCAATTTTTGAATAATTTTCCCCCATTTTTGGAATTGTGGGAATTTTAGGGTTTGAGGGATTTTGATAAAAAAAAAAACAAAAATACTAATAAAAATAATTCCAAAAAGAAGGCAGGACGGAAATTTTGATTTAAAATTTTTTGGAATTTACTTTCCCCGTTTTAGGAATTGAGGGCTTTACAAACAAAAAAATTTAAATGGACATCATTTTTTAATAAAAAAGATAACCTAAGAAGCGAAGACTTTTTTTAAAAAAAAAAAAAGTTTGGACTATTTTTTCCCCATTTTAGGAATTGTGGGATTTATATTTTAAAAATAATTATATTACCAGTCTCTTTAAAATGAAAACAGTAGGACAAGTTTTCTGAAAATTTAACTTTTTGGGATATTAATAAAAATAATTCCAAAACGAAGGCAGGACGGAAATTTTGATTTTACATTTTTTGGAATAAACTTTCCCCGTTTTAGGAATTGAGGGCTTTACAAAAAAAAAAAAATTTAAATGGACACAAATTTCTAATAAAAAAGATAACCTAAGAAGCGAAGACTTTTTTTAAAAAAAAAAAAAGTTTGGACTATTTTTTCCCCATTTTAGGAATTGTGGGATTTATATTTTAAAAATAATTATATTACCAGTCTCTTTAAAATGAAGGCAGTACGACAAGTTTTGTGAAAATTAAACTTTTTGGGAGATATTTTCCCCATTTTAGGGTTTGAGAGATTTTGATATAAAAAAAAAACAAAAATAATAGCAAAAATAATTCCAAAACGAAGGCAGGACGGAAATTTTGATTTAAAATTGTTTGGAATAAACTTTCCCCGTTTAAGGAATTGAGGGATTTACAAACAAAAATATTTAAATGGACATAATTTTTTAATAAAATTTCCTAAGAAACGAAATCGATTTTTTTTTTTAAATTTTGGAATATATTTTCCCCATTTTAGGAATTGTGGAATTTACATTATTAAGAGAATGTTATTAATATTCGCTTTAAAATTAAGGCATTAGGACAAGTTTTCTGAAAATGTAAATTTTTGGTATATTTTTTCCCCCATTTTAGGGTTTGAGGGATTTAGTAAAATCATAAATAATATTTTACAAAGTCGTATTAGAACTTCATAACACCGACCGGTCGACAATATGGTTTTTAAAATCGTTCAAATAAACTTTCACCGTTATAAGAACTGAGGGATTTAAAAAAATAATAAAATGGACATTTGTGTAGTTATTCAAATGTCAACTAATAAACCAAAAATTTTTAATAAAAATTTCTTAGAAATGTAGACGACATTTTTTGTTAACTTTTTTCCCCGTTTTAGGAATAGAGGGATTTTTAAAAAATAAAATGGGCATTTGTGTAGGTATCAAATACAATTCCCAAAGAAATGACAACGACAAGTTTTATGGAATCATTTTGGCAGTTTCTTTAGCGGGATTTCCTGAATTCAAATCTCTGCAGAACGGCTGTTTTAAGTTGTCCATGATATTCATTGGATTTGATGGTGGAGTAGGATAAAAGGGAGAACAAAAATTCTGCGCTAATGGTCTGATTTTATTAAGAAAGTTTTTCATTTTCATGTGGAGAATTTCGACTTGGTCGGATTTCTCTTCTCGACACCATTTCCACATACCAAAAGTATATTTTCTAAGATCCCCTAATGATGGCAGAGCTGTCGTAATTAAATAATGAAACACCAGTGTAATGTCACACCTCGTCACTGACACATGCAGCAAATGTCGGCCGTGCAACATATGCGGCACATGCAGTCAGAAGTAATGAAAGTTAAAATAAATGATGGCTGTTTTATATTCATTCCCCGCAAACCGAACACTTGCACGAGGGGGGGGGGGGGGGGGGGGGGGAAGTTTGTTTAAAAAATACTAATAAAATGAAATGACAACAAGAAAGATCATTTGGAGATCAGGGAAAAGATGCTGAGAGGGGTGGGTGGCAACAAAAAGAACAACACGTGACGGTTATTTTTAATAAAAAAAATATTTCAGCTGTTTTGGCTGACTAAATAGGAACGAGGGGATTCTGATGCATGTGTAGACAAAGAAGACCATCACGCATTCACCTGTTTCAGGGGGGGGGGGAGTTCTGTTAGTTGAGCTGAAAAAGATCTTAAGCAAATCAAGGATGTTTGCTTTTAGTCAGCCGTTTTTTTTTTTTAATGTTTGCCCGAACCATCTAAATGGTCAGTGGTTGGATGTCAGCATCCAACAGGATGTGGACAGCAAAAAAGGAACTCATAAAGGAGACCACAAGTTTGCATAGCTGTGGCCACAGCCAAGGTACTTGAAGGAAATCCAGAAAAAAAACCCAAATCCAAATCCAAATATTGTGTGAAACTCACATAACCCAAAAAAATATTTTTGGCAAAATTTCCCACGAAAAATTACACAAAAGTTACACAAAGTCATTACAAAAACATGAAAAATCATATTGAATTACAACAAATGCCAATCCCTCTGCAGGTCCCTCCAACAAATGTTTGTCATGCAATAAATGAAATCCTTTCATTCGGATGGGGACCACAAACCAACCGAAAGATTCCAGCAGCACCTGCAAATCACACAAACAGTAGCTGAGAAAACAATCACAACAACGACACTCACTCACACACACATATGCGTAGACATGCAACAGGATATCAAAGAATGTGCATGCACACTCACTGAAAGTAGTTTCTCATACGAGTGCATGTGTAGATGAAATTGGATACGCACTCTGGGGCATACAATCACAGAGATGAACACACACACACAGAGCACAAGTGTATTGAGCAGAATTTATACAATTTTCTCACTTTCACTTGCACCCACCTAACGACATTGTCGGCGTCATCGGTTTGACGTTGATGACAATAATTTTTGAAGTTGAAAGGAAACCAAAAAATTCCCATACACTTAACCATCAAATATGAGAAAGGATAACAAAGTATATTGGGAAATGTTGGAAAAGGATGCACACGGAGGAGGATCCATTACTTGGTGTTCGGACAACAATGTCATGGGAAAGTGAAAATGCATATTTTTATGCAATTTATTTACACATGTTTTTCGAAAAATGTCTCTACAAATAAAATCATTGGATGACTGACTGGCTGACTGATTTTTCTAGTGTCCTGAAAGGCTGAAACTTAAAAGGGAAGTCGCAAGAGACCTTTTTTTTGTCTTCTATTCGTTTATCAAACTTTTATCCAAAAACACGAACTAAAAAGCGGGAAATGGGCGAAAAAAAGGGCATAAAAGGGAAATAGCCAAGAGTGGGAAAGCTTTTTACATAAAATTTATTGATAATCCACGATGAACTTCTGCTTAAAGCTAACTGAAGACATTTTGAGAAATTTCATCTGATTGATTGCCTGACTGGCTGACTGATTTGTCTAGTGTCCAGACTGAAAGGCTAAAAGTTAAAAGGGAAGTCACAATAGACTTTTTTTTTGCCTTCCACTCATTTATCAAACTTTTATCCAAAAACACGGGCATAAATGGGAAATAACCAAGAGTGGGAAAGCTTTGTACAGAGAATTCTTGCTAATCCATGATTTTTCTAAACCACGAACTCCTGCTTAAAGCTAACTGAAGGCATTTTGAGATATTTCATCCACCCACAATAGTACAGCCTTCCTTGTCCAAAAAATATGACACCCAGCAAACTCTCATATCCTTTAACGACTTCAGTGCATCCATTTTTTTTTGTACACCGACAACATCAAAATGACATAGAAAGAAACAAATATGAATCAGGTGCATCGATGTGATAACCTTGAAAAATCCAACACCTTGACTATCAATCATTGTGGGCCTTTTCTTTCATTGTGACAGGTTTCACATTGTTCGGGACTGCTGCTGCTGCTGGTGCTGATAAAATCTTATCCAACACCAGACAACAAAACAACCAGGCACAGTGACAATGTTCCCCCCACCTTCCCCGAGTTAACTGGCATTCGTTGACAGGGGAAAAAGGATTAAAATCGATCATTTTCCCATGACACCAGCTCGACTCACATGACTTTTCGAAAATGTCTGCAATGAAAACAAAACAATCCGAGAAAAGGCCAAACTGCCTGGCAAAAAGCATGGCCTACCGAACCGCATGAGATCCTATCGCAACCCTAATGCACACAAGAAAGTGTAGAGCAAAGGCAAGGCCAACAAAACGAAGGAGTTAAATGACAAAAATCTTCACAAAAAAAAAAGGATCACAAGACAAGACCAAAAGGATGTTTCCTTTTTTTTTGGTTATTTGTTAAAGTGTAACCATAACAAATGCAATGATTTGGTTGTTTTTTTTTCTTCTCCCTCCAGGTCTTGCCTTGACTTGGAATAGAATAAATCCTGCCTTTAAGGGAATAAAGTAAATAAAGAAGGTTACCAAAAAAGCGGACTTCAACCCTGAAAACCCTTTTACGTAAGATCGGTCACGGGATTTATGAAATTCAATTTGTACGCCTGACTGCCAAAGAAAACAGCTTAACTCGTTAAGTACGTTGCGGGGCAATGGTCATGCGCATAATGTGGCTCTGGGCTCGGGAGATTATTGAGTGTGGTCGGGCAGGTCCCTGGACTGTGAAATCTGCTTGGTGTTTTGATAAGTAATAATTGCAAATGATTACTTGTGGCAACCAAGGGATTTCGATTGTTTTCTTTTCTTTTTCTTTTTTTGCGGAAAATTAAATATGGCCAAGGAGTATGTGTAGTCTAGACCACTTGTGGCAGTGAGACATTTTCGATTAGTTAGGGAAATATTTTCTTAACAAAAAAAAAAAATAATCTTCAGTAGTTCTGCTATGACGATCTTGCACTTGGGTTATAAGCAGGAATTCTCCAGTCTCTGGGTTGACATCTCAGCCATCGGCTGCCAAGAGTCTACTAACAGTCTTTAGTTCGCCTATCGACTACAGTAAGTAAGGTTGAATTATCCCCTCTGTAGTCGATTGGCGAACTAAAAACTGCTAGTTGTTGTAGACTCTTGGAAACCTAAGCCGATGGCTGAGATGTCAACCCAGAGACTGGAGAAGTACTGCTTGTAATCCAAGTCCAAGTACCGAGTGCCTTCTTTCTTAACTAGGCTGAGCTGTTTACTATTTTAGAGTGGTTTCACCCAGAGACTATAGGAGTCTGGCTTCTTAACTAGGCTCAGCTGTCTACTATTTGAGAGTGGTTCCACCCAGAGACTTGAGGAGTCCTGCTTATCATTAAAGTGGCTGTCAACTCTTTTATTCTAAACAAAAAGCCACAGAGTATCTCCTTCCTAACTGTAATTAAAAAAAAAAACCGCCCAATCGATTTCTTTTCACTTTCATTGTAATCAAAAAATCATTGTAAAAAAAACCACTAAACCATTTCAATATTTATCTTCGCTAAAAATCTATATATTTTTACAAAAATTCAGTATTTTTTTTTGTTCAAAACATCAGGTTCTTTTTATCAATCACAATAAAGGCTTTCAGTAAAAGGAGAAAGAAAGGGATTAATGCAATATGAGATCGATCGAACGATCGCCTTCCTCTGTGGTGTCCGGTGTATAGAGTTTCCCTCAATCGGTGTCTCCTCATGGAGTTGAGGATTTGATTGTGGTGGCATTTCTTGGAAACCGCGTGTTTACCTTGATTTTCACTTTTCCACATCCTGTGCAAGATATCCCACACACCGAAAAAAAGGTTTCAACTTTCACAGCACTTCACCATACGCGGATTGGGGGATGATGCACTTCTAAAGAATGCAGCGGAGAAAGTGATCGTTATTTTATTTATTTTTTTATAGCGTATTGTTGTTTTCTTTGGAAAAACTCGCATTTGATATCACCACAAATAAAGAAAAGATTTTGGCGCGCAATTTCTTCTATCCACCTTTTGTTTGTGAAATTGGGTTTGTAGGTCAGGGTTGGGTATATGTTTGCTCTCTAGCTGTCTTTTACTTTTGGAATCACACACAACACTACAGGTGTAATGGGATATGGGGGTGAATTTTAAATTGAAATTGACCAAAATAAATAAATAGATAAGAAAAATGCAAGTCCATTAAGCAGATGTGTGAAATGGAAGAATATCGTTTAATTGATTTCGCAGTTTTGGAAAAAAAAATGGCAGCATGGGACAACATACTTAGAATTAGATGTGGAAAATACAAGAGATAGTTTTTTTTTAGAATAAACACAGGTAATTGAAAGAATAAAACAAGTGTTTTACAAGTGCATGTCTTCTTTAATTATTTTTATTAATTACAATACAATTTTTGCAGCGACAGACCAAAGCCTCTTGTGGGAATCGAACCCACAAGCTCCACGCTGATAGACAAGCATGCTACCAACACGCCTTCCAAAAAAGGTTTTTTAATTTTTTGAATTTTATTTTTTTAAAATGTGTGAAAATTGCTTTTGGAGAAATAAAAAAAATAATTTTTAAACAAAAAACTTTTTTTTAATTTTTTAAAATGTGTGAAAATTGCTTTTGTAGAAATAAAAAAAATGTATTGAAACAAAAAACACATTTTTTAAATTTTATTTTTTTAAAATGTGTGAAAATTGTTTTTTGGAGAAATAAAAAATATTTATTAAAACAAAAAACTATTTTTTTAAATGTGTGAAAATTGTTTTTTGGGAATTAAAAAAAATATTATTTAAACAAAAAACTATTTTTTTAATTTTTTAAAATGTGTGAAAATTGTTTTTTGGGAATTAAAAAAAAATTATTGAAACAAAAAACCTATTCTTTAAATTTTAATTTTTTAAAATGTGTGAAAATTGTTTTTGAAGAATTAAAGAATCTTTTTTTTGGAAATTAAATGTTCTGAAATCTGAAATTTTAAGTTTCTGAAATTTGTAAAAATTGTTTTAGGCGAATAAAAAAAAATTAAAAAAAAAAGCTTTATTATTTTTTTTTGGGGAATTAAAAACACACAGGTTTCTAAATTTTTTTAAATATTAATTTTTTAAAATAGGTGGATATAGTTTTTGGAGAATTAAAAAAAATTATTTTAATAAAAAAACGGATTTTTCAATTTTGTACATTTTAATTTGTTAAAATGTGTGAAAAAATTTTTGGAAATTAAAAAAAAAGTTATTTAAACAAAAAAAAAACGATTTTTTTAAAATTTTTATTTTTTAAAATGTGTGAAAATTGTTTTTGAAGAATTAAAGAATTTTTTATTTTTGGAAATTAAATGTTCTGAAATTTTAATTGTCTGAAATTTGTATAAATTGTTTTTGGCGAATAAAAAAAATTATTTAAAAAAAAACTGTTTTTCTAATTTCTAAAATTTTATTTTTTAAAACTATTTTTGGAGAATAATTTTTTTTTTAAATAAATCGATTTTTTTAATTTTAGTTTTTTAAAATGTGTGAAAATTGTTTTTTTTGGAGAATTAAATAGAAATTATTAAAAAAAAAAGTTTTTTTAAATTTTAATTTTCCGAAATGTGTGAAATTGTAATTGTAAAACTAACCTCTGGTTAAATCTAATATCTTGTTAAATCTAACCTCTGGTTAAATTGGACCACTGCTTTAATTAAACTATGGTTAACCTCTGGTTAAATCTAACCTCCGGTTTAAAGTAACCTCTGGTTAAATCTAACCTCGGTTTAAATCTAACCTCTGATTAAAACTAATATTTGGTTAAATCTAATCTCTGGTTAAATCTAACCTCTGGTTAAATCTAACCCGTGGTTAAATCGAACCGCTGGTAAAATCGAACCTCTGGTTAAATCTAACCCGTGAATAAATCGGACCTTTGATTAATGAATCTCCATCGATTTTAACTCTACGTAAAGTAATGCAATTGTACTTTATCTAACACCTCTGGTTAACGAAACTTCACTTAACTGTAATATTTGAAATTTATTAAGTAATTGTTGTGCTGCTCTATAAAAACATTATTATTCGTCACTGACTAAAAAAAATCATATTTTCTATGACACATTTGGTAATATTTACGCCAAAAAAAACTGTCAATCCCATTAGCGGTACACCAAGAGCTTTAATTGTCAAATTCCTCCATCTGTCAACCAAAAATATTAAAAATTAATTTGAATTAATTTCTTTTTTTGTCTATATTTATTAATTTACAAACACAATTCTTCTCCGTGTATAAAAATGGCCAGACCACATCTGAAGGTCCATTAAAAACCCACATACAAAACTCTTTATTTACATTTCATAATCCACAGACAGTTACAAACACATGTCAGACGCACAATGAATTCAATTGAATTGAAGGAAAGCAAAATAAACATGGCTGACATCAATAGTCGGCTGTCTGGCTGTGTATGTACTCCTACTCGTACTCGTACGCTTACACGTATGTGTCTGTTCCACATTAACACTTTCGCTCTACTTCTCAAAGCTTCAACAACATCAGCCACCCACCCAAACAAGACACACACACACAGGACAACAACAACAGCAAAACATGGACACGAAGACAACACGTGCAGAAAAATCGCATACACAAAAAGCAAAAATAAATGGAAATGTAATGAAAAAGTAATGAAAACAAAAGCCAGAAAACACACACGCACACACACAAACAACGAGTAAACAACATCAGCCAGCAAACAAGCAGCCAGACGACAGCCAACCCACAAAACTCTTTATCCACTTGTATGCGGCTCTCACGGCTCCCTCAACAACAACAAAATGAAACACGAACTATTTTAAGGCACACACACACACTAGCTCACGCAATACAACACATTACTCACACACACGCAGTCATTCATTCGTACAGACAACAGCCATTGCATAAATTATTCAGCTTAACCCTTTTAATGGCGTCTCGTCGTGCTAAACATGTACGAGTAGTTTTCGGGTTGTACTCCCACATCGAATACTCCAACGTCTCCAACACTCTTCATGTTATAAATTGCGGTAATAACAACAAAATGTGTATGTGGCGGCCATTGACACTTGTCAGACGTCAGCTCAGCTCAGCTCTCTCAAAGTTTAGCCTTTCTCTCTTTTCGTTGGATTTCCTTTAATGTGTGTTTCGCACTTGTTACATTTCCACTTGCATGTGTGTGTGAGTACTCATATGTCATGCATGCAATCTTTCTCTCCTACATGTGTTTGGGCAACTCACGCCTCAGCCACCCAAAAAGGAGGAGAAAGAGTTGCATATGAGTGAGTTAAAATAGGGGTAATATACCCCTTCCGTTGTTTTTTTCGAGCGAAATGCACTCTACACATATGCAATTTGTACAAAGAGAAACAGCGAGTGAAAGAGTAAATGTGTGTTAGTTACGAAGAGATTTCGGCGTTCAAGGGTTTCATTCACAAAACCTAAAAGAGTTTACGCCGCTTTCAATGTTTTGCTCTCAAAGGACTTGTTCATAATGTTTGTCATGTTCTCGCTCTCACTCTCTCTGCCACGCACTCTGTCGTTCTCAGTAAAAGTGAAAGTATGCGTGACGTTTTGTATTGTATGTCTTTTGTCTACGCGTATAATAAAAAGGGTAAACCAAACAAAAAAAAAGAGAGCTCTCAGTGTGTGTGTGTTGTTTTTTTTGTTTTGTTCATGTTTACTTTTACAGATTTGGTTTTATTTTATAACGATTACGTTTTATCGTCCTTTACCAGCCATACAGTCTCTCACCAAGTGAGCGAACTGCGGAGAACAAGTGATTTCCGAGAGCGCTGAGTATTATTTCTTATTTGTTTTCCTGTGTGTTCAACTCTTTTTGTCTCACTGTGTGTGTGAGTGAGTGTGTGTACACATGGTGTTCCTGCTTAACTCTTTGCTTGATAGGCTTACATTAATTTTATGTTTTGACAGTTGCTGTCATTAATACGAATGTTTTGTTGCTGTATTCGGATTATGTTGGTGGGGTAGGCGGAGTTTGATCGATTATGTATGCATGTGTGTGTGTATCCACACAAAAATACTTGTGCTTGCTCATTAAAGCTGAAAGAGTTAGACAACTCTTTAATATTTAATGTGAGTGCATGTGCGAGTGTTGGTGGTGGTGGTGGTGTGGTTTGACAACAAATTAAAGATGGATGACGTCGGCAATTGAATAACTGGAGAAATCGTCATCATTTGAATAATGACGGTAAATTGGTTTACGGACTATTATGAAAGGGTTTACATATAGACTCTAGGGTAGTGTGACCAAAAGCGGGAGCTGGGGATCTCAATGGGTCCGTTGTAGGCTGACAGGGTAAGCAGTAGATTTTTAGATATATTTTTAGATTTTGAGATAATTTTGAGATAATTTGCTCTATTTCCTTTATTTTACATCGTATGCGTGTCGCTACAAAGCTGAGCGAAATACCTTGCGAGATGTGTATATACATATATTTCCTTTCTATTAACCCATTGTGAGTCAGTTTAATATTTAAAAAAACCATTTTCAGCATTTCAATGAAAACGAAGTCGAAACTGAAAAAATGACTTGCTAGTGGTGTACAGAGGGCGGGCACCTCTCTTAAGCGGACACCTCTCATAACCGGACACTTTTTTCAGTACCATTCCGCTTCAATCCTCTTGTGTACTTCTCTCATATGCGGACACCTCTCATATGCGGACAAAATTCTCAGTCACTTAGTTGTCCGCTTATGAGAGAGTGAGTCAATTTAATTTTTTAAATTATTTTTTTGCATTTTTTTTATTAAAAAAGAGACTTGAAACTGAAAAAAATCGCTTGCGAATCGTGTAAATATAATTCCCATACATGAACCCATTGTGAGTCAATTAAAATTTTTAATTTTGTTTTTCTGCCTTTTAATGAAAAAGGAATCACAACTGAAAAATCGCTTGCGAGTGGTGTATATATATTTCCGCTTACATTAACCCATTGTGGGTCAATTAAAATTGTTAAATTATTTTTTCCTCATTTTAATGAAAAATGGGTCAAAACTGAAAAAGCTGCTTGCGAGTCGTGTATATATATTTCCCATTACATTAACCCATTGTGAGTCAGTTTACATTTTTAAATTATTTTTTCTGCATTTCAATGAACTTAAAAATTGTTTTTCTTCTCGTACGAATACAGCCAAGATATTTAGCTTTAAGATGGTACATCACTGGTAGCCATAACCCATAAAATGCCGGAGATATTCAGGATCAAACACGAAAGCTTTAAATTTTTGCATTTTTTATATTTGTTTTTTTTTTTAAATTTTATATAATTATGCGTTAAATCGCTCTATAAAAAGTCATTTCGAGTCGTGTATATATATTTCCCATTACATTAACCCATTGTGAGTCAGTTTAAATTTTTAAATTATTTTTTCTGCATTTCAATGAACTTAAAAAATTGTTTTTGCTTCTCGTAATAATACAGCCAAGATATTCAGCTTTAATGTGGTTCATCACGTGTGTCCTTAACCCATTAACTACCGGAGATAAGAGAGTTTTAAATTTGTACATTTATAGAGTCGACGAATACGGGATGTGTAGTCGTTTTTCTTTTCTTTTAAATTGTATTTAATTATGAGATAATTTGCCCTATCAAAAAAATTTTCGAGTTGTGTGTATATTTTTCCGATCCATTGACCCATTGTGAGTAAGTTTGTCAGCGTTTTAGTGAAAAAAGCGGCGAAACTTAAAAACTGGTATGCTTGTAATAATATAGCCAAGATATTCCGCTTTAAAATGCTATCCCATCTGTTCCATTAACCCATTAAATACCGGAGATATTAAGCATCCATATTAGGGTCCCCTGTCATGCGAAATAAATCGTGAGTATACAAATTACGTCTCACCGACGTGTGAGAAGTTCCCTCTCTCTTCTTTTTTGGGGAATGTTAAGCGAAATACTTGCGTAACCAATGAAAAGAACTGCTAAGATTGCACTGAGCTATCGAGGAAAAATAAGTCCTTTGCCAATTGTTCTCCAGCATAAAAATGATCGATAGGGATGGTGGGGTCTAAGCAGCACTTCACAGCATATGAGTCAGAGATGGGCAATACTTTGAAAAAGTATTTTGACAATAAATGGCAAATTTTGAATAAAAAAACAGCGGCTGGGATTTCTTTCTACCCACATTACTTCCACTCATAAAAATTTAAAACAGCTTTGTTAATAAAAAAATTTGAAAATTGGTTTTGCTTTTCTAAAGACTTTTCCTAACAAAGCTGTTTTTTTTTAAATTTCTATGAATACGGGGGTAAAATTGTATATTTACAAAGATACAGCCAATTCAATTGTGTCCTAAGCATCATCCCGGTAAGTCTTTTGTTTTACTCAACCATTCAATTGCAACAAATGTCTTCTTTTTTATTAAAAAAAAAAAGAAAAAGAAAGACACTGCCTAGATTGCCTTATACTCAAATACCTCCTACTACATTACAGGCTCTTTGTGTATGCATCCATTGTATTCTACAATTTCAAGTTAATTATTCACTTTGATCACACTATCAATGTCTGTTCTTAGTTTTCTCCCCCCCAATTGTTTTCCAGTTAGCATTTATTTAATACAATTGTTTACCACAAACGACACTCTCCCAATGGCGGTTCATTACCTTTCTGTTTTCTCCACATTTGGGTGGCAATTTAATATTATGTATAATGAGGATTTCCTTTCCACTTCACCCTCGTATAGTAGCAGACGCAGTCTCCAAGAGCTAAGAATTCAAATATTTAAGAATTCAAAGAAAACGGCTTAATCCATACTGCGGCCGGTTGTCATTCAATTTAAATAGTCGAGCTCTTCTCTTCGGTATTTGGGGGAGGCCGACCATTCATTTGACAGTCCGAACCGCCGAAATATTCAAAATGATCCGTCGTCGCTATTGGCGTTGTCTTCAACGCCATTGTGTTGGACTTCCGTTTAATAACAACAACAACAAAAAATTGTGAATTTTGAGTGGAATATAAAAGACCCCCTTTCTTTTCGTCGTTGAACTTCTTTTGTAGTAAGTGCGTGTGTGTGAGAGTGTGTGCACACAAAACAGGCCCGCCTTTTCTTTTCTGCCACATACAACAGAGTTTCAAGCGAACGGCATGGGACGGACATGCATGTATGGCAGCTTATTATGATACTAATTGAAGCCGCATGTATTGTTACATGAATTCATATGTACTGGTACATACATATGGACGGAAGGTCATCTGTACTTTGCTATCCACAAGTGATCTTTAGAACCCTCCTCTTTAAGATCATGATTAATATCTCAGATTGTTGCAATACGGACAGTGTTTGGAGTTCTTCGTCGGGCAGACTGTAGTCAGTTTCCTGTAGACTCCAGCTGGGTTATTTAGATTTGATGATTTTTTTACTCCGAAAGTCGGCAATTGACTGACGGTCTTACAGGTTTACACTACCTTCGTTTCTTTAATTGATTAATATTTTAATTGATTATTATTTTAATTGAATAATATTTTAATTGAATAATATTTTAATTGATTATTATTTTAATTGATTAATAATTTAATTGATGAATATTTTAATTTGATTAATAATTTTTAATCCACTAATATTTTTCTATTAATATTTTAATTGATTAATTATTTAATTTGATTAATATTGTAATTTATTAATATTAATATTTTAATTGATTAATAATTTAATTTCATTAGTATTTCATTTGATTAATATTTTAAGTGATTAACCTTTTAATTGATTAAAATTGTAATTGATTCATATTTTAATTGGTTAATATTTTAATAGATTTTTTTTTTAAATTTTTTTTATTTAAATTGATTAATTATAATATTTTAATTGATTAATATTTTAATTGATTAATATTTTAATTGATTAATATTTTAATTTGATTAATATTTTATTGATTAATATTTTAATTGGGTTATTATTTTATTGATTAATATTTTAATTGATTAATATTTTAATTTTATTAATATTTTAATTTGATTAATATATTAATCGATTAATATTTAAATTTGATTAATATTTTAATTAATTAATATTTTAATTGGGTTAATATTTTATTGATTAATATTTTAATTTTATTAATATATTAATTGATTAATGTTTTAATTTGATTAATATTTTAATTTGATTAATATTTTAATTTATTTATATTTTAATTGGGTTATGTATGTTATTGATTAATATTTTAATTTCATTAATATTTTGAATTGATTAATATTTTAATAGATTAATATTTTAAGTGATTAACCTTTTAATTGGTTAATATTTTAATAGATTAATATTTAAATTGATTAATATTTTAATTTGATTAATATTTTAATTGATTAATATTTTGAATTGATTAATATTTTAATAGATTAATATTGTAATTTGATTAATATTTTAATTTGATTAATATTTTGAATTGATGAATATTTTAATTGATTAATATTTTAATTTGATTAATATTTTATTGATTAATATTAATATTTTAATTAATTACTATTTTAATTGATTAATATTTTAATTTGATTAATATTTTTATTAATTAATATTTTATTGATTAATATTTTAATTTGATTAATATTTTAATTGATTAATATTTTAATTTGATTAATATTTTAATTGATTAATATTTTGAATTGATTAATATTTTAATGGATTAATATTTTGAATTGGTTAATATTTTAATTTTATTAATATTTTTATTGATTACTATTTTAATTTTATTATTATTTTAATTGATTAATATTAATATTTCAATTGATTAATATTTCAATTAATTAATATTTTAATTGTTTAATATTTTTTGTAAAATTCATGCAATTGATTAGTATTGAGAGAGTTCTTTTTTTTAATTCTAATTAACTAATTTCTTAACCGTAATGTAATTCTTTTTAATTCCAATTCCAATGCTGTAGCTCCTAGCTGGGTTATTCCTTTGGAATGGACATATGTAGGTGAGACTGGGACAGCAAAGGCATAAAGTCAAATCAACCAGTTACCTGAAATACTTAGGGGTGCCATGATCGACCATAGACAGAGTCTTAAGAACCGCATTGACTTACTTATTTCCCTTAACATTCCTTGAAGGAACAGTCGAGTAGCCTCTCTCAAATGTGACTGAAATGTGCGCGTTATAATTTGAATACTCACCGACCATGACCTAATGTTTAAATCCGGCTCCGAAGGGATATTGCTTTCTCTAGAGAAGCTTCTACTTAGCTTAGAGATTACTATCTTACTCCTAAAGTCAAAAAATGTCTGATGGTCTTAACAGATTCTTGCTACCTATGACTAATTTCCATTTCCCCACCCAACAACCACTTCCGAACACTGTGCCACCGTTGTCCCAGTGTATTACTGCCCATCATATTTTTGTTGTTATGGCGATCGTGTGAATATTAATTTCATCCCACAAAAAGATAAAAAAAAAATGAAACGTAAACTATACACCACTCAGTCACTTCATCGCCTCCATTGAGCATTTCCCTTTTGTTGTTCGCCTGAGTTAAGGAAAGAGTAATTTCTTTTGCGTTGTTAATCTTCGGTCTTAATCTTAACTAAAGCTTTCATCTTCAATTAAACCACAATGCGTTGTTCAGTCATTTAGTTGAAATCTCGTTACCGCTTCGCAACGCCGACATTTCGACAGATCAATTCTTTTTTTTTTCTTCATTTTGCCAGCCCCGTTCACTTTCGTCACACACTTTAAATATTTCGTGAGTGTGTGTGTGTGTGTGTTTGTGAGCGAGTTTGACTTAATTTAATTAAGTTCATATTTAGTTTAAGTTCACTTTTGTGTTCGTTTTTTTGGTGCGCAGCTCAAAAATAGTTGTGGATGGATTTCGTTGCGGTTGTCCCGTCTTTGAATAATGTGAGAATGTTCCTTGTTCTCCTTCTACTGTTTTCCAGTGAGACCTTTGACAAGATTGCATGTTTGGGCTGGATTGTGTGTAGCGTACAACTTAATTGATTGAGAAATGTTATGGATTATTACCAGACAAGGAGACCAATTTGTATTAATTGTAAAATTTATTGGCTTGGAAGATATTTTCGGAATAATTTATGTGGGAGTTTGTGGTGAAGATGGGATCTTTTCTAATGTTAAAGAAAATCCCACAAAGATTAGGCAGATATTTTATATTGATATTAGTTCTTAATTTCAATGATGTGTTAATTAAAACAATTGGCTGAGAAATGTATTCAAAGGGGCAAAAGTTCGGATGGCACAATTTCTCTTTAAAGAGAAGTTAATTTTTTAACAGATTTGTCTGTTCTATTTATTATATGTTTATTTATATGTTCTGTAATCTAGAATACAAAATGCCTGATCCTTCAAGGTGCCCAATGATTAAGTCTCCAAAGATAACATTAGAAGAAAGAATAATCCAAAATTGTCTATAAAGAGACACAAAATGAAAATAAATTTGTCATTTTAATTAATGCAATTATTTTTTTAATCAAGATGTCCACTGTGATTAAAGGGACTATTAAACTGCTAATCGGATTTGTAATTTTATTGTTTGCTTTGTTACAAAGTAAACCAAATTGTCTTAAATTAACTAGTACAACAACTTCTATGTGATTAATAATTAAATTGATTAATAATTAAATTGATTAATATTTGAATTGGTTAATATTTTAATTGATTAATATTTTAATTGGTTAATATTTTAATTGGTTAATATTTTAATTGATTACTGTTTTAATTGATTAATATTTGAAGTGATTAATAATTTAATTGGTTAATATTTTAATTGATTAATATTTTAATTGGTTAATATATTAATTGGTTAATATTTTAATTAATTAATGTTTTAATTTGATTATTATTCTAATTGATTAATATTAATATTTAAATTGATTACTACTTTAATTGATTAATATTTTAATTGATTAGTATTTGAATTGATTAATATTTTAGTTGGTTAATATGTTAAGTGATTAATATTTTAATAGATTAGTTGATAAATATTTTAAGTATTTAATATTTTAATTGATTACTATTTTAATTAATTAATATTTTAATCGATTAATATTTTAATTGAATAATATTTTAATTGATTAATATTTTAAGCGATTAATATTTTAATTGATTAATATTTTAATTGATTAATATTTTAATTGATTACTATTTTAATTGATTACTATTTTAATTGATTAACATTGTAATTGATTAATATTTTAATTAATTAATTGATTAATATTTAGATTGATTAATATTTAGATTGGTTAATATTTTAATTGATTAATATTTTAATTGATTAATATTTCAATTGATTAACATTGTAATTGATTAATATTTTAATTAATTAATTGATTAACATTTGGATTGATTAATATTTTAATTGATTAGTATTTTAATTGATTAATATTTTAATTGATTAATATTTTAATTGATTAATATTTTAATTGATTAATATTTTAATTGATTTATATTTTAAGTGATTAATATTTTAATTGAGTAATATTTTAATTGATTAATATTTTAGTTGATTAATATTTTAATTGATTAATATTTTAATTGATTAATATTTCAATTGATTAACATTGTAATTGATTAATATTTTAATTAATTAATTGATTAACATTTGGATTGATTAATATTTTAATTGATTAGTATTTTAATTGATTAATATTATAATTGATTACTATTTTAATTGATTACTATTTTAATTGGTTAACATTGTAATTGGTTAATATTTTAATTGAATCATATTTTAGTTGATTAATATTTTAAGTGATTAATATTTTAAGTGATTAATATTTTAATTGGTTAATATTTTCAGTGATTAATATTTTAATTGATTAGTATTTTAATTGATTAATATTTTAATTGATTACCATTTTAATTAATATTTTTTTTTATCAATTGAGACAATTTTTTTTTTTGTGGCTTAAATTATTTTCCTCTACTGCCATTAATCAAAGTTCATACAATTGATTAATATTTTAATTGAGACAATAATGTTTTAACTCAAATTAATTAATTATTAAACTCAATTTATTTTTTTTTTTCATGGCTGAAATTATTATATTTATAATTGATTTTTTTAATTAATTTTTCATTAATATTTTAATGAAGACAATTATTCTCTTAATAAAAGCTTTTCCATCCACTATAATTTTATTAATTTTTGCTCTGTAATTTAGTTTTGTAATACCAACGCGGATATTATTTTCCTTTAAAGTAATTCGTCAAACTTTGAATAATATTTTAATTGAGGCACATTCTATTATTAATAAATTTTTTTGTTAGACAATTATATGTCTTTCCAAAGCTGAAGCTTTTTCCTCCTAAATATTGAATTGAAATTAATTGAAATTGATATAAATGATAAATATTCTAATTGGGATAATTACTTTTTTTAATCGAATTTTTAGTTGAAACAATTATTTTTTTAATGAAAATTTTCCAAGATTTAACATTTTTTTCCTCTACAGAAATTAATCCAAACTAATACATTTTTTTATTTAAATTAAGATAATTTTTATATTTTTAATCGATTTTTTAATTTAGACACTTCATTTTCTTGATCCAATTTTTTCCAATGCGGTCTTTCAAAGGTGGAAATTATTTCCATCTCATTGAGAGTGTGCTAGACTTTTGATCCTCACTGCGGTCTACTAACACTCATTGGATATTGTCTCTGCTATTTCGACGTGAATGAAAGACAAAGTGTTTGTCTTGCTATGCTAGACAAATGTTTGAATGTTCATCATAACATTTGATGGCCATTATGATCTGATACACAGACACACACACACACTCGAACATATATTTGTTTGCATAAATATCCTTCACATACACATTATTCGTTTTTGTGGTTGTTTGTCGCCGCTGCGTCCGTCCGTCCGTCCGTCCATGCGTGTTGGTGTTGAGTTCATTTATTTGTAATATTTTCGCAATGTCTTTGCAAATCATTCAAATGATGATTGATCGTCCCACCTCCTTCCGTCGTCGACCATCATTTTCCATTTGGGATTTTAAAAGACGATTGTTTGACTTAGTTTTCCGATGACCTGGGCCCAGTTCAAATGATTTCTGCGCTGCATTCCGTGCAGGAAGTGATACATCATTGGAATGAAAAGACTTTCTGATTTTCCTACTAAATGCTAATGGTTTCGTTTTCTGTTTTTTCCTTCCTCTTGTAGTAAAACCAATAAATAGATTTGTGTTTTTAACAGATTCTAAACGATACCATTTATATGGGGGCATATTGCGACTATTTTTGTTTTGTTTTTGTATGAAGTAACAATTTTCTTTATTCTTTCGTTTCTTGTTTTAAAGAATGCACCTCCATTTAAGAAAGGAAATTAAAACTATTGAGAACTCTATTGGTGGCAGTTGGTGTAATACTCATGGGAACTTAAATGATGATGTGAAAACTTCAACTAGTCATAGGGAAATTCCAATGCTAAAAAAACAATGTGTAGCTGTTACATGTACAGGCATTTTGCCGGAGCAATTAAAATAAGGGTATTTTTTAGAAAAAAAAACTTAAGTCTTTGCGGTTACACTTTATCATATCACGATACACGATACAGTATCAGAACTTACATCCAGCCAGGCCAAAGGTTTTGGTTCTGAAACGTGTATAACGTCTCGCATGCAATTAATGAAATTTTTCATAGAAATTACGAACGTATCAAATATTATAAAATTATGAAAAAATTCAAAAGACTATAAAAATCTCATACAATTTATCAATGTTAAATAAAATGGAAAAACCTTTAAACATTTTAATTAAAATTTTGACACATTAAATACAAATTATGAAGAAAATTTGAAGAAAAAAAAATGTGAAACAGTTGATAAAGTTACAAAAATTCTACAATTACGAAAATATAAAAAAAGAAATGCCGTTAAAATTAGAATTTCATGGAAACAATTTTTTTAAAAAATATGAAACATTTCATTAAATTTCCAACATTCTACAAATTATAAAAAAATAAATTAAAATTATTAATTATTTCCGTGAAGACAAATTTTATTGCAAATATGAAAAATAAAATTAAAAATAATTACAAAATTAAAGAAAAATTAAAAAAATTATGAAATATTCCCGTGAAGACAAATTGGAATCAAAACAAATTTCATAAAATTTAAAACATGCAACAAATTACTAAAAATTAAATTTTTCATTAAAATTATGAATTATTTCATTCAAGACAAATTTGGAGAAAAACATAACATAAAATTTACAACATTCTACAAATTACGGAAAATTGAAGAAACATTATATTTTTTTCATAAAATGTTCCAACTTATTTTTCACTTAGATGTTTTACATTGTTTTTTTTTACAGGAACGGTGAATAAAATTGTTTTTTCTGCAAACGTACGGCAGCCCAACTTTCGGAAAAGACACAAAATGGCCACACAGAGTCAATACAGGGTGAGCTTTTACGAAATATTTGATTAAATGTTAAAAATTTAAACAAAATTAGGAAACAGTTAAATAATAAATAATAAACAATATCAAAGACAATATTCATTAAATTATGAAATATTTCATTAAAGTTATGAAATATTTCATTAATGTAATGAAATATTTCATTAATGTTATGAAATATTTCATTAATGTTATAAAACATTAAGAAATATTTCATCAACATTTTTGAAAAATTTCATCAAAATTATGATAAATTTCATAAAATTATCCAATTAATGTTTCAGTCAATACAGGGTGAGCTATTATGAAATATTTCATGAAATGTTAAACATTTTATAAATTACGCAAAATTTCGGTTCGTCAAAATTTTGAATTATTTCATTCAAATTGTGAATTGTGTCTTACAAAACTAAAAAACATATAATAGAAAATTTTTTTAGTCGTAATTTTTTTTAAATTATGAAATATTTCATGGAATTTATGAAATATTTCATTACAATTATGAACAATTTCATTAAACGATCCAACTTATTTTTCAGTCCATACAGGGTGAGCTATTATGAAATATTTCATGAAATGTTTAACATTTTAATAATTTAAAAATAAATTTGATGTTTCGTCAAAATTTTGAATTATTTAAAATTAAAATTATGAATTGTTTCATTAAATACTAAAAAAAAAACCATAGAAAATTTCTTTGGTCCTAATATTTTTTAAATTATGAAATATTTCATTAAAGTTATGAAATATTTCATTAATGTTATGAAATATTTCATTAATGTTATGAAATATTTCATCAATGTTATGTAATATTCCAACGAAAATTTGAAACATGTCATTAAGAAATATTTCATCAATATTTTTGAAAAATTTCATCAAAATTATGAAAAATTTCATTAAACGATCCAACTAATTTTGCTGTCCATACAGGGTGAGCTATTATTAAATATTTAACATTTTAAAAAATTAAAAAACAAATTGGATCTTTCGTCAAAATTTTTGAATTATTTCATTAAAATTATGAATTGTTTCATTAAATACTGAAAAAAATATCATAGAAAATTTCTTTGGTCCTAATATTTTTTAAATTATGAAAAATTTCATTGAATTTATGAAATATTTCATCAAAACTATGAAAAATCTCACAAACTGAATCCATCCAATTTTTCAGTCTGATTTTTTTATGGTATTCTATCATTGCGGAAACGGTAGTGAAAAGTTTTTCTTCTGCCAATGCGTAGGAGCCAGACATTCAGAAAAGTCACTTAACGAACAGCCTGTGTCAATACAGCATGAGTTTTAGATAGAGTTTTGTGTCTTATTTAGAAAAAAAAAAATAATGTACTTTAAAATCTTGTCTACCCTCCGAAAAATCCAATTCATCTTGACCCCCTCATTGACCACCAAAGAGTCAGCATAAAATTACTCTCTGCCCCGCTGTCAGCAATCCCACGCTTTAGCCAATGAATTAATCATTTACCTACCGCATTGTTGATGAATTTCCGTTTAAAATTCTCCAAAACATTCAACGCCTAAATCAAAATGCGAAGGTGTAGACCATGCATAGCCATGCACTCCTAAATCACGTTAATGACAAATTAAATGATTTTGAGTCTCCTCAACACGCCGGCAAGTGCGGGATCCCATGAGTTATGTGCGCTCACGTGAGTGTCATACAAATGCCACAACACATGCTTGGGTTTGTTGGTAAATTAACCCCATCCAAAATTAACACCTAGAAAGACAAGAAAACGTTTTGTATCCAAATGGAATTTCAAACATGTCCCCCCCCCACCCATCGGTCGTGCCACACAAAATACGATGTCAGTTTTGTGGCAGCATAATGATCATGTCTTACAAAATACTTAAGCATGCTGAACAAATAAAGACAGCACATTAGGAATTATTAACTGAAGACACGGCGTTGGCAGACAGGTATCCCTGCCTGGGAACGGGTAGCTAAAGACCTGAGATCGTTTAAGCGTTTAACCCCAACCAACAACACACGTCTTAAAATAAAATTATAAAACATCTTAGAGTCTAGGGGGACGATGTGCCCGATGATCTCGAAGTGTTGCCTCAAAGATCACTGCTTCAACACCTTTTTTTTCTCTTGTGTGCATGTGTGTGTTTTTCTGCCACTTCTACTGCGCACTTTCGTTGATTTCCTAACCTGACCCTTTCATCGGTTTTTTTCTTTCTTTTTGTTAATTTCTTGTCAGCCAAGAAGTTCCCCCTTTTTTGTGTGTGTGTTTTTTATTCATGATCGCGATCGTGTGCATCTTATCGCACAGTCTAATCTTCCGGTTAAGCGTTTTAGGTTGCTACCATTTCGTGGCGTGTTCTGTTGTGTATAAGATCAAGATGATGATGATCTCTTGCCCCGGTGGAGTGTTCATCATGTAACCCTTAATTTATTTGTTTTTTTTTCTTCTTTCAATCACGTGTGTGTGGTTTTGTTTTTCTTAAAGATCTTAATTTCCCCCTTTATTAAGCGTTTACCCTTCGCTTCACCCTCCATTTAGCACGGAAAGTGTTTATCATCATCAAATGATGTCAGGGTTAAGCGATTACGGAGGGGGGATCTTGTTGAGAAAGATGAGCTCTTCTTTATTTTGTTTTTTGTTTTTTTGTTTATTTGATTAAGAATCTTAAATGAGCCTTAATAAAGACCCGGGGCACAGGAACACCCCCTTTTTGTGGCTAAAGAGTTGAAAATGTGTTCGTTTTGAAAAGATTTGTATTGTTGTTGTTGTTGTTGTCAGTTTGATTGCGAGATGGTACACGTGCGAGATGTAGCCCTACAATAGGTCTTATTAGGCGGTAATACAACACGAACAATTTAAAGGTCATCGTAGCTACTTAACCCTGGTGTTTGTGAGATGGTCCCTGGGCACCTGTTGGAGGCGTCAGTGGGGAGTCTAACAAATCGAAGGGTTACAGCATTGACATACAATGCATGGCGGATTTGTAGAGCAGGAGCCGGTAACTTCAGAAAAGTTACTTAGTGGACTATGGGGTAACCAAGTTCAATGCCGAGTTCAAGTTATGACAACTCTTTCATAGATTTTTAATTTTTAGAATTTTAAAAAAGTGGTAAATTGCTTTCTGTGTCTTTGAGAGAATATCGTTGAAAAATTTTGATTTTTTTATGGAAGATTTTCATAACACATATGAAATAATTCGTTGATACAATGAATTTTGAATTTTTAGAATTTTAAAAAAGTGCTAAATTGATATCTTCGCTTTTGGGGATATCGTCGACCAAAAATCATTTTTTTGTGAAACATTTTCATAACATATATGAAATAATTGGTTGATATAATGAATTTGTAAATTTTAGAATTTTAAAAAAGTGATAAATTGGATTTTGTGTTGAGTATATCGTTTAAAAAAATGTGATTTTTTTTATGAAACATTTTCATAACATATATGAAATAAGTCGTTGATACGATAAATTTTTAAATTTTGAATTTTTAGAATTTTTCTTCGCTGTTGAGGATATCGTCGACCAAAAATCATTTTTTTATGAAACATTTTCATAACATATATGAAATAATTCGTTGATACAATGAATTTTTAAATTTTAGAATTTAAAAAATGTTGTAAATTGCTTTCGGTGTCGTTGAGAATATCGTTGAAAAATTTTGATTTTTTTAAGAAACATTTCATAACATCTATGAAATAATTCGTTGATACGACGAATTTTTAATTTTTAGAATTTTAAAGAAGAGATAAATGGGTTTCTGTGGTTTTGAGGATATCGTCGACCAAAAATAATTTTTTATGAAACATTTTCATAACATATATGAAAAAATTCGTTGATACAATGAATTTGTAATTTTTAATTTTTAGAATTTTAAAGAAGAGATAAATTGGTTTCTGTGCTTTTGAGAATATTGTCGAACAAAAATAATTTTTTATGAAACATTTTCATAACATATATGAAAAAATTCGTTGATACAATGAATTTGTAATTTTTAATTTTTAGAATTTTAAAGAAGAGATAAATTGGTTTCTGTGCTTTTGAAGATATTGTCGACCAAAAATCATTTTTATGAAACATTTTCATAACATGTATGAAATAATTCGTTGATTCAACGAATTTTTTATTTTTTAGAATTTTAAAAAAGTGTTATTTTGGTTTTTGTGCTGTTGAGTATATCGTTGAAAAAATTTGTTTTTTAATGAAACATTTTCATAACATATATGAAAAAATTCGTTGATACAATGAATTTTTAAATTTTAGAATTTTAAAAAAGTGATAAATTATTTTCTTTATTGTTGAGGATATCGTTGACAAAATCTAATTTTTATCTAACGAAATAAATCGCTTTGCTCTGAAACAACATTGGAAAACAATGCAATCTTATTTCCGAATTCAATTCTGTGCGTTTATTGAAAACGAATCTTTGCAACTAGCAACTAGAAACGGGACAACACTCACGATCCTCTTGGCTTTACGGTATGCACTGGCGAAAATCTGTTTGCCATCATTCAGAATCCAATTCCACCGTCCAAATGTCTGTTACTTTTGATCTAGTCAACATTTTCGAGTCGTGTAAAAAATATGTTTTAGTGAAGGAGTGAGGGATTTGTTTAAGCTACTAACATTAAAAATTGAGCTATTGCATATATTTTAGAATAATAATAAACGGTTTTTCATATTCAAAATTTTGTTGTCTTTTAAACTGCATTAGAAATGTCTCTTCTGCTCCACCTTCTCACATGTGTAGGGTGCTTTAACAGTTCACTTTTGAAACTCCACCATTCAGACTTTTGATCTCGTGTTTCCCCTTCATTTCATTTCATGATTTGTGGGCGTTTCAACACAATGGAGCCGTGCGTTTATCTTCGCTTGCGTGTAGGGAAGTCTGAGACTTTGTCGATTCCAATGAAAGAAGTGAACTAGTTAGCTCATGCCATATGGCAGCGAGTTCAATCAACATGATCTTAATAAATGATTTTGACGTGTGTCAGTGTCAGTCAGTCTCTCTTTCGTCGTGTTTATTTGTTTTTATACGAATATTTGAGACAGGCGGCGGGTTTCGTGTTTTCCCATTAGCCCGCTATTTTCGGTTTATTAATTGGTTAAGGGTTTAACATTTCATTGCGAAGATCACACAGTTGGCCGTTGTGATGGCACGAGTTTCTCGTGAATATGAACCATATTTCTATGAAGTGAGAGGTTTTCGTTGTTTGTTGTCGGACACAACATATGTTGTGGACTTTTTGGCGGGTGGTTCATGTATCTCAGTACATTTTTTTCTGCGGTCTTCTGCGATCACGGCGCCATTATTAAGAACTTCAGGTGCTGAGAAACAGAAAACAATGATTGCTGGACCTAAATTATCAATTACACTGGCCAACAAAGCCAAAAGCCTCAAATCGGGCAATTAAAATGAATATAAGAGTATTAAAATCGTTGGAGGATTTTCAGTATTTTTTTCATAATTAGGAGAAGGCAAATTTATCGGCATTTTTTTCCTAGCAAATCAAATCTAACAAGTCTCAAACAGAAATTCTTTTTCAATTGTGCAATATTTTGCAAAACAAAAACAGCGTATTGCAGTTATACGTTTCATTTTTGAACTACATATTTTATAAACTAATTCTAAATTGTCTTTTTGGATGAACTGCCTGCGATCTTCAGCCATTCCCTGTTCATTTGTCAGCCTTTTCATTGGCCTTGATGTCTCGATGCTCTGGGACTCATCTGCGAGGACTTCATGCCACTTTTAATGGCATTCCAATGGAAACGCACACTCGTACGGGCCTGGCCACCCGCATCAGTAAACAAACAAGAAAATATTAAAACCAAAAAGCAAACAAACGAAATCCTTTGTATTTTCCATGTTTACACTTTGGTTTGATGTGGCGGTCGAACAAGAAAAATCTCACAGAGTGTGAAAACAACAGCGCATGAGTGAGAGAGAGGGAAAGCGCGCGCACGCGCATCACACAATTAGCAGGCGGTTGTTAGACTAACACATTTTCCCAAAAATTGCGGTTGGCCCAAAAAAAAAAAAAAATGAAAACCCAAAAATGAATTGGTAATTAGTAAAGTTAAATATTTAATAGAGGTTGGCAAACATCAGGCTGAGGTAAACAAAAGCAAACACCGGCTACAGAGAGAGAGAGAGTGAGTGACAGAGAAAAACGAAAGGATTTCACAAAAGGATGTGATTTATGCGGTGAGCCAGCCAGCCAGCCAGCCAGCCGGATTCATTCAACATCACGAGCTGTGATTATTTATTCAAGGATAATGCCCATGTGTGGCGAGCGGAGATTTTCCAACGGAAAACCAAAAGAAGACACCGAACAAAAAAAGAAAGGATGTTTGTTGTTACAATATGTGTGTTGGCATTGTTTATGTTTTGCATGTAAATTCATATCTTTCATTTGTGGTTTACATACGCTTTCGTTTCGTTTTTTTTTTTTTAATCATCAACATCATTACTGTTATGGAGGAGGACGGTAATGAGGCATCATTACCGAAACCCCGGGTAAAACAGAGCAAACAGAGCCACGAATTCATCATGCACACGACCAAAGAAAACATTCGGTGTTATCGTCAATAAAACGACAACGATCATGATGATGATGATCATGGTGATGGTGATCATCAACATCACAACGTTGGCTTAGCTGATAAGATTTAACTGCATTTATTTAGGATATTTCTTCTTTTTTTTTTTGTATGCTTCAAGATTTTGTTTTGTATGAAGTAACACAATTCCTTTGCGGTCTTGCAATCTTTTTCTATTTGCATTTTGATAAGCGCAAGCATTTCATGTTCGTTCCTTCAGAGGTCCGCCGCGTCGGCCTACTTTATTTTCGGGATTGTTTGGGTTTGTCGTGTTTCCTGTGGCACACATAAAATCAGACAAATACCATTTGAAAGGTGTTGGTGTGTAGGTGAATTACAGGTGAATTTGTAGATAAACTCATTTTCAATTGACGAAAATGTGTTATAATAAAAAAAAAAGTGTTTTTTTTTTTGGTTTTGCCGTTTCCCGGAAATGAATTTCGTTTCATTTGCTTAAGAATTTCCGGGAACAGAATTTCCCAAAAAAACAAAAAAATTGATAACAACACATCGAAAAAGTATTATTTGCATACATGTGAGTGAGATCTGTCAATGGAGCGTCATTTTATTCGGTTTTGTCACCCTTGAGTCGGGCTTTGGAGTTTTCAAGGAATTCCGATAAGACTAGCAGACAATTTCTCCAAGTGATAATTGCTAGGACATTTTTTTTGTTTTGGTAGTGATAGTTTTATCGGGGAAATATTCCTTCGTGTTCCAAAATATCATGTTGTCAAATTTCTAGGAAAATGAAAATCGTGGCAGGAATAGATTTTGCTGTCCACCATTTATTTAAAACCAAACATTGTACTGAAGATGCTCGCATCGCCCCGTGTAGAAAACAAGAAAATGAAACTGAGTTCGCTTTAAGAAGTTAGTTATGTCAATTTGCAAAATATTTTCCACTCTGCTGATATGTGTGAAGGTCTAACAACCCCAGAGGAGAGTTAGAGTGTCACATTTGATGGTTAACCGCATTTACATCCCATGGACCTTCTCCCCATTGACCAGTATCAGCTTGTTTTATCAGCTCTTCTATTGATGTGGTATTTTCAAATAAAGTGACCTACACTGACAAAAAAAAAACAGTGTACATCAAATCAATGAAAACGATTCTGTACTAGTTTTACATCAAATTGATGAATAAATTCATTGACTTGATGAATAAATTCATCAATTTGAAGTACTTAGTTTTTATGCCATTTAGTTGAAAAATAGAAATGTTTTGTTTCTTTAAAATTTTTTTGGAAAATCGATTGTTTTATTTTTTATAGAAATTCGAATTGAAGCACAGTTTTCCATAAATTGATGTACAATTTTTCTTCAACTGATGTACAATGTTCATCAAATTGATGTAAAATTTTTGTTAAATTAATGTAGAATTTTCCTTAAATTGATGTACAATTTTTCTTCAACTGATGTACAATGTTCATCAAATTGATGTACAATGTTCATCAAATTGATGTATAATTTTCCTAAAATTGATGTACAATTTTTCTTAAATTGATGTACAATTTTCCTTAAATTGATGTAAAATTTTCCTTCAACTGATGTACAATTTTCCTTAAATTGATGTACAATGTTCCCTAAATTTATGTACAATTTTCCTTCAATTGATGTATAATTTTCCTTAAATTGATGTAAAATTGTCCTTCAATTGATGTAAAAATTTACTTAAATTGATGAAAAATTTTCCTTAAATTGATGTAAAATATTCCTTAAAATGATGTGAAATTTTCCTTAAATTGATGTGAAATTTTCCTTAAATTGATGTACAATTCATCAATTTGATTTACAATGTTCATCAAATTGATGTACGGAATTGAAGAAAAATTAATAAAAATGGATATGGAAATTGGAAATTCATCAACATGATGTACGCATTCATCAAATTGAAGAACTTCTTTTTCAGTTTAGCCTGGATTTATGTGGTCTTTCCATTTTATTTTTTTGACAGGTTCAAGATGGTCCTTCGATTTTTTTTTTGACAGGTTCGAGATGGTCCTTCCATTTTATTTTCTCCGATAGGTTCGAGGTGGTCCTTTCATTTTATTTTATTCGACAGGTTCGAGGTGGTGCTCACATTTTGTTTTCTCCGATAGGTTCGAGGTGGTCCTTCCTTTTTATTTTTTTCGACATGATCCAGATGGTCCTTCCATTTTATTTTCTCAAGGCGGTCCTTCAACCGTCGATTTTATTTTTTTGACAGGTTCGAGATGGTCCTTCGATTTTTTTTTCGACAGGTTCCAGGTGGTCCTCCCATTTTATTTTCTCCAACAGTTTCAAGATGATCCTTCCATTTTATTTTCTCAAGGCGGTTCATCCATTTTATTTTTTTCGACAGGTCCAGGATGGTCCGTCGATTTTATTTTTTTGACAGGTTCGAGATGGTCCTTCCATTTTATTATCTCCGACAGGTTCGAGGTGGTCCTCCCATTATAACGTTACTGGATTAGCAAAAAAATCGTTTTATTACAAATTTAATTAAGAGCGATACAGTTCCTATCTGAGACCTCTGTTCCAACTGCAATAATACAAATGATCTGATATTTATAACCAATAGTTGGAATAAATTAAGCAATTCTCATCTATTTTGATAATATCTAAAAAAAAGATCTTTAGTCACCACTGGGGACAAGCACATGCCATGCCCGCCTAACACCAGGACAATTTGTTTTTCAACTCACAACAATTCTATTGAACGATAAAATTTAATGTGAGTTTTCATTAGATTCTCATAAACTAACATTAAATTATGACTTTTCTAAGGCAACCCAAAACAAGCCTCTGAACTAACGACAGAAAAAAAACATTGAAATCAAAAATTGCGATAAACATGTGTTGCGTTCACCTTCACTTTCGTCCTTTAAGCCGAAAAACCAAACAGTCAGTGGAACGAAACTGGAAGGCGTTCCATTTTCCATATCAGCTGTTAAAAGAAACGGATCTTCTTCGCTGCAAGCCATAAGAGCTGAAACCAATCATCTCATCCCATGCCAACCATCGATCCTTCGTTAGAGCGATAAAGTGTTAATCACAAGTGCTGCCTGCTCTAGGAGGGGCCCACACAAAAGTGATTAAAATGAAACTGAAAGGAGCACACCGGGACTGTTAAAGGACACCATCGTGTAGGCCATATGTTTGATTGGTGTGAGTTGTCAGAAATTATGATGAGCCAAACCAAAACAGTCAGTCGTTTTTTATTTCGGTGCTGCTTTATCAAAATGACTTTTGTCGGTTTCCTTTTTTTTTTGGTAAAATTTTGTTTTTTTTTTCCCTTTCGTTTGTGGTAATTTGAAAAGGAAAAGTGTGTCGGGCACAAGTCATCCAACCATAAGTTCTTCTTTTTTTTTTTTGAGTTAAAATTTTTAACCGAACATGTTTAAGGGTTTACATTTTTTACTTTCTGTTCTGTTCGTTTCTGTTTTGTTTTGTTTTCCTACGAATTATAGTTGTAATAATAACTATTGTACCAGAACTAATTAAAAAATTATGACGTTTCTTTGTGTGTGTGTGTGTGTCTGTCGTTTTTAGGTTGCTTGGTTGCTTGATTGGTGGCAACTGTTCGCTTTAACGTTTTTCGACTTTTAGGGGTTAAAAAAGAGTTCGCGTTTCCCCTGCAGTTTCTCGTTTTGGACGAAATCTTTAAAGGAGTGGTTAACATTGTCGAAACGTTATAAAATGTCATACTAATTTTTGGTTTTTATTTCATTATGTTTAGTGACGATTGTCACCGACAAAATTAATGGTTTTTCATAGAAAATACTGATTGTTTTTATAAATGCTGAAATTATTTCAATTAATATTAGGTTAAGAAATAAAAGCTGTACTCTGTTTAGATGTGAGCTAGTATTTCGGCCAGTTGTTATTTGAGCACAGACAAATAATGCAAATTTTTCTTTTTTGCCTTAAATTAATTAAAAATATTAAGTTGTATTGACCAAAAGGCAAATATGGCAACGAGACGTTGGTGAGATTCTATACAAACTTGTAACACAAGTCGGTCGTTGTGGCCAAACATAAACCCTAAAATGACTGAGTCGTAAAAAAAATAATTAAAATCCATTTAAAGAAAATAAAAAATAATTAAAATTAATTTTTTTTAAAATAATTAAAAATATATATTTTTAAAATAATTCTTTTTTAAAATAATTAAAATTATTCTTTTTTTAAATAATTAAAATTTATTTTTAAAAAAACTCAATAATAATTAAAATTATTTTTTTTGAAAAAAAATAATTCAAATTATTTTTTTTTAAGAAAAAATAACATTGTACATTAATAAAAGAAAATGTAATTCTTTGAAAAAAAATATAATTAAAATTAATTTTTTTTAAAAAAAAAAATAACAAATTTACATGAATATATTAAAGAAAATTAAATTCTTTGAAAAAAAACTAATTAAATTTTATTTTTTTGAAAAAAAAAATATAATTAAAATTAATTTTTTTGATTTTAAAAAAAATAACTAAAATGCATTTAAAAAAAATTAAGATTAATTTTAAAAAATAATTAAAATTACTTTTTTTTTAAATAATTTAAATTTTTTTTTTTTAAATAATTAAAATAAATTTTTTTTAAAATAATTAAAATAAATTATTTTTAAAATAATTAAAATTAATTTTTTTTTACAATAATTAAAGTCAATTTTTTTTAAAATAATTAAAATTCATTTTAAAAAAAATAATTAAAATTAATTTAAAAAAAAATAATTAAAATTAATTTTAAAAAAATAATTAAAATTAATTTAAAAAAAAATAATTTAAATTTATTTTAAAAAAAATAATTTAAATTATTTTTTTTGAAAAAAAAATAATTAAAATTCATTTAAAGAAAATGAAATTAATTTTTTAAAAAAAAACAAAATTAAAATTATTTTTTTAAAATAATAATTAAAATTAATTTTTTTAAAAAAAATAATTAAAATTAATTTTTTAATAATTAAAATTAATTTTTTTTTTAAATAATTAAAAATATTTTTTTTAAAATAATATAAATAATTTTTTTTTAAATAATTAAAATATTTTTTTTTAAATAATTAAAATTAATTTTTTATTTGAAAAATTTTGAAAAAAAAATAACATTGTACATGAATATATAAAAGAAAATGTAATTCTTTGCAAAAAAAAAATATAATTAAAATTAATTTTTTTGAAAAAAAAAGTAATTAAAATTAATTTTATTTAAAAAAAAAGTAATTAAAATTAATTTTTTTTAAAAAAAAAGTAATTAAAATTAATTTTTTCTAAAAAAAAAGAAATTAAAATTAATTTTTTTTAAAAAAAAGTAATTAAAATTAATTTTGTGAAAAAAAGTAACAAAAATAAATTTAAAAAAAAAATAATTAAAATTAATTTTTTCCGAAATATTTTTTTTTTTTTTTTGAAAAAAATTGTTTGGTTTTTTTTGGAAAAAATTGTTTGTTTTTTTTTGGAAAAATTTAATTTTTTTGAAAAAAAAAATGACAACTGCATAACTGTTCATTAGGCAGAGAAATAGTACATGAATATATTAAAGAAAATGTAATTCTTAATTGTTCCATATTTATTTCAGCAAAACCATACTCGTACTTTTCGAGTTATGCCAAATTAGTTTTTTGACAAAATAATAAAACTAAGCGAAAAAGCCTCCAGATATGGAAGAAATGTAAAAGGTCATAAACAAAAATTTGGCCTGAGAACGTCAAACACTTTGGGGTTTTTGCTGTAATGACCAAGTACTTTCGCCCTGACTTAGAGTTAGCAAAAATTGGCTGTTGTACAGTGTCTGAAAATAATTTAATTGATCTCTTCATTTCAGTTTTTCTGTTGTTGATTTTGCTATAAAAGAACAGGCTCAAATGCAATTTTAGTTAACCGGCATTCACTGTATCCATGATGTTTGAATTTTTGTCATTGGTCAAATGTTTTCAGTTTGTTTCAGTTACATTTTGTTCTGATATTTTTCTGTTTTTCACATATCACATGATCAACATGATTGGGAAACATTTACCAACATTCAGTTTTGGGTTTTCTTTTTCTGTACATTTTTTTTGTTTTGTTCTCACAACACTTTTCACAATTCAAATGATTTTTATGATGTGAACATTTAGTGTTAATGACTGCCGATCATTAACCAGATGTGAATGTACGACAACGACCAATAACGCAATCATTGCCTTTAACTTGAACGACATCGTTGTCGACAGCCCGAACAACATGGCAGCAGACTTCCCAAAAACATTAGTAATGGTCACTTAACATACGGCCAGCCACTACATAACAAAAACAACTTAACAACATGATATTGATCTTCATAGCTCGGAGTTCATGCCATAGTGGCCACTTACTCAAAGATCGGTCGGTGGGCTTTTTAATCACCACCACCACAAAACATTCGACACCCTCATGTGGTGCACGGCAAAAAGAAACCGGAGAAAAAAACTTAATCAAAAACCAGTGTCATTCATTAAATGTTCGGAGATGGTGACAACGAAGACGACGAGTAGGTGGTTGTATCGTATATTTATGAGAATTTCTTGTATTTCCTCAATCAAATATCTTAATAATAACTAAAACATAAACTAAATAGAAGGAAACCTTTTATCCTCCAAATACACCATTCACACGCAGACGACATAACTATTTGCGGGGGGGAGGTGGCAGAGGGTGGAGGGGTGGAGGGGTTGGAGTGAAGCTCCAACAAAACTATATCAATATATTTTATTCCCTTTTTTATATCCTTTAGATATTTGTTTTGTTGTCATTTCCATGATTTGATTTTCTTCCAAGGATTTTCATTCCTTTATTGTTTTTTTTGTTTTTTTCTTCCTTTTGGTTGTTTATGGCGAGAGAGAAAACGTAATGCCAACATGGAGACGAGAAAAAGTGTTTGGGCTGCCAATGAATTGTGCGAATGCCCTACAGCCTGTGGACAATTTGTGCTGTATTTCAGTTCAAAGAGTTTACTGAATTGTAGTTTAGTTTTTGCTCAGGTCCATGGTAGTGACTATACAGGGAATTTATTTCAAAGGTTGACCTGGCCTGTGGAAAATTCGTCCTATATTTCAGTTCCCAGAGTTCACTCAATTGTAGTATATTTTTCATGACATGGACTTCAGGTTCTCAATCTTCACCAGTTCGTAGGGTAGCTCATCCGCGTCATATGCCCCCGCGTAAGACCACCCCACTTGTTTATGCTGCCCCCAACCCCGAAACACATGACGATTACATGTCCAATATTAACCAAAAGTCCAGTTAATGCAACTATTGATGTTCGGTCACATACTCGACATAACCGTTGATGTTATGATGGACCATTCATGGCACAAACAGTGCGAGTATGTGGAGCTGGCTGGGCTAGCTGACGGCTGGCGTTCGGGTAACAACCCTTAAATCAATGTATTTGCAATTTTGTTAACAGTTTTTTTTTTGTGTTCCTGGTTCTTCTTCTTTTTGTTGTTGTTGTTGTTGTTACTTTGCCGGACAATGATGTTATAACAATATTCGCCGACATTTTCATCACAATACTTGTGAGAGCGAATGGAAGGGGAGAAGTGGAATGTGGAATGGTAATGGCGTAAAAAAAAAAGAAGCTAAGTATTGATGTGACAGCAGATGATGATTTGCTTTGGCAGAATCGCTATCGCGTCCACGGAAGATGATTTAGCGCCGGTATATTAAAGATGGGAAGTAGATCCTGAGGGTGTTTCTTTTCATAAAACTTGTTTATAATACTCGATTATATTGTGCTTTACTCTATGGTGTGAAATAACTTCTACGTTAACCCTTTAGTCTTGATTTGTTAGGAAAATACCCAAAAATTCAATTCTGCCCCGAGCTTTCACAGAGCAAGAGAAATCAGAATGTATTTACTTTAAACACTCCATGAAGGAATAAATCAGTGAGCTCTGAACGGCTAATGCTTTGCTGAAGGAGTTTTACTTGGTGTAGAGATTTCTCTCTGACTTGTAAAGTGATCAACGTGACCTAAAGTAGAGAACGTAACAAAAAGTTGTTGACATATATTTTTCTAGGGACCATTAAAGTTAAGGAAGCTATGGAAGACAGTTCGTATGAATTTTAACACCTGCAAAAAACTCCCAGCTATGTTATTTTTGGGTTGATAATGCCAGATATGTCTCCTAAAAGTAATTTAATGGATTCTATGATTTATAGGCTCCCACAAGACGTGTTATTTTCGTATTCAAAGAAAAATTACATTTTTGGACATGTTTTTTTCATAACAAAGAGGAAGGCATGCCGTTAATAATGAAAACGTGTCCTCGATAGCCTCACGAATTCTATCTTTGAGGTCTTGAATCGACGATGGGCTGTTGGCGTAGACCTTATTATTTATTTTATTTTATTTTATTTTATTTTATTTTATTTTATTTCCATTTTATTTTATTTTATTTTATTTTATTTTATTTTATTTTATTTTATTTCCATTTTATTTTATTTTATTTTATTTTATTTTATTTTATTTTATTTTATTTTATTTTATTTTATTTCCATTTTATTTTATTTCCATTTTATTTTATTTTATTTTATTTTATTTTATTTTATTTTATTTTATTTTATTTCCATTTTATTTTATTTTATTTTATTTTATTTTATTTTATTTTATTTTATTTTATTTTATTTTATTTTATTTTATTTTATTTTATTTTATTTTATTTTATTTTATTTTATTTTATTTTATTTTATTTTATTTTATTTTATTTTATTTTATTTTATTTTATTTTATTTTATTTTATTTTATTTTATTTTATTTTATTTTATTTTATTTTATTTTATTTTATTTTATTTTATTTTATTTTATTTTATTTTATTTTATTTTTATTTTATTTTGATTTATTTTATTTTATTTTATTTTATTTTATTTTATTTTATTTTATTTTATTTTATTTTATTTTATTTTATTTTATTTTATTTTATTTTATTTTATTTTATTTTATTTTATTTTATTTTATTTTATTTTATTTTATTTTATTTTATTTTATTTTATTTTATTTTATTTTATTTTATTTTATTTTATTTTATTTTATTTTATTTTATTTTATTTTATTTTATTTTATTTTATTTTATTTTATTTTATTTTATTTTATTTTATTTTATTTTATTTTATTTTATTTTATTTTATTTTATTTTATTTTATTTTATTTTATTTTATTTTATTTTATTTTATTTTATTTTATTTTATTTTATTTTATTTTATTTTATTTTATTTTATTTTCTTTTCTTTTCTTTTATTTTATTTTATTTTATTTTATTTTATTTTATTTTATTTTATTTTATTTTATATTATTTTATATTATTTTATTTTATTTTATTTTATTTTATTTTATTTAATTTTATTTTATTTTATTTTATTTTATTTTATATTATTTTATTTTATTTTATTTTATTTTATTTTATTTTATTTTATTTCCATTTTATTTTATTTTATTTTATTTTATTTTATTTTATTTTATTTTATTTTATTTTATTTTATTTTATTTTATTTTATTTTATTTTATTTTATTTTATTTTATTTTATTTTATTTTATTTCCATTTTATTTTATTTTATTTTATTTTATTTTATTTTATTTTATTTTATTTTATTTTATTTTATTTTATTTTATTTTATTTAATTTTATTTTATTTTATTTTATTTTATTTTATTTTATTTTATTTTATTTTATTTTATTTTATTTTATTTTATTTTATTTTATTTTATTTTATTTTATTTTATTTTATTTCATTTTATTTTATTTTATTTTATTTTATTTTATTTTTTCCATTTTCTCATATTGTTTTTCTGCTCCCAATTTTCTAATCGTTTCCATTTGACCCTTTTTATTGTCTACAGTCCTGTGAATAATCTCCCACACACTCATATATCAAAGCTTTTGTGAATTTACATTGCGGGCACATGTGTAACTCGTGGCCCCCCCCTCCTAAACCCCACATGCCCATTCATAAATTTAACCCAATTCCAAGTTTGTTAAAATGAATGAAATGCAAAATTTTATTAACAACATTAAATTTAATCGTAAAAAGTCCAAAAATACATTTGCTCAACAAGAAGAAAAGGACCTTCTACGCACACACATATGGGCTGAGATGTATTTAAAGCACAAGCACACACACACACAGATGCACATGCCTGTACGTACGCAATTCTTTGGACATTACAACAGATGGGTATAGGGTTCCGGCCATAAGGACACTCTCCCAAACGAAGATAATACTACGGGCGATATCGAATGTGGATGTAACCACCAAACCAATGGGAAAAAAAACCACCCTCACAATTTACCCTTTGATTGTTCCCACACACACACACATACACATGTACACTGGACATTACACGCATACACACGCCTTTTACACACACACACGCTGGCCGGCGTGCGTGTGGATTTTTTTTGTTGTCGACGATGTGGGTTAGATAGAATATAAATAAACAAGGGTTAGGTCCAATGGTATGAGGGGGGTTTATCAAATTCAAGGATATTGTATATTTTATGGAATCCTTTTACTTTCATGCATGTGTATGTCACTCCACACACACACAACCACACACATTTACTTTTGTGTATAGAGTAACATATCAAACAAATTTGAAAGTCATTTATAAAATTATATTGGTATCCGTAAAAATGTTAAGATTATGTCCTCACATACACATACATACATATGTCTGTATGTACTCACATACATATATATGCGTATCTGTTTATACATATGGACATTCACTTGTGTATATGACACACAGTCCCCGTGTGTGGGTTGTCAAAATGCGTATCCTTCTGGGTAAGTGTGAGTTTGTCCTCTGTGTTTGTGTCACAATGTATTGGTATATAAAGGATATCAACCTTAATACATATATATTCAACTCATCCATCAAATACATACGAAAACTTTTGGGACTGTCGTCAAAGGATAATAAACATTATGGAGAAAAGTATTTGGGTCGGCAAACATCGAACGCATAGGTCACATGTTCTCGGTTGCTCTCTAAAAGTCGGTTTCTCCCGTTGAGTTCAAAACTAAAAATAAAGTCTTTTTCTAAATACTTCTTCAATGTACCCAATTCTAAACATGTTACTGATGTCGAGAGCAAATAGTACCGGTACTTCTGAACTAGTTTTAAAAGTTCCAAAAATTAGAAAACAAAATCCGTAAACTTTTCTATTGATTTTATTACATAAACAGCCCAAATACTCCCTGAACTTAAAGTAGCTATCGACTCATTGTAGCTCTCCGTTTTTCCCCCTTAATGGGGAAAAAGGAAGTATGTCGAAGGAAAAAGGATAAAGTTTCCGTTCACTTGCCAAAAAAGAAAAAGACGAAGCTGACGAAGATGTCTGGGCAAAAATGGGGGAATAAAAGGGTCGTAAAGCCTTTTTGCACTCGTATATATGAAAGATAACAGGCATGTGTCATATAGCGCGCCAACCTATATAAATATGTGTACATATGTGTATGTGTTAGGATTTGACCAAAATCATAAAAACGCACTTTATTTTACAACATTTATTGGGTTGAAAACTCAATTTCGTTAAAAAAAAAACACAAAGATGTTCCAAAATAAAACAAGAAATATTGTCCACATGATGAGATGACAGGGAAGGAATTATGTCAGCCACCCCCCTCCACCCAGTGCATGGTCGTGTGGATGAAACATAATACAGACACACAACGCGCACATGTAGCATAAAGTCAGCCACGTCTGTTGGGCTCATATTTCCGGTTTTAACTACGCATAAAAACCAAACATGCATTTATTTATTTGACCCTCCATCCAAGATGCCGGGCGTTCGTCATCCTTTCTGTCCGTTTTTTGAGTAATTTTAGCAATATCAAAATTGAATTCAGTTTTTTTTCTTACACGTGGAGTGGTTTTTTTGAGCGTGAGCTTGATGGGGGGTTTTCTGCAAAAAAACAAAAAATTCTCTTTTTATGTCATGTACGCTACTTTGGGGCGCGGTGGCATTGTGAGTGATATTTTCTATTTTGGTGTCCCTTTGGTTATCTTTCGGACCCCTTGAAATATTAGTCGGCGAACCTTTAAATCACACGATCTACGGAATGAATTCTGATCAGCGACCAGGACAACTTCCATGCAGTTATTGAATTGAATTGTCGAAAAAAATGGAGCTGAAGTCTTTTTCGCGGTAAGGCCTCGATATTGCCAATGGCCATAATCGGATCAAAGGGGAAAACCTATATTTCAATATTTTAGATTACTTTTTTGGCAATTTCCACATCCAAATTTCATTTATTTAAAAAATAGATAAACAGATATTTACTCAAGTGAATGGAATTTTCCTCACAAGTCTTAATATGAAAGTATTTAAAGAACTGTCTAAGTTTTTTGTTTAAATCACGGGTTCCCCGTAATCTCCCCGGCTGAATCCTCTAGATTCAGTTGCGTTCGTAGACAAATCTGTAGGTTGCCTCTGTTGGAAATATCCGCCTGTGGCATCGATAGATGGTCTTAGGTTTGGCCACAGAGGGAAAATAAATTCTATAGAGAAAAAGTTCTCTAGAGACATTAGGAAAGAAAATCTCGAAGTAATTTCCCATGGATACCCTACAAATTTAGACCTTAAGTGCCTTAGTCTAGATCAGTGGTTGACATCAAGAGAGCAGCCCTAACAAGTGAATTAAGTGTTCACACTGAAGGCAATTTCTACTGGAAAATAAATTCTATAGAGAAAAAGTTCTCTAAAGACATTAGGAATGAAAATCTCGAAAATATTAACTTATTTCCCATGGATACCCTACAACTTTAGACCTTAAGTGCCTTAGTCTATATCAGTGGTTGTTATCAAGAGAGCAGCCGTAAAAAGTGAATTAAGTGTTCACACTGAAGGCAATTTCTACTGGAACATAAATTATGTGGAGAAAAAGTTCTCTAACGACATTAGGGAAAGAAAACCTCGAAAATATTAACTTATTTCCCATGGATACAACTTTAGACCATAAGTGCCTTAGTCTAGATCAGTGGTTGACATCAAGAGAGCTGCCGTAAATAGTGTTTACACTGCATGCAATTTCAACTGGGTTACTTTTTCTATACCAGACATTAACAGTTATAGTATTTCATCACAGCTGAAAGCCGTGGTGTGTTAGGCAGTTTGTGCAACTATCACATTGGGAGCATAGGTTTATATACTGGAAGGCCGTGGTGTGGTAGGTAGTGTGTGCGACTATCACACAGAAGAATCGGAGTTCGAAACCGGGTAAGACTATCAAACATTTTTCAGCGGCTGTTTCCACCTCGTAAATGTTGGCGACTTTACGAGTAAGAGAGCATTCTCTAAGCCATGTAAAACTTCTCTAGAAAAGCATTAGCCCTTCGGAGCCGGCTTTAAACAGTAGGTCCCGGTCGTATCGTACACAGCTCACTGATTCGAGAGAAGTTCCCCGTCTGTTCCTTTATGGAATGTTAAGGGAAATAAGTAAGAGAACAATTTTCAGAAAATGCGACCAAAAATAAACATTAAAAAATTAGCAAAAAATAATCTTTTTCTTTCTCATTTTTTTTGCATTTGCCACACACTACATATTTAACTAAAGTTTGTTATACAGAAGGAATTATATAACTGAATAGGTCGATAGTCCAAGACCACCTGATACTTTCATGTGTGGACTACACAATTCCACCTTAGGGTTGCCAGACAACCTGATATGGACTGGATTTTTCCAGATATTTCCAATCAATTACAGTTACAAGTATGATATTTTCACAGAAAGCTGATATTTTCAAAGAAATGGTAGATGCAATTAAAAAAGTATTATTATTAAAAAAAGTTTTATTAAAAAGCGTTTGTTTAATGACTTAAGGATACTGTCTGCCGACAGATGTCCAATTCGGATCAATTGCGGGCATTAAAAAAATGGTAGATGCAACTAAAAAAAATATTTTTTTTAGTAATTATTAGTTGTTACAATAAAATATGGTATGCGCATAGGTATACTTATTTTGTATATTATTTAAAAAAATAAATGGTAGCAGCAACTATTTCAATATTACAAAAATTTAAAAAAAAAAATAACGTCCTTAATACCTTATTAATACTCTTGGCCGCAAGCATATTGCTTAATAAAAACATTGGCTCTAGCAAAATGGTAGATGCAACCAAAAAAAAATAATAAGTTTGTTTATATTACACCGTGTTACAAAAAATAGATTTTTTTTCTGTCCTATGAACCAAATGCACATATTCGGAAAGTGGGAAAAAAATAAAAATACACGTGTATCGGCGATTTTCATGTACACGTCAGAATTTTTTTTTTAAGTTTGAAGTTGAAGCTCGTAGTGACCTGTGTGAAAGCCTTTGGACCGATTTTTAACCCTTTTTCAGTGATCCAATCGAGCTGATTTTTGGCAGGCAGACTCGTGGAAATGTCTGTATCACGTCATATTTTTTAAAAAATAGATTTTTATCAATTCTCAGATTTTCCCCAATTTTTATTATTTTTGAAAAAAAAATATTTTTTTCACTTTTCTTAGCATAACTTGAAGAGACTCCAAATTTTTAAACTACTTAAGCGTTACGAAAAAAAAATGTTTTTTGAACTGAAACCTTGACGTGATACAGACATTTCCACGAGTCTGCCTGCCAAAAATCAGCTCGATTGGATCACTGAAAAAGGGTTAAAAATCGGTCGAAAGGCTTTCACAGGCTGGACCAGTAAAATCTGATTTCTACTAATATCTACAAAAAATCGGAAAAATCATTATCATTATGCTGTAGGACATCGTGATGGTCGTCAAGCCCACTACCTTCACAAAGTTTCTTACTTGTTCTTTCAATTTGTTTCTGGTTTCGTTTAGGCTTTCTTCGATTATTTTTTGTTTGCTTTCTGTTTCTCTTGCCTTTTTTTTTTGTACAAGGACGTGCTAAACTTGCAGGGTTTAGACATTGAAGCAATAAAAAGGGGTGAATTTTCCACATGTCTACTACATGTGTAGACACACATGGCTATGTACATAAACCGATGTATTTACGTTGTATATAGTTTATATACATACCGATGTATTCGCATACAGTCAGTGATATAAAATTATATGGCACAGCCAACCAACAAACAAACAAACGACCAAGAACAACAAAAATACTCACCAAACGAGAGAAGAAGAAGAAAAAACAGGACATCATGATGTGTTTGTTTTCAAATACGTTCCTCAGGACATATGAGCACTGCACACACACACACACATACAAGGATACGGCCAAGTATACACGTCTAAAAAGGCTGTAAACCCCTTATAACGCTTAGGACCAGGCAAACGTAGACGTATGAGAAGACGCAACGGCCACAAATAAAAGGAGTACAGCCGTATGTGGTGGATGGGAAGACAGCAACAACAAAAATACACAATTTCAAATGTTTTTGCAAGCATTCAGCCCTTCTTGCCGTAGTCCTGTGCCATATTTATGTCTGAATCGAGGAATGTGTGCCCGGTCCCCGTACTCGTGCTCGTTATAAAGGTTGGGTGGGGTTGCGTTTGTTTGAGTTTGTTATAAAACTTTTATATTTTTTCAATACTTGCGGAGAGGAGAAAGAAACAACACACACACACACACAAAGAAACAGGACACACATGTCATTTGGTGGCTGTTGTCCTTGTTTGTATGTGAATTTAACAAGACGTTAAGGATAACATCATGTACATGTGTGTGTGTGTGTGTGTGATCCATAAGGGTTAGAATTCGTCCAGATGACGGCGGCACAAGGAAAACAAAAAACTAAGAATTCAACGACATACAAAACTTTTGTTATATTTTCGGTTGTTGTGCCATTTTTTTTGTTTTCTTCCTTCCTTTCTTCCATTCTTTCTCTGTCGAAGGGGGGAAAACTTGCTGGACTCCTTTTTAGTGGCGACTCTTTAAGTAATGGATCGTTAAGGCCAAACAAAAGAAATTAAAAGGGGTGCTTAAAGTCTATCGATGCTGTTCATGGTGTCCATGAGATGTCCGACACGTATGTGTATGTGTCTTCGTGTATTTTCATAAGCGAGCGACAGCAGCTTTGGAAAGCATAGCCGCAGCTCGCACAAAATTAGGCTGTTTTGTTTGAAACTTGTGTTGTAAAACGCAATAACTTTAAAAAAAAAATTTTTTTTTAAAAGAGCACAGAAAGGTGTTTTTTTGTCTTTTGGGAAAATTGTTATAGCAAAAATATCTGTAGGAGAACGACTGTGACCTAAAAACAATCGACCAGGGATTTGAAGTTTGGCAAACCTCGACAGAGGAAATACCCGCCCCCACAAAAAATCTACGAAATATTGTTGCAATAAAAAAAACCTAACAAAAAAAATGCTGCTTAATCTCTCTCTTACAACATGTTGATATCTGATTGAGGCTTGTTTTGATATTGAGCTGTGTCCAAAGAAAGCCTTCTGGCACAACTCAGTTTCACAACATAATCCAACCCTTTCGTTCTAGAGTATCAAAAACTTCAACCAAAAACCACAACAAAAACCCCCTTTGAAACCCCTTACTAAAAAAAAACCTCTTTCGGTTACTTACTTGATTGGTTACCGCCGAGCATCCCTTTCATCGGTCATAACCCTTTTTTCAACCCTTTAATCAAACCCAGCCTTATCCTCCAACCCTTTCCTAGCATTTCAATAACTACCATCCCCCCCTAACCCTTTCCCTCTATCATTCACAACATGTTTTTTTTTTATTGATAACCTTCATATTGATTGGTTCATATCCCTATCATCCCTAGCCTTAGGAATAAAGATGAGATATTTTGTGTGTGTGTTGGTGCCTAATGAAACCCGTTTAACAACCCTTTATCAAATTCCATTTAACCCTTTCTCCATTGGTGATTGGTTGGATGGCCTACAAACAACCCTTCATCTTTCTGTATGATCCTTTTTTTATTTGTAAGCATGTTGTTGTTATTGAACCCCCTTTGTGCTGAATTTGCAAAATAAAAAAGTTCTCCGTATGCTTGCAGTGAAGACACATCATTGGTTGGAGTATGGGATGAAATTATGTATATAGTGCCAGCAAAGGGGTTGTAGCGGTGGACATGATCCGAAATTGACTTTGAATAATTTTATCCTTCTGAAACGAAAAAAAAAAGCGATCCTATAAAGGCAACCATGTGAGAGGAGTCACACAAAGACTGCCTCAATGTATTGAGTTTTTTTTTTTCAAAATGCCACCCTAATGTACATTCAATGTTTAATGCTTGTTTATCTATGACATCTTATAAGTCTATGTGTGGGAAAAGAAAGTTTAAACAGATTTTTTTAAATCATTGTGAAAATGCCACCCTAATGTACCGAATGTTTCACGTTTGGTCAAAAGTTTATATGCCCTCGTACACGTTTTCCTCGAGGTAAAACAAAGCGCATATGAATTTCTTAACAAATTGAGTCTTTACAAACTGCCACCCTAATGTACATCAAATGTTTCGTGTTTGGTTGAAGGTTTCTATTTGTCTCTGTACCTCTTTCAAAAGCTCCAAGGTCAAGAAAGTGGAAATGGTGTTATTAAATCAGTGAAATGCCACCCTAATGTACATCGAATGTTTTCGTATTCGGGGGACTTTTCATAAATTAATTGGGGGATTTTTCCGATTTTTTGGGGGGATAGTTAATGTTGGCTTTCTTGGGGATTTTTTCATTAATTTTGGGAATTATTCATAAGTTTTTTCTGTAGCATAAACCAAAATGTGCCGATTTTGTCATTGGAGAATTTTTCATATATTAATTGGGGGATGTTTGCGATTTTTTGGGGGAAATAGTTCTTGGGGAATTTTTTCATTAATTTTGGGAATTATTTATAAGTTTTTTTTTTGCAGCATAACCCAAAATGTGCTGGGAGCGCTTGGCCATTTTTTAATTAATTTTTTTGGGGGATTTTTCCGAATTTGTGGGCAATTTTTCAGTTTGGCCATCTTGGGGAATTTTTTAGCTATTTTTCGGAATTCTTTATTATTTTTGGGGGAGGCAAAGAAACCATTTTCAAGTTCGAACTCCATAAAATGCGATATTGGTTTCCCACAAACCGGTTGTTTCTAATGCGCTCTTTAAATTATAAGTTAATTATGTGAAGAAAAAATAAACAAATTAAATAGCTCTTGGTCTTACACCAGTTTCTCATTTCTTCTCTCTTCATCTCTATCTATCTCTGTCAAAGTACTACCTCAGGCCGAGCTATTTTCAGGCTACTTTGTTTACCATCTACCAACTTTCTTCTCCGCCCCCGCACTTACAATTTTTCCCTTAAGCCTCATTGCGAAAATATTTCCCTACCGAAAAATGTGAAACACATTCATAATTCATTTCAATTCCTTTCTTTTGATGTTAAAATGTGCGTAAATAATTCTCCTTTTCTTGCAAACTAGATATCCTTTTTAAAATATGAACAACATGGAAAAGAGCAAAAGTCCTTCTTTCCACTTTTTTTTTTTTGTTTAATAACATTTCATAAATTGTTGTTTATTCAAATGGCATGCTGGATTTCTTTTCATTCGTTGGACCTTTCAAATGACCTCTTTCCTGCTCAGTGTCCTTTTTTCTATGAAATATTCAAAGGCTACTCCAAAGGATGTATGAAGAAAGCCTTGAACAAATAGAACATATGTGTCAGTTGGACTTTTGTTATAGTTTTATCCAAAGTCGTAGGAGAATCGCATGTTTTAAACCTTTGAATGATGTCCTTTTTGTTGTGCCTTCAAAACGGGGATTAGTTTTTCAAAATTGCTCGTTTATGTAAATTTCTAGGGGGGGGGGGCACATTTTGTTAAGGCCAAGATATGTTAATAAAGATTTATTTCTTTTGTGTGGTTATTGTGTTTAATGTGGGAGGACACACAAAGGATGACATTCGTTTTGGAGTATTAACGTTTTAGACAAAGGTCAGTTAAGACATTTTAGTTTAGAAGGGGTGTTAAGAAGCATTTGGTAAGTTCAAGGAGATGTGTTTCGATTTGAGATTGTCCCTGAAGGGTGGCCAAAGAGGTTAAGAGTCTGGTTTGAAAATATTTTTCTAAGTCTACTCAATCTTCCAGAGAGCAGTTAAGACATTTTAGTTTAAAAGCGGTGTCGTTTTGGTCAAGTGGTGTGTGAAGGAAAAATTTGAGAGATGTGTTTCGATTTGAGATTGTCCCTGAAGGGTGGCCAAAGAGGTTAAGAGTCTGGTTTAAAAATATTTTTCTAAGTAGTTAAGACATTTGAGTTTTAAATTTGATAAGGTCTGGGAGATGTGTTTCGATTTGAGATTGTCCCTGAAGGGTGGCCAAAAGGTTACGATTACAGCTGGTTTTTTCTTTATTTATTTTATTTCATACATTCATAATATTCTGACCAACTAAGTTTCATTTAATATAAATAAACTAGTAAGTTGTACTGCGCCTATGCGCCCGTTGAAATATGGAAAAAAAAATTTTTGTAGAAAAAAAAATTTTTTGTTCAAAAAACAATTTTTTTTGAAAAAAAAAAATTTTATGGAAAAAAAAATTTTTTCTTGAAAAAAAAAATTTGTTGAAAAAAAAATTTTTGTTGGAAAAAAAAAATTTGGAAAAAAAAATTTTGTAAAAAAAGATTTTGTAAAAAAAAAATTTTTGTTGAAAAAAAAATTTTGTAAAAAAAAAAATTTTGTAAAAAAAAAATATTGGAAAAAAAAAATTTGGTAAAAAAAAAAATTTGGGGAAAACACAATTTCTGTACAAAAAAAAAATATTATTTTTTTTATTATTTTTATTTATAGAAAATTATAGAAAGCCTATTTTAATTCCTACGTACTGCGTGACAGAGTCAGTGAATCAGTGTCGAGGGTAAATATATATTAAGATTGTTTTTTAGAAAATACCTAACAATTGTAAATTTTCAATTTACATTAGGTTTAAGTTTTTCTCAGCCTACTCAATCTCCCAGAGATTAACTTACAACTATTGTTCCAATGAATCTCCTTTCCCAACTAACTTCGGTTATTCTTAAAAAGTATTCAAAGCTTAGCTAAGCCAAACTCAAACCTTGGGTTTCGTTTCATTTCTTTTTCGACACATGCAAATTTTGTGTTTGCCCGGCCTTTGAAATTCCTCCTACTCAAGCCCTTTGCGAGACTTAACCCTTAATTACATTTGTTGTTTCGTTTTTCTAATTTCGTTGTTACCAACGCATTTAACTAAACATTAACCCATATAATATTTCCGTTGCTTTCATTTGCCATTAGATACGGCTTTTGCTACCTAGGCGGCAAACTCCTTCTAGCCAAACAAACACTCATTCACGGAACTATTCGGCCGCCCACTCCCCGTGTCACCTTAACGTCCTTATCACAAAATACCAATTCAAGAGTTAAACGCTTACAATTAAACGCACAATAATTTCCGTTCATTTGAAATACTTTTGTCATGAAATAGTTCAGTTTCTATTTCGGTTCGGTTCGGTTTGGCGATTGTTTTTGTTTCTCTTTTTTTTCTTTCATTTCCCCCCGGGGTGAATTCAATCTGAAGCTTTGCTGTCGTACCCTGTTGACCCATTCAAACGGAGCCACACATTTACATATATACAGACATGGTGTATATATGTGTAGCTGGTATACATGTTCATTTATATAAACAACCAGCACTTGAAGCCATTTCGCCCACACCCCTACCGTCAAGTGGCAAACACACGCTGTGTTGCCACCACTATTCTCTGTCCGCCAACCGCTGAGGACTACAAACGTCTACCCTTTGCTTGGCCTAAACTGCACCTCAGCTTAGTTGAAGTTTCCAAGAAAAAGGTTAAATACGCGGTCAACGTTTGTTTTTTTTTTTGGTAATTAAACAGCATACGCTCGAGAAAAAATGTTCACTGAAATGGAATTTAACTTATACTGCGACGCTTGAAGCTACTGAGGGTAAAACGATTTTATCATCGACTAAAACAAAACACCTGTCTCCTCCAGGGACGTTCAACAGAAGTAGTCGGTTTAAACGATCGACCGAAGTCTCTCTAGGTCGACAGAGATCGCTATGATCGCTTTAGGAAGACAGTGGTCGCTGTAAGAAGACAGTGGCAGTTATGAGAAGTCTGTTGTCTCCATGACAATACAGTGGTCACTAAGGGGGTACAGTGGACGCTATAAGAGGGGCCGGTGATCTCTATGAGAAGACACCAGTGGTCGCTGTACGAAAAGAAGGATCGCTATAAAAAGGCAGCGGTCGCTAGGACATCACAGTGGTTGCTATGCAAAGACAGTGTTCGCTGTCAGAAGGCAGTTGAAAGAGAGTGGGATAACCTGGGTATTCCTCATACCGTCTTTTGACCAAGTTTTAGTTTTGAAAAATTATTTTTATGAATTTTGAATTTTCCCTTTCATTTGAAAATGTCTCTCTCGCCTGTAACTCTCACCAAAACAACTCACATTCAGTTCAGTTCAGTTGGCTCATCGTCCCTTTGAGCTTGAGTTTTCTTTGCACGGCAATTTTTCTTTGAGTGTCGAAAGAGAGTGGGATAACCTGGGTATTCCTCATACCGTCTTCTGACCAAGTTTTAGTTTTGAAAAATTATTTTTATGAATTTTGAATTTTCCCTTTCATTTGAAAATGGCTCTCTCGCCTGTAACTCTCACCAAAACAACTCACATTCAGTTCAGTTCAGTTGGCTCATCGTCCCTTTGAGCTTGAATTTTCTTTACACGGAAATTTTTCTTTGAGTGTCGGCCGGGGGAACCCCTTCGTTTTAGTTGCTGTTCATTTCGTTGGGGTTTTTTTTTTTTTGTTAGCTGTCGTTTGAAACATTTCACGGTTCGCGTGTTGTAGCCTTATTTTCGGTACTAGTTTGCTTCGCCTTTCGTTTTCATTCTCATCCATTTCAAATTACAGTTCAATTTTAATTGTGCCATATACACGGGGCAGCCTTCTGTATTGTTGTTGTCGTTGCAGGATTTTTGGATTTTTTGTTGTTGTTGGTGTTTCTGTTTCTCGGAGACACGCAACTAACGCTTGGCAATGTGTTAACTGTAGTTTGACGTGTGTTTCTCCAACCGCCCGTCCATCGTCCCGTCTATTTTCCAGCCGTTGTTAAAGTTGAAAGGCGTGTCCTTGCGCTCTCTTTCATGATATTTACGCACATACGCTAGTCGTAGATTTTTCGTTACGTTCTAGTGTTGATTAATATGACATTTTCGGGTTAACGTTAGTTATAGTTTGCTGGAAAAGGATGGAGTCAACCGATATAGGTGGAGGACATGCAGAGTGAAATGAAATTCTTGTGAAAATGAAAAGAAAGGAAACATTTCTGTCCTTGGTTTCAGTCTGAGACATTTAGTATGTGTCATTTAAAAACTGATTCAACAGAAGTGGAATCTAAATTTGCTACACCAAAGCCGTGATTTTAATAAACGATCCTCGGTTTGCCAACGGAAAACTTCCCAGGTCACCACAGAGAAAGCGTTTATTACGGCACGGCACCCCTGAGAACACTTTTGTCAACTATATTAGCCTAAATTTCCATTAGGCAAAGATTTAATTTCTCTTGTTTCCAAATGTGCTTCCGAGTCATGCAGAGTTTCAGCACTATTGAAATCTAACATCCACGAAATATATTTCTGCAAAATTAAAATCCAAAGTTAATGAAACAGACTAGCAAGTGAGAACCACTTACACTCTCGCTTACAAACCTGCTTCCCCGGAAGCAGTAAAAAAATTTTTTGGGCTCACCCCAAAAAAATCTCACAGCTGTTTAATATACCAAATTCTAAGCTGAACGCTCTACCCAAGGCAACATAAGGGATCCTAGGTGCTTCCGAGTCATGCAGAAATTCAGCAGCATTCACATTTTCCATCTCTAAGTGACGTTATGACTTATTTTTCTGTAAGGAACATCAAACCTTATTGGAGCAGGTTTGCTAAGTGATACTCACTTACAAACCTGCTTCTTCGGAAGCAGTATATATTTGTTTGCAAGTCTCGACCGGCTCTTGCAGCCCTTGGTCAACCTCGAGGTGGAAAATTGCCTTTTTACAGCAATTTCCGGTCTAGTCCTTTAAATCATTTCTCTACTACGAGGGAATTTAAACCAAACGCCATGGATTTGTTGGGATTTGTTGTTGCTATTTAATCACACAACTTAAGGGCATGTTTCAGCATGCAAACAAACAGATGAAGAACTTATTTTATTTTATTTCGTTGCGTACTTTTAACAAAACGAGAAAAAAACACACACATTGGCAATGGTCAGGCGGGGAGAAGAGACCTAGGACCAACCCAAACGCCAGGACACACACACACACAAGAATTAGAGAGAGAGAGAAAAAGAAACAAAACGCAATTCTAACATCATCAAACGTAAAATAATATTAAAAGAAATTAAAATTATACACAATGAAATGGAATGAATTGAAATGAAATGTAGATGACGATGGTGATGGTGATGATGAGGAGTCGGAGTCGGAGGACATTTGAAAACTAAGGGCTCTAAATACGATGATATTTGCCAAAGAACTCAACAAAAGCTCCAACAAGAATAATAAAAAACAACAACAAAAAAGTACTTTTCCACCCAAAAAAAAAAAACTGTACACATTTTACGGAAAAAAACGAAGAAAATAAAACGAAACTTATTTCAAAGGTGGTGTGGAGATAACAACACGGCCAAAAGGACTGAATTCCATGGCGTGGTGTGGTGTGGGAATGGGATGCTTGGGATGGGGGTGTTGTTGGGGTAAACAAAGGATCAAAACAACGGTAATGGCAACAGCACCAAAACGCTGGGGTATTAATTGTTTTTGAAGAGCCCCCATTATAACTACGACGAATAAGTACACAAATGTTGGCCGCCGTTTGGAATGGGGTCCTAATGCAAAAGGGTGGCATTTTGAGGAATGAGAGAACTGACAAGGCAGACAATTGTGTAAACATTTTGCTGTACTAGACTGTGCAAACATTTAATCGGAAAGGCGTTGGCAATAGAAAGTTAAAAAAAGAAAGAAATACATTTGCATTTCATATCTGTTTTTTTTTTTTAAATAAAAAAAATAGTAACGAACAATTTTACAAAAAAAAAATTTTTTTTCAAAAAATTTAAAAGTTTATTTTTATTATTTTTTAATCGGAAAGGACATAAATCGGACATTCTCATTTAATTTTTTTGGAAATATTTTTTTTTTTGAATAGGAAACTATTTTTTTCAAAAGAAGAACAATTTTATAATGAAAAAAAAATTCACCTAAATTTTTTTTTTTCAAAAAAATAAAAAATGTCGATCCTTTTTTTTTTTTAATGGGAAAGGCGTTAGCCATAGAATGCTAAAAAAAGAAAGAAATACATTTTCATTTCCTGTACGTTCATTTTTAAATTAAAAAAAAAATGTTATGAAAATATTTTTTTTTTCAATAGGAAACTATTTTTTTAAAAGCTCAATTTTATAATTGAAAAAAAAATTCACATACTTTTTTTTTCATAAAATGAAAAAAAATATTTTCTTTTACTTTTTTAATCGGAAATTAGAAATTTTAAACAAAGAATATATCATTCATAGCTGGATTTTTTTAAAAACATTCACAAGATTTTTTTTTAAAAAAATAAGAACAAATTTTGTAACTGAAGAAAAAAAAATTACCAAAAACAATTTTTTTTTAAAAATTAAAGTATATTTTCATTTCATAACTGTTTTTTAAATAAAAAAAATTTGATGAAATTTTTTTTTTATTTTCTATATGAAAAAAAAATTCAATTAAATTGTTTTTTTTTTCCAAAAATTTAAAAAAAATATTTTTTTTTATTTTATAAACGGAAAGAACTCGTTTTTTTTAATTTATAAAAAAAAAACTTTTATGGAAATATTTTTTTTTTTTTTTTTGATAGGAAACTTTTTCTTAAAGGAGGAACATTTTATAACTAAAAAAAAAACTGAAAAAAAAATGTTTTTTCATAAAATTAAAAAAACTGCCATCGTTTTTTAATCGGAAATAGCATTAGAAAGTTAAAAAAAGAAAGAAATATATTTTCATTTCATATCTGTTTTTTTTAAATTAAAAAAAAAATTTCATCAAATTAAGTTTTTTTAATAGGAAACTATTTTTTTAAAAAAAGCTCAATTTTATAATTGAAAAAAAAAATCACCCGCATTTTTTTGGATAGGAAACTTTTTATTTACAAAGATTAAAAATTTTATAACTGAAAAAAAAAAAAAAAATTACAAAAAAAATTCTTTTTTTAAACAAATTAAAAAAAAATGAAAAGAAAGAAACAAAATTCAAATACAAAAAACAATTTTTGTGGCAATAATTTTTTTTTATTTTTAGTAATAAACACATTTTTTAAAAAAAAAAAAAAAGAAAATGTTTTCAAAAAATTAAAAAAAAATCCTATTTTTATTTTTTAATCGCAAAGGCTATTAGAAATAGAAATTTAAAAAAAAGATACAAAATTCAATTTCTTTTTTTTTATTCCTGGTTTTTTTTTAAAATTTTTTTTTTTTTAATAGGAAACTATTTTTTTTAAAGAAGAACAATTTTATAATTAAAAAAAAAATGAAAAATAAAAAAAAATTCAATTAACATTTTTTTTATCAAAAAATTGCAGAAGTTCGAAAACCTACGTTCATTTTTTAATCGGAAATTGTAAAAAAAAAAAATTAATGAAATACTGTTTTTTTTTATTTTCAATAGGAAACTATTTAAAAAAAATATAATTGAAAAAAAAATTAAAAAAAAGAAATTTCACCTAACTACCCATTGCAAAACTCTGTTTTTGAGAGTACGAAACTTGCATCACTCCACCCATAACACCGCCTTTATAATTTTAAATTTTTTGTTGTTGTTGTTTTTTTTTTTTTGGTTTTATGAAATGCTTAGAAAATCATTTGAAGAAAGGTTGCCACGTTACTTTTGCAAAACTTAAATGATGTAATATGATTTCTTTACACTTAAGTTCGGTGTGAGCGTGTGTATTGTGTGCTACGTTTCTTTCATAATGTCCTTTCTTCTTCTGTGGGTATTTTTTCCTCCAGTTTTTTCTGTTGTTGTTCTGCTGCTGCTGCTAAAGCTAATCATGTTGCGTTTTGGCTTTTAACATTACTCTCTATAAATTTTCCGAAATGTAATTTTTGCAATTAAAACAGAACAAAATCTTACGCCAACTCATAAACAACATGAAGAGATGAAGCACCGAACGCAAAGCACCGGCTATCTGTTGATGGTGATGATGATGATGGTGGTGGTGGTGGCGGTGGCAGAGATTGGGGTAGAGAGCGATGGTCTTCTGGTTTTAGGCTATAATGTCCTGTACGCATTACGCGTTGCTAAAGATGTTGTTAATAACGTTAAGATGGACTGGCAAACAACTTCGGCACGAGCAAAAGTTTAAATTATAACAAAATAAAAATAAACAGCTCGCCAAGTTTTGCAATAGAAGATGACGATGAAGGAGACGTTGTTGGGCAACAAGAAATTATGGCTGTTGAAATTAAAAATACGCAACGGAAATACGCTTCCAATGAAAAGGATGTTTGCTTGAGTTGCTCCCAACAAGAATTTTAATTAATTTGAAGGAAAAAAGAACCAACAATAACAACAACATCGGTGCAAAAGCAGAAGGATGTCATATCCGGTGAGTACAAATCTAGGGATATTTCTTGGGGGTGGGGGCAATCAACACTTAGGCGGACACAAAAAGGCATGCTCCATAAATCCTACCTTAATCCCCCTATCCCTCTCAGGTCTTCAGTTATCCCCAAAATAGAATCGATACAATATTTGCAGTCTTCGATTTTTTTTACAGATTTTTTAAAAAAAAAAACAAGTTTTACCTTTGAAAATACAAAAATAATTTTCACATATTTTTGATTAAAAGCGATTTTAAAATTTTTTCGATTTTTTAAAAAAAAAAAGTTTTACCTTTGAAAACACAAAAACAATTTTCATATATTTTTGATTAAAATCGATTTTATAAATTTTTCGATTTTTGTTTTTAAAAACACAAAAACAATTTTCATATATTTTTGATTAAAAGCGATTTTTTAAATTTTTCGATTTTTGTTTTTAAAAAAAAAAAAAAGTTTTACCTTCAAAAACACAAAAACTATTTTCATATATTTTTGATTAAAAGCGACTTTTTTAAAAAAAAAAAAAAAAAGTTTTACCTTTGAAAACACAAAAACAATTTTCATATATTTTTGATTAAAAACTATTTTTTAAATTTTTCGATTTTTTTTTTTAAAAAAAAAGTTTTACCTTTGAAAACACAAAAACAGTTTTCATATATTTTTGATTAAAAACTATTTTTTAAATTTTTCGATTTTTTTTTTTAAAAAAAAAGTTTTACCTTTGAAAACACAAAAACAGTTTTCATATATTTTTGATTAAAAGCGATTTTTTAAATTTTTCGATTTTTTTTTTTTAAAAAAAAAATTTTAGCTTTGAAAATACAAAAACAATTTTCATATATTTTTGATTAAAAACGAAAAAAAATTTTAGCTTTGAAAATACAAAAACAATTTTCATATATTTTTGATTAAAAGCGATTTTTTAAATTTGTCGATTTTTTTTTTAAAAAAAAATTTTACATTTGAAAACACAAAAACAATTTTCATAGATTTTTGATTAAAAGCGATTTTTTAAATTTTTCGATTTTTTTTAAAAAAAAAAAAAAAGTTTTACCTTTGAAAACACAAAAACAATTTTCATATATTTTTGATTAAAAGCGATTTTTTAAATTTTTCGATTTTTTTTTTAAAAAAAAAAAAGTTTTGCCTTTAAAAACACAAAAACAGTTTTCATATATTTTTGATTAAAAGCTATTTTATATATTTTTCGATTTTTTTTAAAAAAAAAAGTTTTACCTTTGAAAACACAAAAACAACTTTCATATATTTTTGATTAAAAGCAATTTTTTAAATTTTTCGATTTTTTTAAAAAAAAAAAAAGTTTTGCCTTTAAAAACACAAAAACAGTTTTCATATATTTTTGATTAAAAGCGATTTTTTAAATTTTTCGATTTTTTTTTTAAAAAAAAAGTTTTACGTTTGAAAACACAAAAACAATTTTCATATATTTTTGATTAAAAGCGATTTTATAAATTTTTCAATTTTTTCCAGATTTTTTTTTTATTTTAAAAAACACGAAAACAATTTATACACATTTTTCTTAACAAAGCTGTTTACAATTTCTCCTAATACGGGGGTAATACTTTTTTTCCAGATTTTTTTTTTTAAATCTTTTTTGGATTAAATTTTCCTTACTTGTAGTAAAGCTACACAGCATGTGAATTAAAGTAGATATGGCTTTTCCCATATTACTATTTACAATATAATTCCGACATAAATAATCCTTCACAAACATTCAATTAATTCCATTTAATTGCATGCAATAATTCTTCATCAACAATTTATGAACTCTAAAAACTAAAAGAATCCCTCCACGGGAAGACTCCCAGCCATGGCAATATTTTCCCAAACATATGAACATTTTCAATAAAATTTCAATATAAAAACATTTCCATTTGTCACCAATCATCGACTCGCCGAATGATTGACGGTGGTAGTTCGAATCAGCCATCATTACAACATTCCATCAACCGTTCGCTGTACTGTACGGCTTCATTTAATGTTTATCCTCCAGGACCGCATGCGGTTTAATTTGCAATAAAAATCATAACCATAATGGGTTTCTCAACAAGAAATGCACACACACACACACTCTTTTCATGTATTTCGTTTTTAATTTTTATGATCGTCATAGAAGAAGAGATCCGTTAAAAAAAACAACAACAACAACATAAGAACACAAATAAACAAACTATTCAATTATTTCTAGGAAATAAAAATAATGAAATATCCTTTAATAGTGGTTTCTTATGACTTCATAACAATTATAAGGATATGATGCCCAAGTAAGTAGAGTACTGGCAAAAAAGTGTCCTGTGGTTTAAAATGCTTTGTGTAATCGAGTGTTTATGTTATGGGACAATTTTACGGCGGTGAGAGCAAACAAAAAAACAAAATTAAGACCAAACACATGTAAAGGCACACATACACGGCATAGTAAAACCTTAAAGTCTACTCCAAAGTAAGTGATGCAATAGACCTAAATATAATGCTGCCCGTAAAGAATTCTTTCAAATATTCGAAAAAAAAACTAAACTTCTAATCGCTTAATTCGAAAATATCTCAGTTCCATCACAAATACTCGTATTAACCCTGCATGCCCAATGGTCTTTCATTTCACTTTTCTTAGCATAACTTGAAGAGACTCCAATTTTTTAAACTACTTAAGCGTTACGAAAAAAAATGTTTTTTGAACTGAAACCTTAAAAAAAACGATAACCATATAAAAAAAAATTTAGGAAAATCTGAGAATTGATAAAAATCTATTTTTGAAAAAATTTGACGTGATACAGACATTTCCACGAGTCTGCCTGCCAAAAATCAGCTCGATTGGATCACTGAAAAAGGGTTAAAAAATCGGTCCAAAGGCTTTCACACAGGCCACTACGAGCTTCATACTTCAAAATTTAAAAAAAAAAAAAAATCTGAAGTGCACATGAAAATCACCGATACATGTGTATTTTTATCCCCTTTCCGAAAAAGTAAATTTGGTTCATAGGACAGAATGTGTGTAACACGGTGTTATTCCTAATTATTTATATATTTTATTATTATTTATAATCTTAATCTTATTCGTCTTCTTCTCCATCTTTTCTTGATCGTCTTCTTCTTATTATTCCTAGTCTTATTCATCTTCTTCCTCTTCCTATTCGTCTTCATCTTATTATTATTCTTGTACTTATTCTTATTATTCATATTCTTAATCTTATTCGTCTTAATCTTCTTCCACTTCTTCTTCTTCATTTTTTCTTAATCGTCTTCTTCTTATTATTCCTAATCTTATTCGTCTTCTTACTCTTCCTCATCATCTGCATAGTCCTCATCATCTTTTTATTCTTATTCATATTCATATTCTTATTCGTCTTCTCCTTCATCTTAGTATTCGTCTTCTGCTTCTTATTATTATTATTCACATTCTTAATCTTATTCGTCTTCTTCTTATTATTCCTAATCTTATTCGTCGTCTTCCTCTTCCCCTTCCTATTCATCTTCATAGTCCTCTTCATCTTCATCTTCTTATTCCGATTCTTATTCATCTTCTTACTCTTCATCTTCATAGTCCTCTTCATCTTTTTATTCTTATTTTTATTCGTCTTCTCCTTCATCTTAGTATTCGTCTTCTGCTTCTTATTATTATTATTCATATTCTTAATCTTATTCGTCTTCTTCTTGTTATTCCTAATCTTATTCGTCTTCTTCCTCTTCCCCTTCCTCTTCATCTTCATAGTCCTCTTCTTCTTCATCTTCTTATTCTTATTCCGATTCTTATTCGTCTTCTTCCTCATCTTCTTATTCGTCTTCTGCTTCTTCTTATTATTATTCATATTCTTAATATTATTCGTCTTCTTCTTTTTCATATTTTTCTTTTCTTCTTCATCTTCTTCTTCATAATTTTTTCTTAATCGTCTTCTTCCTCTTCCCCTTACTCTTCATCTTCATAGTCCTCTTCATATTTTTATTCTTATTCATATTCTTAATCTTATTCGTCTTCTTCTTATTCTTCGTCTTCTTCTTCGTCATATTTTTCCTTTGTTTCTTCATCTTCTTCCACTTCTTCATAATTTTTTCTTAATCGTCTTCTTCTTATTATTCCTAATCTTATTCGTCTTCTTCCACTTCCCCTTCCTCTTCATCTTCATAGTCCTCTTCATCTTCTTATTCTGATTCTTATTTTTATTTTTAATCTTATTCTTATTCGCCTTCCTCCTCTTCATCTTCATATTCTTATTCGTCTTCTTCTTATTATTATTATTTATATTCTATTCATATTCTTAATATTATTCGTCTTCTTCTTCTTCATATTTTTCTTTTCTTCTTCATCTTCTTCTTAATTTTTTCTTAATCGTCTTCTTATTATTCCTAATCTTATTCCTCTCCATCTTCATAGTCATATTCTTATTCTTCTTATTATTCGTCTTCTTCTTCTTCCTCTTCACCTTTTTCTTATTCTTCACCTTTTCCTTATTCGTCTTCTTCCTGTTCTTCATATTCTTTTTTGTCTTCTTCTTTATCCTCTTCTTCTTCTCCATTTACGTCTTATTCTTCTTCTTCTTCTTCATCATCATCTTCATCTTCATTTTTCTTCCTCTTCTTCTGAATAAAACCGTTAGAGACCTAAGGGCGTTCTTTTCGGAACGATAGAGTCGAACTCTACACCGGCTTGGTGTATCGATCGATCTGACACGATGCACTCATCTCGAAACTTTCATTTTCCTTTCATATCCAGTTTTATCACAGACGGCTCTATACGTGTTCGTTCTGTTCTCTCGCGTTCTCCTTTTAATTGTCTTATGTTCATTGGCGATCCGTTGGGTCAGACTGTGAACGCAATCTACTTTTCGGCCGATGAGAGGAACCTCGTATTAATTTGACCATCTGCCAAGTCCTGGGGAGTTCTATCCATAGTTGACACACTGAACCGCGACTTGGCGATAAATTATGAGTGGGTACAGATGAACAGATTCGATTTTAATCCGTCCCCAGACCCAAGGCAATTTGTTGTCAGAAAAATGTCCACTGATTCAGCATCTGCTCTTCGGATATCCGTCGTCTAGTCCATGATATTAGGACTTTCAGTCGGGACATGCGGCTATCCAGTGACTCTCAACCGTTCACTGTAATGGCTCTTATAGTAATGGCTCTCAATAAAATATATGACAAAAACAGGAAAGCCCAAGGAAGGCTTCATTGTATTGTGTTAGTTGGCCCGCCTCACCCTCGCGAAATACACCAGTGTCCAATAAAGATGGTCGGAAGGACATCCTTGCTGTCAAAACGTTTTGATTCACTCGACGCGGTTAATTAATCTGAGCATGTCTTCGTTTATTGTACTCTCTAACTGTCAGGGCAACCCTTTTCCTGTCAATTTTCCCCGACACATAATCACACACATTAAACATTAATTATCACTTAATTAGTGTGCTCTCATCATGCCCTTTAGCTAGCAACCCTTTTTTGTCCCCCCGCCCCGTATCGATGACACTCCAAGCGAGCACTCCACCAACACCGTCGACAATTAGCGTTTGCAATGCAATCCTTTTTCGGCGACGACAACCCTTGCGTATAATCGCATCATCCGCCGTAGTTTTGCCTGTGTCTGTGGTGTCATGTTTAATGGGCCATTAAATTGCAACCCTGTTGAATGTTGAACGGCATAATTTCTGTTCGGCGCGGCCCGATGCGGTTACTCGGTCGAATGAAAGGGTTAGGACAGCAAACAACCCTTCAGTTGTTGATGGCTTCCTTCAAGTGATGCGCATTAAAAAGAGTTAAATGCATGTTTGGAGCAAAACGAAAGGATTACGTTGAAATGATTAAGGGAACAGGGGAGGGGTGGGTCAATGTCATTGATAACTCAACAGGTAAGAGAGTGTTATGGGAATGAAGGGAATGTATTGCGGGAATTCCATTGGTGCCGTTTTAGATTGAGGTATGTTCTCTTCAGTATATCTTGTTAGGCGGATTCATTGACAGGCTATCAACGCAATGGCTGGACAGCCTGATTGGCGGGCATAATCTGATCAAACACACTGGTGACCGGTCAAACGGTCGGGCGAATTGTGGAACCGCTTGAAATCGACTGCCACAATTTGGCACCAAATTACCTAAAAAAAACAACTCCAGACGCCCCTCTCTCCACACTTCACATAACCAGGAATTAACCGACGAAAGTCACCGAAATCTTCACGAATAATCCACAACCAATTTGATTACAATGAAATGAAATTTCGCCCAAGACATTCACAGAATACTCACATCAACCGATAATGAAGAAATCATAAAAAAGCCAACTGTACGAAAACAGCCAAACAACATCCCATAAAGGATAATCGATATTGGCTTATAAAGAAAGGCCTACAGTACAGTCGAAGTACAGTAGAAAGAACCAGAAGTCCCAGCAAAAGGGTATAACCAAGAAAAAACCCACACAGAACAATTGCAAGTCTATCGAAATATCCACAGCAACAAAAATTGACATCAATGACGACATATAATTTAACGTTTCATTGGCATTTTCGATTAAGGCTAAAGGAAAGCAAGAAAATATATATATAAATTGTCAGTATCATTGGTATACGAAGGACTCGTATGCACGTGCGTGTATGTGGTAGTTTATGTGAATGTGACACAATGTCACACAATTAAAGGAATGCCACAAAAACGAAATTTTTATCTACTCCAAGAGCAACTGCCGCAGGCTTTTACGTCCTTCCACAAGGAAGGAGTAGAAAACTACAAAACCCCATATCCTTTCCACTCACACACACCCACATTATGGGCAACATATAAAACGAAGTCTATCATTTTGCTTATTACGGATAAGAAAGAGAACATACACGAAGACACAAAAAAAAAAAGAAATCGAAATGAAATCAAAGCCCTTTGAAGGGTTTAGGCAGTGGAGCTTGGGAGTGGGGAGTGGGGGAGTATGCGGTGGCAGAAACAATGGAAATTGTGAAGGAGTTCACCATGAATGGCCTACGTCTTCGTATATGCCAGGCTCACACACACGCACGGACGCCCGATTCGATGATTACGAGCTGTAGATAAAAAACAAACAGTTATGGCCAAATAAATTGACTTGTCCTTTATTAGTCGCTGGTCGTTTGTAGAAGGATATCAATGGAAAGCCTACGGAAGGCTTCATGGTATTGTGCCTAGTTGGTGGACGCCCCTCCCCCTCCTCACCATCAAAAAATACCGCAGTGTCCAATATTTTGTTAACTTCTGGGGCGAGCTTGTCTTTAGAAAATCTCTGGTGTAATGCAATTTTTACCGGACAGAAATTATGCAATTAATTTTCATTTCGATTAAAGCTAAATAAATATGATATGTATACTAAAAATGAAATAATTTTAATAAACAAAGAGATCCAATTCAAATGCTACAGGCTTACATATAAGTGGCTAGAGAAAAAACCTACAAAGAAACGAGAGAAAAACAAATAAATACATATATATTTTAAGAGCTCTGGTAGACGAGTTGGTAGCGTGATTGTCTATCAACGAGGGGCTTGTGGGTTCGATTCTTACCAGAGACTTTGGTCTGTCCATATGGCCTGTGTCACCCGGTTTACCCTTGGACCCAAAATTAGAATATAAATTTACTTTGTATTGTAATTAATAATAAATAAATAAATAAAATAATTTTAAATTTTTTAAAATTTAATTCAATTAAATCGGGCTAGTGGTTCCCGAGTTATGCCGGACGAAACAAATTAACCAAAAAATTTTTTTTAAAATTTAAAACAAAAACCAAACGAAAAAAAAATTTTTTATTGCGTTTTTCGAGTTCATGTCAAGGTTATCTACACAGAAAAAATTATCGCATCCGGAGTACATGAAATTTTTTTCATTTTGTTGAGTAGTGTTATTGTTGATGGTGTTCACGTTTATGATTTCGTTCACGTTTTCGAATCCTGCAATTTTGCAACAAGATAGTGTTGTTTTATCACTGAAAGGAACTTCTATTAATTAATTCAGTACTCAATATTTTAAAAAAAATTGTTTCAGTTTGTGTAAAGAATAACTAAAATTAGTTGTTATCTTTATTAGAGACCTCTGTCTGGACAATATGCATAGAGAGAAAAATTAACCTTATATAAGGTTAACTTAACCATAAATAAACATGATTTGGAGTCTACGTTATATATGGTTAATTTGAACATATTCTTGTTGACTGGTATTTAACAATAATAATAGTTAATTTAACTACTCCCTGGTTGAATTTTTTAACCATGAAACTGGTTGATATAAAAATAATTATTCTTGTTTTAACAATGCATTGTTGCATTTTTTAACCTTGAAAATTGTTAATATAAAAATTTCATTGTTAATTTATTGAAACAATGCATGCTCAATTTAACAACGCGATCGTTAATATTATTAAATACTACAGTGTTTGCTTGTGTTGTTCGAGATCGTTGATTTATTTCTATTTCTTTGCAGAAATATAAATTTTCCAAAAAAGCTTCACGAATTGTGTTTGCTTTGATTGCAGGCAAGGTTTCGGTAGCTGTCACAGTTCTTCATCGTTACCCATGTGCAATGATTTCTGCAGCAATTGTTGGTATAATAAGTGTCCTAACTCTATGCGAGTGAACGAGAACTACTGTTTAGTAGCCCATATCCCCAAAAAATCAAGCAGTAAAGCAAAGACGTACATTACAAAGCAACAGCTCAACAAGCAGTGAAGATAGTATTTGATGGTGGTTTTCCATTCCAATTCCATTCCAATTCCATTCCAATTCCATTCCAATTCCATTCCAATTCCATTCCAATTCCATTCCAATTCCATTCCAATTCCATTCCAATTCCATTCCAATTCCATTCCAATTCCATTCCATTCCAATTCCATTCCAATTCCATTCCAATTCCATTCCAATTCCAATTCCAATTCCAATTCCAATTCCAATTCCATTCCATTCCATTCCATTCCATTCCATTCCATTCCATTCCATTCCATTCCATTCCAATTCCATTCCAATTCCATTCCAATTCCATTCCAATTCCATTCCAATTCCATTCCAATTCCATTCCAATTCCATTCCAATTCCATTCCATTCCACTCCAATTCCATTCCAATTGCATTCCAATTCCATTCTAATTCCATTCCATTCCATTCCAATTCCATTCCAATTCCATTCGATTCCAATTCCAATTCCATTCCATTCCATTCCATTCCATTCCATTCCATTCCATTCCATTCCATTCGATTCCAATTCCATTCCATTCCATTCCATTCCATTCCATTCCATTCCATTCCATTCCATTCCATTCCAATTCCATTCCATTCCAATTCCATTCCAATTCCATTCCAATTCCATTCCAATTCCATTCCATTCCAATTCCATTCCAATTCCATTCCATTCCAATCCAATCCAATCCATTCCAATCCATTCCATTCCATTCCAATTCCAATTCCATTCCCATTCCAATTCCATTCAAATTCCATTCCAATTCCATTCCAATTCCATTCAAATTCCATTCCAATTCCATTCCATTCCAATTCCATTCCAATTCCATTCCAATTCCATTCCAATTCCATTCCAATTCCAATTCCATTCCCATTCCATTCCAATTCCAACTCCATTCCAATTCCATTCCAATTCCATTCCAATTCCATTCCAATTCCATTCCAATTCCATTCCAATTCCATTCCAATTCCATTCCAATTCCATTCCAATTCCATTCCAATTCCATTCCAATTCCATTCCAATTCCATTCCAATTCCATTCCAATTCCATTCCAATTCCATTCCAATTCCATTCCAATTCCATTCCAATTCCATTCCAATTCCATTCCAATTCCATTCCAATTCCATTCCAATTCCATTCCAATTCCAATTCCATTCCAATTACATTCCAATTACATTGCATTCCATTCCAATTCCAATTCCAATTCCAATTCCAATTCCAATTCCAATTCCAATTCCAATTCCAATTCCAATTCCATTCCATTCCATTCCATTCCATTCCATTCCATTCCCATTCCATTCCATTCCCATTCCATTCCAATTCCAATTCCATTCCAATTCCATTCCAATTCCATTCCAATTCCATTCCAATTCCATTCCAAATCCATTTCAATTCCATTCCAAATCCATTCCAATTCCATTCCATTTTATTTAATTTTATTTTAGTATCTCCATCTGTATTAACGGGTACCCAAGGTTGGCCGCATCCTTCTAAAAGACAAATGCTTTAGAAAAAAGTGCGTGCTTAGTAGCAGCAACACTTACCAACCGGTGTCCTTTGTCCCATGTTTCTTACCTCTTTCATAACAAGCCGGCACAATGGAATAGTGCGTAGTGGCAGCCGGCCTTGTTAACTTGCGCTAGAATGTGTGTGTTTCGGCCACTGCTACGACTACGGCAGCGATAATGGCTGGTGACCATAAAAAAACAACAAACGCATTTTATTTAAGGGTCAATTGGGAATAGGAATGTCCCATCCGCCTGTATGTGTGTCGTCGGAACAAACTATGGCCCGATAATAACATGGTAAAGATTTTGATTTTGTCCTTTGATTATGTACGGTGCGGTATGTGTGTGAGTGTGAGTGTAAGTGTGCGTGTGTTGGTGCTGTAACAATCCCATCAATTGCGTGCGCATCATTACATTGTAACAGCATTGGTGTAGGTGAGTGTAAGTGTGTGTGTGTGGACTTGTGCCAGGCATTCGTGTGTCCCTTTGGCTGCGATACAATTAAAACGACAGCCATAATGACTGCAAGATGTGTTCACCTGTTCGACCGAGAGCGAATTGGTTAAAATAGTTGTAGTATTTCGGTTTATTTTATCTTTGGCACTCCAGAGTTATTATTGAACGCATAAATTTCTTTAAATATTGATCCAATTAAATTGGGTTTCCTTTCTGCTTCTTCATCTTCTTCGTCTATTTTTTTTTTTTTTGGGTTTTAATCCTTGAATATGGCGGTGGCGGTCGCAATGGTGAAGGTGAGCCTGAGTGTGAGTTGCAGCTTGGACCATTTAAATGGTGTGTGGGGTCTGGCCTAACCTTTTGTTTGCTTTTCGTTTTGTGGTCTTGTTTTTGGCGGTTTGTTTTGTTCTTGTAGTTTGTTGTTGTTGCTATCTTAGGTCTTAACCTTGTTATTAGTTTTTTTTTGTCTTGTGTTCTGGTTTTCCTCAGTGAACAAAAAAAAAACCGAAATTGGTTGCCATGTTAATGATGGGGTTCGGTTCAATTTGTGCCGTGAATTATGTGTCAGTCGACAGGTGTAGGTTATAATTTTCATTCATTTTTATCGGTTTCTTGGTGTGTAGGGAGTAGCGAGTGGTCAACGATTATAATTATTTCATTTGGAATTATGGAGGACATGTCAGGAGACAAGGGGTTGTAGTTTTGGTGTTATCCTTACTTTTTTTTTTTTTGTGAAACGATAAAATAAATCTTTGGTGTAACTAGAATTGGATGAGGAGAACTTAATTTAGATGACTATTGAGTCAAGTGGTATTTGGTCTACTGTTTACAAATTGAGTAGGAATGAGTTTGGCAAAGGGGTTTTAGAATGATTTCCAAGCAGTTTTTAAATGTTTGGGTGACAACAAACTGCACTGGGTCTTCCGTTAATATTTTTGAAAATTTCAAATATTTTCGAGTCTGACAAATTTTCAATTAAAATCAAATCCGTTAATATTTTTGAAAATTGCAAATATTTACGAGTCTGACAAGTTTTGTATTAAAATCAAATCTGTTAATATTTTTGAAAATTTCAAATATTTTTGAGTCTGACATGTTTTGTATTAAAATCAAATCCGTTTATATTTTTGAAAATTTCAAATATTTTCGAGTCTGACATGTTTTGTATTAAAATCAAATCCGTTAATATTTTTGAAAATTTGAAATATTTTCGAGTCTGACATGTTTTGTATTAAAATCAAATCCGTTAATATTTTTGAAAATTTCAAATATTTTTGAGTCTGACATGTTTTGTATTAAAATCAAATCCGTTAATATTTTTTAAATATTTTCCAGTCTGACAAGTTTTGTATTAAAATCAAATCCGTTAATATTTTTGAAAATTTCAAATATTTTTGAGTCTGACATGTTTTGTATTAAAATCAAATCCGTTAATATTTTTTAAATATTTCCGAGTCTGACAAGTTTTCTATTAAAATCAAATCCGTTTATATTTTTCGAAAATTTCAAATACTTTCGAGTCTGACATGTTTTGTATTAAAATCAAATCCGTTAATATTTTTTAAATATTTTCGAGTCTGACAAGTTTTCTATTAAAATCAAATCCGTTTATATTTTTCGAAAATTTCAAATATTTTCGAGTCTGACAAGTTTTCTATTAAAACCAAATCCGTTAATATTTTTTAAATATTTTCGAGTCTGACAAGTTTTCTATTAAAAGCAAATCCGTTTATATTTTTCGAAAATTTCAAATATTTTCGAGTCTGACATGTTTTATATTAAAATCAAATCCGTTAATATTTTTGAAAATTTTAAATATTTTTGAGTCTGACATGTTTTGTATTAAAATCAAATCCGTTAATATTTTTGAAAATTTGAAATATTTTCGAGTCTGACAAGTTTTCTATTAAAAGCAAATCCGTTTATATTTTTCGAAAATTTCAAATATTTTCGAGTCTGACAAGTTTTCTATTAAAATCAAATTCGTTAATATTTTTGAAAATTTTAAATATTTTCTAGTCTGACAAGTTTTGTATTAGAATCAAATCCGTTAATATTTTTGAAAATTTCAACTATTTTCGATTATATGAACTCTTATTTATCGTTGCGATAGAGCATATGAATAGTGGACGGGTATACAATTATCAAAATATTGTTAACTAGCAAGTTGTAATGCGCCTATGGCGTCCGTTGAAATACGGAAAAAAAATTTTGTTGAAAAAAAAAAAATTTGTTGAAAAAAAAATTTTGTTGGAAAAAAAAATTTTTTTCTTGAAAATTTTTGTTGAAAAAAAAAATTTGGAAAACAATTTTAAATTTTTTATTATTATTATTTATAGAAAATTAAAATTATAGAATGCCTATTTAAATTCCTACGTACTGCGTGACAGAGTCAGTGAATCAGTGTCGAGGGTAAATATATATTAAGATGACCCGCTGAAGTCAGAGTCGGCTACGGAGTTGGAGTCGTAGTCGAGCAATTTTAGATCGATTCCACAGCCCTGATCTCTCCATTTGAATCCAATGATAAATCATTGAGTTGGTCAGTCATCGCGGATGAGTTTTTTAGCCACGTAAAACTTGTCTAGAAAAGCATTGGCCGTTCGGAGCCGGCTTAAGCCCTCCAATCAACATGTCATTAGAGACAGATTTATTTGTTGATTTTGAAAATTTCGAAGATACCCAGTCAGTCAAATTGGGCCAGTTTTTCATACTAATAATTTTTAGGTAACATTTCAGTTTTTGTTTATGGGGCATTTTTCAAATGGACAATGAAAAATTACTTAATTTTCTATTTATGGGAAACTTTTCGTTTTTTCCGGGGATATTTTCATAAAAAAAGTCAATCATATATTTTTTTTTTGTAATGTTGTTTTTTTTTGTGATCCATTTCACAAGAGGATAATTGTTAATTTTTAAAATTAAAAAAAAAAAAGTTTATATGTGTTTGCCTCTTCATCACTTCTCTGCAAGCTGTGAGCGATATAATTTCTGTACTGACTGACCGGGACCCAAGGGTTTAAACCAGGGCTGTGGAGACGAGATACCAGTCAGTGAGTATACAAATTATAACGAGCATAACTCTCAGATTTGAGAGAAGTTACTCCTTCAAGGCATTTTTTTCAATTTACATTTGAATTTCCATTTTTTTTTTCCAATGTAAAGCAATTTTTCATTAAAACAATAGTCCCCAAAAGGGATAAAGATCTTGTTTTTTTTTGTGTTTGTTTTCTTTGAAGGCAAATTAAGAAATTTCACTTTAACTCCTTTCTTTGGTGTCTGGCTTGAACGGCCGAAAGGGATTCCAGAGTTTTGGAATTCGTAGGACAACATTAATCATTTCTATTGTGAGTTAATTAATTGAAATAGAAACATAATAAACAAAACATAAATTAAACGGAAAACAATTCATTGTCAGACAAATAAAACAACACCTTTGACACACCAAGAAAAAAACAGAAGAAAACACACGTTACACATAAAAGGCTTTAAACAGCGAACACTACCTGTAGCGAATGGGGTACGACAGGACTACTCCAGTAGTTCGAACTTGTGCATGCAAAGCAATTAATCATGTGTGGGACTTAAATACACAACAACAACAACAACAATTAAAATTGTAACAAACTAAAAAAAAAGTAATTCAAAAAAGAAACGTGCAAAAGGTGCATAGCAAATGAGCAGCGTCTAAGGAGCTCTGAAGACGCAGCAGGACTTTGAAATGTAGAGTCGTAACACAAAACCATTAGAATTTTGTTTGGCGAAATTTCACTTTGTAAGCGTATTTTGGTCAACTTGATGTGAGTGTCCATGTGCGTTGTTGCACATGACAGACAGTTGAGGCGGCTTCTTTTGTTTGTGTTTTGGCCTAAAAGACAACTGGACACAGCAATGGCCAACAAAAGATTGCAATATTGTTATGCCGGTCGGAACCGGTCGCCGTTTGCTGCCGCATGTTGCATGTGGCGTTATTTATTATCGTCTTGTGTACAACTCTTGTTCTAGTCATTTCTCCTGTACTCGTTTTGCTCGTCTTCTTTTTGGTCATTGTTTTTCCCCTGTAATTTTACTTCCAACTTTTTGGTTGCACAAAAACTGCCTTCTTGGAAGATTTTAAGTACTGTTTGCCGTTGCCGTTTATTATCCTCTTTTGTCTGGCGATAATTGTTACAAATGATTGAAGAGTTTCCATAAAATGCCAATTCGTATTCTCAATTCACCTGCTCACGTGTGTTATATGGATCACTTTGTTTAGATAACATTTTTCTTCTATTTTTGTGACTTATCGAAATTTTTTTTTTTTTTTTTTGGACACATGTCAAAGGTCTGTGAGCAGGTGAAGTTTTGGGTTATTAAATGCTTGCGGAGAGATATTAAATCAATCATATTTTCGGGAAATGCAAGGTTATGTCATGCTGTCGTGCTGTCCTGCAGGATACGGCTGCAATTGGAGTTAGGAATGTTCAGAGACATTTTCGGAGGGCTAAGGGAAATCATTCGCCACCCTTTGTTCGCTGTACCAACTAATATGGGGGGGTAAGACAAATTCGAATACCCTAGCATTTATTTTAGCCTCAGTACAAAAATTTAACTACCAGCACATTCATGTATTTTCCTACTTCTAGTAGGAAATCAAACTGAAATTGAGAATCAAATTGTATACCACGATATTTATGCCACAAAATATACCCCAACAAATATTAGGGGTAAGACAAATTGGAATACGCTAGCATTTGTTTTAGCCTCAATATAAGTTGGTAGTCCAGTACAAATTTTAATAACCGGTACTTTCCTACTAGAAAAGTCGCTGGTGAACAGTTCATCCAAAACTCCTCGGCAGAAGGACATTGAAATTTGCTCCGGCAATTTTTCTAAGATCTATCACAAATCTCTGATCATTGTGAAATTTAAATTGAGAATCAAATTGTATACCACGATATTTATGCCACATACGATTGGCCTCAAGATCTTTCAACAAACACTCACACACACACACATGCACAATATCCATCCTGTTCTCTGTCCTTGATGCTGACTAACAACGCACTCGGCTTGCTCCGCTGTGAATCGTGAGTTGAGTCTGAGCGCGTGCAGTGGAGGTGTTGCCCAAAGCGGCAGATGATGCCGATGAAAGGTAGGAAAACGTTTCCGCTTTCAAGTGAAAGTAAGAAACAACAATGACGATTAACGATTATAAAATAAAATCAATAAGATATGTATTTATTGACAAGAAGACGCTAAAGAAAAGTGAAAATTCTGACAATAAACGAGGGCACCTTCGAAAGGGCGATAGCGGAGGCGTTTTTGCTCAGTGTTGGGGGGGGGGGCAGAGTTTGAGCCCCTAATTGCAGGAAATGTGTAATTAGAGAACTTTCCCAAAAGAAAAGGAAATTCCTAGAAATCGAATTAAAAGGACCTCCATTAACACGTGCTTGGGTCATAAGACGATGTGTATATTTGCCACAAAGACAAAACAGAATATCCGCCATTAAAATATGTTGGGAATATTCTAAGCAACAAAGACATTAAAATCATGTTCATTAAAATAGTTTGGGAAAAACTTAAAATCATGTTCATTAAAATAGTTTGAGAATCTTCTAAGCAACATAGAGAAGACAAAATATCCGCCTTTGAATTTTTTTTGGAAAATTTCCCAACAAACCACCGATCAATGAAACTATTAATCGACCAAGGAAGCCAGGCAGCTCCACTTAACCATCAGAGTTTATCGAACAAGGATCGATGCCGTTTCTCATACACACCTGCCCTGTTTGTCACCTTAAGGTCCTTTGTAGTTTGACCGGTGGAGACCTTTCCTAAGTGTGGTGGTACGCGAGTAACCTTTTTTTCTTTGTCACATCACTTTATGACCTTCATCTGAAACCATAAATAAAGCGGACGACATTAAATGTCCCAACGATCGAAAGGTTTGCGGGTGGCTGACTGGTGACTGTTTAGTGACTGGAGTCATTAAAGCTGGAATGAACGAACGCAGGAAAAAAAATAACTAGTTTAGAAGAATGAGTCAATGGCAATAAACAGGAGTCAGTTGTGGTTTGGAATTTTTTTGGTTAATTCTTTTTCTGTTTGGAATATATTAAAGCTGGAATATGTGACATGGTTTAGATAGTAAATTATGTCTGGCATATATTTATAATGCATAGGAATATTAGGGTGCCTGCAGAGTTTTTTTTAAGACAGAGAAAATTCCACAAAAATGGGTTAGAGAAGACCTGACATTGCTAAACATTTTTTAAGAAGGCTGAGTGTTTATTAAGTGATTTTAAACTCAGTTTAAACTTTAAAGACCTAAAAATTCCTCAAGGAATTATATTCTGGAGCAATTATTTTATTTGGAAAAACTAAACTATACTTTTTGAACAGAAGAAAAATATTGACATGAAACACATTGTGACCTCCTCATCTTACTAGGAGATAAACTTATTCTGTGAAGTCAAGCCTACGTATTTATGTTACTTTGGAAATTACTTGTCCATGTTGTCCTTGCCATAACTTAAAGTTCTAACAAAATGGATCGTATTGTCTCATGGAGTTGACTGGTCAACACTTGCCCTGAATAATACCTTCGCCATATAATTAACCACCAAACTAAATTAACTTCAAGACATTCGGTGAGAAGAATTACAATATCTCACAAGATAAGACCAAATTCCCCTGCTCTGGCCTGTAATCACACAATCATAAATTAAATATTTGACAAATCCAAACACAACCACTAATTATCCTTTTCCATTTCATTCATCGCTCGCCGCCAGCACCACCACGAAACACTTGTAAAATATTTACTCAAGTCTTAACCAAATTGCAGCCATTCACAATGTCCACTGGCCGAGTATTCAAATAAGCCGCCAACTAACAAGCGCAGTCCTAACAACCCCACCCCCGCCACCTTTACCAAAGACACAGGAAGAATCCTTAAGAATGTCTTTAAGACATATGACGTTGCCTATCTGTCGCAGTGCGTTCTGCTCAAATGAATTCATGTGAAAATATTTCTGTGCTATTTTTTCCACCCCTCATACCCTCTTGCACAAAATGGAAAAAAGTTACATATTTTTCACACAATAATTAAAAAATAATGAAATGTGAAAAAGGAAGAAGGAAGTGCCAAAGACGGCGACGGCGACGACAACAGAAGACGGTGTCCCAAACCCGAGTCACAAAAAGAAACAAAACGTTTGCTATGCAAATGACAGTCCAATGTCCGGTCATCATTTACGCCATCTTTAAGTTGGCCAACAAAACTCTCTCACACACACACACACTCACACGTCCCACAAATGGAAGTCCTGCAAAGATAAAAAGGACTTTTGCAGACACTTGTACGAGTACTAGTCGCTCATATTAATGACAATGGCCAACAATGGCTAATTAAAAATAATTCGTGTGCGTGTGTGTGTGTGGGAGTTGGAGGAGGTCGGTATGACAAGGTGGTTACATTTTAAATAGTGAGAAAAAAAAATAAAATAAACTGAAATAAAATAAAATAAAATAAAATAAAATAAAATAAAATAAAATAAAATAAAATAAAATAAAATAAAATAAAATAAAATAAAATAAAATAAAATAAAATAAAATAAAATAAAATAAAATAAAATAAAATAAAATAAAATAAAATAAAATAAAATAAAATAAAATAAAATAAAATAAAATAAAATAAAATAAAATAAAATAAAATAAAATAAAATAAAATAAAATAAAATAAAATAAAATAAAATAAAATAAAATAAAATAAAATAAAATAAAATAAAATAAAATAAAATAAAATAAAATAAAATAAAATAAAATAAAATAAAATAAAATAAAATAAAATAAAATAAAATAAAATAAAATTAAATTAAAATAAAATAACTGCTGTCGTCAAGCTTCCTATAAACCTTTGAATTTTGTTCGGAACTTAATACCAGCTCTCATATGCCTCAGATCTTCCAACTAGATGGCTCAGTCCCGACCAACTGGAGTCCGTAGGAACTTGCAAACTCCTACTAAGTAAAAACCCGATAGGTGGGAGTTTGTCTGGTGGTGAATTGAATCCAGAAGTCTGTTTTTTCGATAGTTTCTTTGATATCCAAATGGACTACAGAGTCTAAGTGAGTTTGCCTATAAAGACGGTCACTCCAACGAAAGATATCCAAAGATAATATTACCCTCTGGCAGGGCATATTTCAGAAACTAAAAAAACATCAATAATGTGTTTGGAATGTTCTTGTGTACATCTTTTGAAACTCTAGAAAGACCTACATAGTTAACAAAAATGTTTAGGAATTCCTTGCACAATCTTTTTGGATCCTAAGGAGATTTTATTGTATTTGAGCACCCTAAGGCCTATGGTGGACTCCCTGTGGACTCTCTGTGGACTCCTAGTGCACTAAGCATCTTATTTCCATATTGGGAAAACCATGAGAAAGTAATAAAAAAGATGAAGGATTCTTTAGGTAAACTCCAAGTAGAAATTGTTTAAACATTTCTTTGATATTTTATTTAGAATTTACCACAATTTCCATAAACACCTTCGTTTTTTACAATTATCGAAAAAAATACCAAAAACTGTCCAACAAATTCAACGTTGTGGAAAAATGTTGTCACTATTTGGAAAATCATTGAGATTTTAATAATTGGCCCAGAAAAAAAAACAGAAGAAATGATATCTGGAAACAAATGCAAACACGCGAAAATTAAAAGGTTTTCTCCAACTTGGCCATGGCTGGCTGGTTGGCCTGTCACAGACCATTCACAGGGTGGTGGGGGCCACTGGGAGGAGGTACATGATGTTACTTTGTTTTTTTTTCCAGTGTCCGCCGCCTCTAAATTTCTTTGATGGTGAAATGGTGATAAATTAAAAATATTTTACTTTTGTGTGTGTGCATGTGTTTTTTTTTTTTTAATTTTCTTTCTTTAAATTTTTTTCTACTTGTCAGCGGCAATTCGGTGAAGCCTCCTTTTGTCATGGCCGAGATAAGGATTCGTCGTTGTTATTCTGGGCGAATGTTCTTGGTGAGCTTTCACAAAAAAAAAAAACCCAAAAAAAAAAACACTGAAAATCCTTGAGTTTTTCCCCACTTTTTAAGAAGTTGTTGTTTGTGTTTCTTTTGTTTGAATCTGGCAAAGTTTCATTCTCATTGTAGTCGTATTTGTAGTTACTGTTTGTCTGTTTTTCTTCTCGGGCCTTGTTGTAGGGAAAAACTCGGCCCACAGCACAGCATCGGTGGAAAACAAAAGCCTTTGGTTTTTCTGTTTTTTTTTTTTTTAAGAACATTTCTGTGAATTATTTTCTTTATGTTTCATTAGCTTTGTGAGCTACGAGCGTTTGTATTTTTTTTGTTTATATGACACATGGGGTTGCTGTTGTTGATTACAGGTTGGTGGTGGATGGTTGGACTCGTTGCGTTTCCCTGGCCCGGTAAATATTTCATCATTTGCTAGGTAGTCGACCATGCACATACAATTTGTTAATTCTGTTAACCATTGAGGTGGACAGTGGTTTGAATGGTTTCGTTTTGGAAGGAAAATTAATAAAAAAAAACTGGGTCTATTTACTATTTACCATTAACTATTTACTATTAACTATTAACTATTAACTATTTACTATTAACTTTTTACTATTTCTTTATTTCACAAAATAATTTTAACCATTTACTATTAACTATTAACTATTAACCATTAACTCTTGACCATTTACTATTTACTATTTACTATTTACTATTTACTATATACTATTTACTATTTACTATTTACTATTAACTATTTACTATTAACTATTTACTATTTACCATTAACTATTATTTACTTTTTACTATTTACTATTTACTATTTACTATTTACTATTTACTATTTACTATTTACTATTTACTATTTACTATTTACTATTTACTATTTACTATTTACTATTTACTATTTACTATTTACTATTTACTATTTACTATTTACTATTTACTATTTACTATTTACTATTTACTATTTACTATTTACTATTTACTATTTACTATTTACTATTTACTATTTACTATTTACTATTTACTATTTACTATTTACTATTTACTATTTACTATTTACTATTTACTATTTACTATTTACTATTTACTATTTACTATTTACTATTTACTATTTACTATTTACTATTTACTATTTACTATTTACTATTTACTATTTACTATTTACTATTTACTATTTACTATTTACTATTTACTATTTACTATTTACTATTTACTATTTACTATTAACTATTAACCATTAACTATTATCCATTTACTATTATCCATTTACTATTAACTAGTAACCATTTACTATTAACTATTTACTATTAACTACTAACCATTTACTATTAAAGATTTACTATTAACCATTTACTATTAACTATTAACCATTTACTATTTTCTAGTTTCTATTTACTATTTACGAAAATTCAACAAATGTTTTTAATATCGTAAGGGATCTCTCTCCTACTAAACTTCCCAGTGAGAAGAAATCTTCAGAGACAAAATTTCTCCGCCTTAGACTAATTCCATGTCCGCCAGCCACACCACTGTTCATCTAAGAGCCCTACCAAAGAAAAACATTGCGTTCTCCTCCTTTTTCCACCAAATAATTCTATTTGGTTGAAAACAGAAATCCTTTGTAAACAAATCCAAGAGGCCCCCGTCAATCAAGACACCAAATAGTGAGTACAAAACTACTCCAAGAGTCGTTGGTTTTCATAATTTAAAACTTTCCCTCTTTCTCTTTTCCTTTTTTAGAGGAGGGGGTTTTTTTCTCTTCTCTGCTTAGGATTCGTGGTAGACTTTTAAGTTTTGTTTATTTCGCCTTAGCTTAAATTAGGGACACAACACACACACACACCAAGAAAACTTGTGAAAAACTTGAGTGGAGGCAAACATGAAGACAATGGAAACCCACGACCATGGCAACTGAGAAATATGCGTTTAGGAAAAATTCTTCATTTTGTGCCGGGTCATTATTTATCTGCAGAAAGAATGAAAGAAGAAGAAAAGAAAAGTTGGCCAGTTTTGTTTCGTTGTGTTATAATCATGGCATGAATGTTGATGTACAAATGACATAGCACCCCCAGAGAGATGGACTAACTGGGCCGGACCGGAGAACGTGCAGGAACAACACCATCATCAGTAGGCATATTAACTAAGCAACTCATCGGTTGAGCTAAGGGGAGAGGTGGGAGGGCGAGATATGGGTTGAAAAAATAATCAAGCCAACAACCTCACCTCACACCTTTTTTTTGGTGTCCTCGGAAATATTTGCTAGCTCAGTTGGTTTTCTGCATTTTTTTTTTTTTTGTTGGAAAGGGGGGGGTGTTGGTTGTGAAAGAAGAAAAATTAAAATTAGCCGCGATTTTTCTTAACGTTACTGACAAATTCCTCAGCTTCCAAGTCCATTGTTTCGTTATTATTACGTGTTTTTTTTTTGTCAGGACTATTTTGGCAATTTTTCATTAGAATGCCAACTTTTTATTTTTAACTGTTCAAAGGGAGGCCATACAAACAACGGACGCGAAAGGAGGGAAATTGTTGTGTTGCGATGCCCTACAGTGACCGGGAGGATAAAGATGCCGATGAGCAAGAAAAGGAGACACACTTTTTGACAAATCTTCCTGTCGAATCCTGACGTAGAAGGAGAGACTTAGAGCATATTCTACGACCAAAGTTTCAATCTGACCCATCTCAAGTCTTAGAAATACTACAGCACCAGTTCTTTACCACCTTTAGAGTCTAGGACTATTGAAATTTCGCCACCGATACGATTAGGTAAAGAGGATTTTAAATCTCAGTGCAACCTTTAGCCTTCTCAAGGCTAATGGAAAATATAAGACTGAGAGGACCAAAGGTTCAATCGGGCCCGCCTTCAGTCTGAAAACCTTATTACCATACAGCAGGTTTGTATACCAGTAAAACGATATACTTCACCGACCGATGGTACTGATTTTGGATGAAGTCTCAGTTATGAATTCCATAAAGTCTTTGGTATAAAAGACAATAATTTATTTACATTATAGAATACAACATGCTGAAATGGAATCAATTGGTATGCCAGTAACTAATTCGAACTTAATAGGAAGACCAGTAACAGGTTGTAAACTTAAATTAAGAGGCGATGCTCTGAAGGCTGACGAGGATGAGAAACATTTAAAAAACTGTGATTACCTGAGATTTTTAAGACCATTTCTAGTTGACCAGCTTTGAACTGAAAGAGGGCACTTTAAGGTCGATGTGAATGCAATTGGTTTCTTTTTATTCAATTAATACTCTGCATTTCCCCTTAAACATTACGCTCTTACGCATTAACGAGGGTGTTTCTGCGAATTCATAATATTTAATAAGAAGGTAGTGATTATAAAATCGAAAGATATAATTTGAAAAAAAAAAATCTGATTTGTTTTATAGATACTTTAACGGTATCTGTTCGTCAGATATCCGTCGTCTGGTCCCTGAAGTTAGAACATTTAGCCGGAATACACGGCTATCCAGGGTCTCTCATCCGTTCATTGTGAAATGGCCGGTTGACCGGACGCCGCACTATAGAGAAAATTCGTTCTTTAGCCGAACCGTTCGTATGTGGAATAATCTTCCAGCAAATGTGTTTCCTGCCAGTTGTCACATTCAGAAATTCAAAACAAATGTGAACAAACACTACGCCCTCTTTCCTCCTTCTGATACCCTAGTTTCCTTCCGCTATTTTATATTTTATGTTTTAAATTTTATATTTTGTATTTTATATTTTATATTTTATATTTTACATTTTATATTATATGTTTTATATTTTAAATTTTATATTTTATATTTTATAATTTATATTTTATATTTTACATTTTATATTTTATATTTCATATTTTATATTTTACATTTTATATTTTATATTTCATATTTTATATTTTATATTTTATATTTTATATTTTATATTTTATAATTTATATTTTATATTTTAAAATTTTTATTTTAAATTTTATATTTTAAATTTTATATTTTTTTTTTTATATTTTATATTTCATATTTTATATTTTATATTTTATATTTCATATTTTATATTTTATAATTTATATTTTATATTATAAAATTTTTATTTTAAATTTTATATTTTAAATTTTATATTTTTTTTTTTATTTTTTATTTTATATTTTATATTTTACATTTTATATTTTTATTTTTATTTTTTATTTTATATTTTAAATTTTATATTTTATAGTTTATATTTTACATTTTACATTTTATATTTTATATTTTGTATTTTATATTTTATATTTTATATTTTATATTTTATATTTTATATTTTATATTTTATATTTTATATTTTGTATTTTATATTTTATATTTTATATTTTAAATTTTTTATTTTAAATTTTATATTTTAAATTTTATATTTTTTATATTATATTTTATATTATATATTTTATATTTTACATTTTATATTATATGTTTTATATTTTAAATTTTATATTTTATATTTTATAATTTATATTTTATATTTTATATTTTACATTTTATATTTTATACTTTATATCTCATATTTTATATTTTACATTTTATATTTTATCTTTTATATTTTATATTTTATATTTTATATTTTATAATTTATATTTTATATTTTACATTTTATATTTTATATTTCATATTTTACATTTTATATTTCATATTTTATATTTTATATTTTAAAATTTTTATTTTAAATTTTATATTTTAAATTTTATATTTTTTTTTTTATTTTTTATTTTATATTTTATATTTTACATTTTATATTTTTATTTTATATTTTAAATTTTATATTTTATATTTTATATTTTACATTTTACATTTTATATTTTGTATTTTATATTTTATATTTTATATTTTGTATTTTGTATTTTTTATTTTATATTTTAAATTTTTTATTTTAAATTTTATATTTTATATTTTATATTTTATATTTTATATTTTATATTTTATATTTTATATTTTATATTTTATATTTTATATTTTATATTTTATATTTTATATTTTATATTTTATATTTTATATTTTATATTTTATATTTTATATTTTATATTTTATATTTTATATTTTATATTTTATATTTTATATTTTATATTTTATATTTTATATTTTATATTTTATATTTTATATTTTATATTTTATATTTTATATTTTATATTTTATATTTTACATTTTATATTTTATATTTTTATTTTATATTTTAAATTTTAAATTTTATATTTTATAGTTTATATTTTACATTTTATATTTTATATTTTATATTTTATATTTTATATTTTATATTTTATATTTTATATTTTATATTTTATATTTTATATTTTATATTTTATATTTTATATTTTATATTTTATATTTTATATTTTATATTTTATATTTTATATTTTATATTTTATATTTTATATTTTATATTTTATATTTTATATTTTATATTTTATATTTTATATTTTATATTTTATATTTTATATTTTATATTTTATATTTTATATTTTATATTTTATATTTTATATTTTATATTTTATATTTTATATTTTATATTTTATATTTTATATTTTATATTTTATATTTTATATTTTATATTTTATATTTTATATTTTATATTTTATATTTTATATTTTATATTTTATATTTTATATTTTATATTTTATATTTTATATTTTATATTTTATATTTTATATTTTATATTTTATATTTTATATTTTATATTTTATATTTTATATTTTATATTTTATATTTTATATTTTATATTTTATATTTTATATTTTATATTTTATATTTTATATTTTATATTTTATATTTTATATTTTATATTTTATATTTTATATTTTATATTTTATATTTAAGATTTTATATTTTACATTTTATATTTTATATTTAATATTTTATTTTTTATATTTTATATTTAAGATTTTATATTTCATATTTTGTATTTTATATTTTGTATTTTATATTTTACATTTTATATTTTTTATTTTTTATTTTATATTTTACATTTTATATTTTATATTTTTTATTTTATATTATATTTTTTTTATTTTATATTTTGTATTTTATATTTTACATTTTACATTTTATATTTTTTATTTTATATTTTACATTTTATATTTTTTATTTTTTATTTTATATTTTATATTTTAAATTTTATATTTTATTTTTTTTATTTTATATTTTGTATTTTACATTTTACATTTTATATTTTATATTTTATATTTTATATTTTATTTTTTATATTTTATATTTAAGATTTTATATTTCATATTTTGTATTTTCTATTTTATTATTATTTTTATATTTCCTTTAAAATCTTTTCAAACCTCAACTCATTTCCAACAAAATACTTTCCTAACAGCCCACGTGCTAACCACCAAATCAACTGCGTCACCAGCAGCAACATCAGCATTACCAGCACAGTTGTTCCACATGTTCCTTCTTCTTCATTTGGACGCTTACATATCCTTTTCAAAATTTCTTAAAAAGTTCCTATTGTTCGGTGCTGAGAAATTACGGTGGCGAAAAGAGATAGAGGAAGTGTCCTGGGAAGGGTAGGGTAAGGGGCGGCCAATGAAAAAAATGAACATGTTTTGTTTTTGTTTAGTTTGGAGGCATTTTCCATTAAAATTCCACCATTTTTATGAGTTAAAAACTCCTAATTCACATTTTAAGCAGCAGAACCTACAGCGTGTACCAAACACGATTCACGAATTTCGGCGGGGTGTAGGGAGAGCCACTGTACCTAATCGAATGACTCGGGGAAGGGGTGTAAATACATTATGGCAGTTTTTTTTTAATAACTGGAAAAACTTTTGGTTATACTTTGGGCAGCACCTACGAAGCAGTGGACTAATTTTTCCACTTCGATTTCGACATCATAAGGGAAAGAATGATGATAGAATCAAAAGACATTGTAGGAATGTCCTGGCAAATAGGTGCCGTTTTGGGCTGAGTAAAGAATTCACGAATAGTGTCACCTCTCGACGAACCGGGAATACCGAGACTATGATGGAGTGTCCAAGTGGTAGAAGACATGATAACACGAAGCAGAGAAAACTTTCACAAGACCCAGTAGCTTGAAAATTATTTTCTACGCAGCTCAAGAACAATAAGAAATTTCAGAATCAACAAGTTATGAATTGAGAAAAACTACACCCAATGTACTGGACTTTTTGTGACAAATAACCGTGTTGTTGTCCTCAAAGGATGGTTAATTTTTAGAATTTTTATAATTTGAGATTATTTTTAATAGTTATGAATTTGCGGTCATTTTAATCGGAAATCTTTCACATAATGTTGACTTCCAGACTCCGTTGCTAATTAAATATGCTCAACCACAGACCTTTCAGTTATCGAATTGAATCCAAATTTTTCAAATTATTCGGCCTACATTGAAAGTAGCAGTGCTTGCCGCCAACCCCCCAAAAAAAATCATATTTAAGCATGGAAAATAAATACTTCGCACAACACAACTCAACTTGTTTTCATTACTTTTATTTTTAATTTATCATCGGTGCGAGAGAATAAAAGAACGGTTTGCCTGTTGTTGTTGTTGGCATTGTGTTTATTTTTCATCATTTCAGAAATGAAAACTCATTTACATAGCCGAGCCAACTGAAAAAGCAATTCATCTGCCGCAGAAGTAAAGAAAACACACACCAAAACACGGGGTTGACATTAAGGACATTAATGAAAAGTTCCAAAGCAGCTTCGCGAAAAAAAAACGCTATTTAAGCATTTCGTTAATGTCAACCGAGCGAAAGGAAAAAATGAAGAGAAAAGACTTTTTGTCCTGGGGTCATTTCATTGGGGTAATTTTTTTCTTCTTAATTTTTTTTCTTTATCACTCGGATTTTTTTTTTTTTTTGGTTTTTCATTGAAAATTTTCACCCACACCGCCACTCTCTCACTTGCCCTGTTGGCTTGCAATAGGCCTCCATGGTAACTCTTGCAAAAACAACACGACTGAAAGTTCCTTTCTATGGACGCTTGTTTTCTTTTTGTCAAGTGTGGGGTTTCAAAAGAAAATGCTGGGTTCGTTTTTTGTTTTGTTTGGGAAATTTTGAGTCCTTTATTACAAGTTTTTGATCTTATGACATTTTGTTGTTGTTGGCGTTGCTTTTCTTCGTTTTTTTTTTAAAAAAAAAACCATGAGTGGGTGGACAATATTTTCCATGGAAATGGTTGGCATTTTAATTGCTTCACTTGGACAATGAAATGGGGAAATAAGTGGGGTCAGGCCAGGACTGCCCATGAAATGGCATCCTTCATTGAGTAATTACTTGTTACGCACTTGGATTGTTGTTTTTCTTTTCGTTGTTGTTGTTGTTTTTTACTAATTTGCCATCAAAAGTTTTCAAGCACTGAAACGGAATACAAATAGAATAGTAACAATTCAGTCAGAATTGTAGAAGAGAGGTGATGTCTCCTTTACCATTTCAATTGAAATCATATAATCACCCACTAGCAGGACGAATTTGTCAGGGAGATCTACAAGCAATTCAATCATCACTGAAGCCTCACACATTTTCATTCTCCGAACTTCGAAAAGTATTTCGTGGATTTTATTGATGATTTCTGGTGTGTAGACATCTTCTGATCGGCCTGAAAAATGCTGGGGAAAATCTTCAGCAGTTTTTTGCAATGCATTGAATTAGTACCGGCTTACCATGGCAATGGGCATGAGCCCTAATACATGTCATTTTCCTATGTTAATTCACATTTTCCGAATCTGGTCCATAGAATTTGGATTGAACAGAATCTTTCAGAAAATTCTTCATCCGGAATAATTCTATTAACAGAGCAATAGAAAAAAACCGACCACCCTTTCCCTTCCCCCTTTAACATGTACGCAGTTTCCAATTTCCAACGGTCACAACGTACACACCTGCTTCAAGTAGAAAACCAAAAACTCCTAAAGCAAAAAACCCACCACTTTCAATTTACAGTTTTTAATTTTTACAAAATTCCCAACAAAAAAAAATACACAAAAAAAACGAGTAAAAATCTCGGAAAAAAACACCCGAAATAAAATCAAAATTCACACACATGCGCGGGACAAATTAAAGCATCAATCGAACAAATCAATGAACGGCGATAATAATAGAACAGGACAAATCAAAAGGATAATCACGGCCTCCGATGTTGCGAACACAATCAGTAACAACAAATAATAATAATAATAACTACAACAGCAAGAACAACAATAGCAAAAGCAATGATGACAATGATAATAACGACAGCGATTTTGATGATGATGACGATGACGTGGACGATAAAAGAGGGAAGCACACACAAAAAAAATGAAAATGAAATGAACCCATTACGCACGCCACCAGAATGGACGAACGAATTACCCCGTTATGGGCCACAACAATTGAAACCGAAAGGATAAAATCAGACGGACCGAAAGACAGTCCGACACACGCCACAAAAAAAATAGGAGGAAAAAACTCTTAAAAAATGGGTTGAAAATTCAAAAAAAAAAAAAACACGCACACACAACATTTTGAAATTCTAAACTCACACTGTAAAATTTGCCAAGGACACGCACACGCTTTGAATCCTTTTTTTTGGCAGAAATTAAGGGTCGTTTTTTTAAACTCCACAATTTTTTACTAAAAAATAGACACATTTTCACCCAAAAGAAATACAAAAACCAAGTGAGAATAGACGCACTGACAGCACAACAAAAGGACCTACAAATCACAGACAACAACAACAGCAACTACAGCGGACGGAATGTGAAATTCGCCACTCGTGCGTGGTTAATTGTTGCATTTTGTTTTTGTTTTTGCTGTTTTTTGTTTTATTGTAGGCTGCCAACAAAAAAAAAATGACTGATGTCGTATTGATTATAGGGTTGAACACGACTAACGAACGGATGAAAGGATAAACGTTTTCCTGAGAGCGCACACTTTGAGCATGTGCCACGGCAAGCACCGACAACAACAACGATTGCTCTACATAAGCGGGAGGATAAAAGGATTTAAATTTTTTTTTTGTAAATTCTGCCCAATTTTTGAAAAAGTTTGCAAAAGGCAGCAAAATAACGAATTTTTCGGACAAACCCTCCCCCCACACCAGGATGCATTAGGATGTTATACATTTCCTCAGCAGGACACATTAGGGTTGGGATATTTTGGAAATTTCAAAGGGAAATTGTTAAGGTTATATTTTCCTTACGACCATTTTAGAGGCGTAGGCGGTTAATTAAGTTGTCTGGGCATTTTTTTCGGGAAAAAGAAAAAGAAAGAATTTTTTTTAGAAAAAGAAAGAATTCGTTTCCTTAAAAAAATGTTTTTTTTATCAAAAAAAAAAAAAAATTTTTTATATCTCAAGATTTTTTTTTATCAGAAGAAGTATTTTTTTTTTTTCAAAAAAAGAACTCTTTTTTTTTAAAAAAGAAATATTTTTTTCAAAAAAAGAAAAAAAAATATTTAAGAAGAAAGTCTTTTTTTTTAAAAAAAATATTTTTTTTCCTAATAAGAAAGAATTTTTTCCAAAAAAAAAAAAGAAAGAATGTTTTTTAAAAAAGGAAAGAAAGATTTTTTTTTTAAAAAGAATAGAAAGAACTTTTTTGTCAAAAAAAAGAGAACTTTTTTGTCAAAAAAAAGAGAACTTTTTTGTCAAAAAAAAGAGAACTTTTTTGTCAAAAAAAGAAAGAATTTTTATTTAAAAAACAAAAGAAAGGAAAGGAAAGAATTTTTAAAAAAAAAATGTTTTAGAAAAAAAAAACAATTTTTTAAAAAAAAAAATTAAAAGAAAATTTTTTTTTTTAGAAAAATAAAGAATTTTTCTTTTTCAAAAAAAAGTATTTTTTTGTAAAAAAAAAATTTTAAAAAAGAAAAAAAAGTATTTTTTTTTTAAAAAATATTTTTTTTCCAAATAAGAAAGAATTTTTTTTCAAAAAAAAGAAAATATTTTTTTAAAAAAGAAAAGAAAGAATGTTTTTTTAAAAAATAAAAGAAAGAATTTTTTTATAAAAGAAAAGAAAAAAAATTTTTTTTACAAGAATAGAAAGGAAAGTATTTTTTTAAAAAAAAAAAAGAGAATTTTTTTAGAAAAAAAAGAGAATTTTTTTAGAAAAAAAAAGAGAATTTTTTTTTAAAAAAAAGATTTTGTTTTAGAAAAAAAGAGAATTTTTTTAAAAAAAAAAAAAGATTTTAAAGAAAATTTTTTTTTAGAAAAAGAAAGAATTTTTTTTTCACAAAATGATTTTTTTTTTTAAAGAAAGAAAGATTATATTGTCAAAAAAAAGAAAAACAAAATATTGTTGAAAAAAAGATTTTTTTTAAAAAAAAAAAAATTTTTTTTTAGTAAATAGATGTTTTAGAAAAAGAAGGAAAATTAAAGTAAAATTAAAAAAAAAAAAAATTTTGTGTTCAAAAAAAAAGAAATAATTTTTTTTCTTTAAAAAAAACAAAATTTTCTCTTCAAAAAAAAAATAAAGCATTTTTTTTTCTTTAAAAAAAGTTTTGTTTTTTATCAAAAAAGAAAGCATTTTTTTTCTAAAAAAAAAGTTTTTTTACCAAAAAAAAAGAATTTTCTTTCTTTCACAGAGAATTTTTCCAAGAAAAAAAATTTTCAAAAAAAAAAGAATTTTTGTCATTTAAAAAAAAAAATGTTATTTTTTTTAAAAAAAAAATCAAAAAATTTAGATTATTTTTTTTTGAAAAGAAGGAAAATGTGTATTAAAAAAATGTTTTCTTCAAAAACAAGAACAAATTTTTTTCTTCGAAAATTTCAAAATAGTAAGTATTTGTTTTTTATGAAAGGCCATGGTGTGGCAGGTATTGTGTGCGACTACCAGACAACAGAAACCAGGTTCGAAACCTGGTAAGACCATCACAGTTCCACATCAGCTCCTTCATAGAATGTCAATGGAATTAAGTACGTATTTCCGACAGCGCACATTTCTGCCAATCCTCCTACAAGTGGTGACAACCCTACAGTCCGCAACGTGAGTGTTTACATGCGACTGAAGTGGAAAGGGGTGTGTGTTGTTTGCTCGTCTAGCCAAATAAAAGGGGTTGGGCAACAAATACACTCAAATACCAGGATGAAGACGGCGATAATGATGATGTTACTACTGGTGACGATTATGATGATGATCATGATGATGAGGACGAAGACGACAATGACGCCGACCAGGCTTATTGTTATTACACACATGCCTACATCCATTCGTATGCATGTATGTATATGTGTGTGTCTATCGTATAGTGGCCAGTGAAGTTTTTTGTTGTTGTGGTGGGGTTTTTTGCGCAATAAAATATGTTGCGGGTGCTTTCCAAAAGGGGTTGATTTCGTCTGACGGTTATATAACGGCAACGATGATGATGATGACGGTGGCGGCGGTGGTGGTGGTCCTGATGTTGGCGTTTCGTTTTCTATCCTTTTATCCTCATCACATGTGAGCTCTTTCGTTTGGGTGTTCAGTGTTTTTGACTGGTGTCATTTAACTCTTACGTAATGGAAGTCTCCTATGTGAAAGTGTGTGTGTGTATTTGTGTGGAAAATGTTGAGGGTGTTTGTTTTGATATTCTTTTTGCATTAACTTCAGAAGCCTCCCCTCGCTGGTGGTGGATTTTCATTTTTTTCCTTGCTTTTTTTTATAGAAAAATGTGTTGTATTTCGTTTTTTTTTTTTGGGAAATTTTCACCAGGTTTTTGGTTACACATTTTGAGAATTGGCTTTTGTTGCTGGTTGTGTCCGACACGTGTGCTTAGTTTTTTCTGTTTTGGTGGAATATCCGTAATTGGGGGAGCTGTAATTTGTCTAATCTTCTTAGTGATTTTGAGCAAAATAAAACAACAAAAAAAACAAGGCTTTGTTCATTCAATCGGTTTGTTTAGGTAAACACAGGGAAAAAATTGATATTTTTCCAAAAACTTTTTGAAAGTGAAATTTGCACAGATGTGTTCTATGAAAGAGGAATCAATTTCCTAAATAGATTTTTTAGTTTTCGAATATGCGTAGGAGACTTTGAAGAAAACTGATACCTTTGGTTTGATATTTCTCAAATGTTCTTACTTACATCGATTACAATAATCAATCCGAACTTTTTTTTCCCTTTCCCTTTCCCTTTTTCAAATATTACCTTCAATTTGTTGTGAACTTCATTAAATATGTGATATAGTTGAAAAATCTCCGCAATTCTGTCATTACCACATAGAGATTTTTATTTTTTTTTCAAAAAAAAAACCCTCAAAACTTTATTGGAAATACTGTTACAATTATTTTTGAAACAATAGTCAAAAAGTACAAAAAAAAAAGAAAACATAAAATCATTGTTGTGTTCCATTTGCGCCGAATGTAACATGAAACACTGCAGTGGCCCAAATCGTAGGCCAAAGGTTATCACGGTGACACACGGTGATGTGAACAAATCGTACACCCGAACACAGTGGATGTTTGGAAAGAAACCGAGAGGAACAGCTGCTGTCGGAAATGAACATATTTTTCGAAATCAGAGTGCAGTGAAAATGTTTAAATTTATTTTCATACCACACATTTTAAGCGAAAATAATAGTAGTTGAGTCGCTTAATAAATTTTCATAAAGTGGATGAAAAAAAAAGAGTAGAAAGTGAGAAATTTTCAGAAAGAAGCGAAAAAAATATGTTTTTCTTTTAATTTTTTTTGTTGCTGAAAGTCGTATAAAAATTGCAAAAATTTACATCCGAGAAGTTGAAAATTTTTTTTTTGAATTTATAGTGTAGAAAAATTGCAGACAAAAGAAACGAAAAAAAAAATTTTTTTTTGTTGCTGAAAACCGTGTTAAAATTTCGAAAATTTGAGCCATTTGTTGTTGAAAATCGTATAAAAATTTCAAAAATAACAGCGAAAAAAAAATATTTTTTTCCTAAATTTTTTGTTGTTGTAAAAATTGAATTTTTTTTTTTGTTGAAAATCGTATACAAATTTCAAAAATAACAGCGAAAAAAAAATATTTTTTTCCTAAATTTTTTGTTGTAAAAATTTAGAAAAAAAATATTTTTTTCCTAAATTTTTTGTTGTTGTAAAAATTGAAAAAATAAGAAGAAGCGAAAAAAAAAATAAGTTTTTCCTGAATTTTTTTGTTGTAAAAATTGAAAAAATAATTAGAAGCGAAAAAAAAAATTTTTTTTTCTGAATTTTTTAGTTGCTGAGAATGGAATTTTTTGTTTCCAAATTTTTGTTTTTTTGTTTTTGTAAATTTTTTGTTGTTGTTGAAAATCGTATAAAAATTTAAAAAAATAAAGCCAAAAGAAGCGAAGAAAAAAATAATTTGTTCCTTATTTTTTTATGTTGCTGAGAAATTTTTTTTCTAAATTTCTTTTGTTGCTAAAAATGTATAATTTTTAATTTTTAATTTTTTTTGCTGAAAATCGTATAAAAAATGCAAGAATTAATTTCGAGAAGTGAAAAAACATTTTTTTCCTAAAATTATCATATAAAATCGTATTAAAATTGCGAAAATTATATCCAAGAGAAGTGGAAAAAAAGCCAGAAAGTGAAAGAATTTTTTTTTGTTGCTGATAAAAAAATCGTATAAAAATATCGAAAATTTTAGCTAGAAAGTGAAAAAAAAATTCAGCATTTTTTTTTGTTTGCGAAAAATCGTATAAAAACTGCGAAAATTTCAGCCAAAAGAAGTGGAAACAATTTTTTTTCCTGAATTTTTTTTTGCAAAAAATCGTATAGAAATTTCGAAAATTATTTTGCGAAAAATCGTTAAAAAAATGGCAAATACTACATCGAAAAGAACTAGAAAATTTTTTTTTCTTCGAGTGTAGCTTCGCAAGGATGTAAGGATCAGTTGCTTTCGTTGCATGTTCTTGCAAAATAGTTGCTTTTTCTTCCAAAACACTCCTTATTGAAAAAGTTTCTAAATTCTACAAATTTTACATTTTCCAAAAAAAAAATATGGTGACCATAAATTGTAGGACAATAATTAACGACATTTGGCTGCATCTGCCAGCAAACACCATAAGCCACTAAGTTGTGGAGTATTTTACATTTATTACATGTGAGATTTCTCAGTTGTTTTTATTTTACAGAAAAGAGAAAGAAAAAAATACCTCCAGATGTTACAAATTCAGAGATAACCCCACCCTAAAAACGTAATAGATTTTAAACCCCTTCAAAAGACAAAACTCTATCGTTTATTTAGTTTCCGCCGAACAAGATGAGCAATAAAATAATCTCACAGAGATATGGGAATGATTCATTCAAATGCACCCGCACCGGGCAAACAAAACGCCAAAGGCATTGAAAAGACCAACAACAGTCGTTTATATCCTCGATGTCCTTACACAACTGGTCAGGGCAATTAACAGTAGCAGGCCATTCTCCTTTGGCAGTTGTTATCGCCAAATCGAGTTAACCCCCTTTTTGTTGTTTTTTTGAAGGAAAGACATTTCACATACTTCTTCTTCCACCGGAGATACCTTTGGCCGTTCATCAATGCCAGAGACGCTTCTCACCCTTAACTCGTACGTGGCGGCCATTGTTTGGCGAAACTGGACAGTGGCTAACGTTTGAGCCTGGACGGACGGACGGATGGTTCGGACAGGACGAACGTAACGTAACGTAATATTAACAATGTTAGGCGCAACAATAACAACAACAGCTGGTCACTCACCTAAACGGCCAAAGGATACAGTTACGCGCCAAATTTTTCTGTTTTTTTCTGTGTATTGGTGTGCGTGCGGAATAGTGTGTGCGAGTGTATCATTTCGTGTCCAAGAAATGTGGAAAACAATTACGCAAAATGTTTGTGTGTGCGATAAAAACAATATTCGATTCGTTGCCATCGATAAAGGATATTCGGCAAAACTACCAGCGAACAACGCACCCATCATGAGTTGGCAAAAGGATTTCCCCTTGGATGGGTATTAATGGATTTCACATACAACCACAACAACAACAACAGTAGCTAAGGAAAATTTCAATATTTTCTATTTTTGTTTTGTTTTGTTGGTCGTTGTGATTGACGTTTTGTTAGTTATCCCCCCTAATTTAATGAATCGTCGTTAAGTATCTGTCGAATATGAAGAAATACCGTAAAGGTTTATGTTGGATAATCATAAATATTTAGGCCCGGAAGGATAGCCCTAAACTTATACAGACCTACATGAATAGCCGAATAGTGCATCGACATTTGGCCGAATATTCATGAAATTATGATTTTAGATGATTGAGCAAATTGTATTCCGAAATCACGAAATGTTGCGGTTTATTTGGGGGAAAAAAAAACAAAAATTATTTTAGTTGAGACATGACATGTGAATGGGTGATTTGGAGCTCTCATTTGGCCAAGTCCTTAGGGAAATGGAAACACAAATTTTCTAAAATTGTGCTTAACCAAAAAGCGTTACAAAGCACTGTTTTTGTGTGTGAACGCTCGAAACATGTCTGGGTGAGAGCGAAGCAAGTTCAAGCGATACAGTAGGTTCTGCTGTGGTTTTTAGCTGGACTAGCTTCGACTCGCATCGGTTTGATTTGTGTTTGTTTATTTCCTTTTGTTTTTTTTATTTTATTGCTGCGACAAATCTGGTTCTTCTATGGTTTGTAGCATGGACTCGCTTCGTTTTTTTTGTGATTGTTACCTTGTGTTTTTGTTATTTTATTGCTGCTACAAATCTGGTTCTTCTATGGTTTGTAGCAAGTCTCTTTGGACCAAATTCGATTATTGACTTTCTAAATCCTGCTGTCCTGCTGATACGCACGATAACTTTCGAAAGAGTTAAGCAATCACTCTGAAATTTGGCATGGCTTAATATTTTCCCAAAACTGCTTATGCGATTGCATATGGGCTATATGGCCACACCCCTTCGGGTACCTCCCATACAAATCTGCTATTTCGCCCACTTTAGAAATCGTGTAATAATATCAATACGTCCACTTCGATCTTGGCCAAATTCCGTATTTAGTAAAGGTATAACTGCAATAAGTTTTGGACAAAAACTTGGCAGTCTGGCAACTCCCCTTCTGGTACCTCCCATACAAATGTACCATCCCGCCTACCTTAGAAATCGTGTAATAACACCAATATGGCCAACGCGATCTTACCCAAATTTTGTATTTCGTAAACGTATAGTTAGACTAAGTATTGAACAAAAGCTTGGCAGTCTGGCAACTCCCCTTCTGGTACCTCCCATACAAATTAACCATCACGTCTACCTTAGAAATCGTGTAATAACACCAATATGGCCAACGCAATCTTACCCAAATTCCGTATTTCGTAAACGTATAGTTAGACTAAGTATTGAACAAAAACTTGGAAGTCTGGCAACTCCCCTTCTGGTACCTCCCATACAAATGTACCATCCCGCCTACCTTAGAAATCGTGTAATAACACGAATATGCCCAACGACATCTTGCCCAAATTTTGTATTTCGTAAACGTATAGTTAGACTAAGTATTGAACAAAAACTTGGCAGTCTGGCAACTCCCCTTCTGGTACCTCCCATACAAATTAACCATCACGTCTACCTTAGAAATCGTGTAATAACACCAATATGGCCAACGCAATCTTACCCAAATTCCGTATTTCGTAAACGTATAGTTAGACTAAGTATTGAACAAAAACTTGGAAGTCTGGCAACTCCCCTTCTGGTACCTCCCATACAAATGTACCATCACGCCTACCTTTGAAATCGGGTAATATGATCAATATGGCCAACGCGATCTTGCCCAAATTCTGTATTTAGTAAATCTGTAAACATCTTAAGATCTCCAGAAAAAATTGGACCCCTAGTCGGACTTCTTCTGGTACCTCCCATACAAATTTACCATTCCACCAACTTTAGAAATCGTGCAATTATATAAATTCGCTCAACGAATGCTATATTTAGTAAAGCTCTAACAACATACAATTTTCGAGAAAAAAACTCTGCTTTATATTCCGCCCTTTCTGTAAAAATGTGTAATACAATATTTGTCTATAACATTCGGTATTTTGAGGTTGCTATTATGGAATATGAGACTTGTATGTTTTTACTGAGGGTGAGGTCGGTTTACCCGACTGAAACTTTTTCACTGGTTTTCTTTTTTTTTCAATTTTCGTATCAATTTGTAATTAATTGTGACTTTCCTGTTGATATCGCTGCTCGCTTCGCTTGGATTGTAGCGCGTTTTACATGCCCAGGCGGTCAGGAAAAATCTGCGATTGCTCAGAGTGACTTGACGGTGGAATTTCTCAATAAATTCTATTCTGATAGTTTCTGCGTTGTGACCACAATTGAGGCCGAACTATCAGTTTGCCCCAAAAGATGTAGTCACTAGGGTGGAGTGAAATTCAAAAAAAAAAAACTTAACCTCGGAAAGAGATGTAGTCTGGGGTCCTAATGAGGGGAAAAATAAAGAAAAAAATTTTAAAAAATTGTATGTCAATAAATGTTTGCAATAGCGTAAACAATGAAATAAGGGCATGAAAAAATTTAAAAAAATGTTTCTCATTGTTCAAAAATTTCAAAAAGTAAAATAAATCAAATCGTCCCTTCTTCAGAAAATTGACTGAACAATGAAATCGCCACCAAAGCTACAAATATTAGTCGATTATCCTCATATTTGCCTCAAACACTTTTGTTTGGGCACTGAACAAGCTCAAACTTTTAAATTTCGAATAAGTTAAGTCGTTAATTTGTAGGATTTTTCTAAAATCAATGCCAAAATAGCGATAATTTCCAAATTTCGAGGGAGTGGCGCGACCCCTACAAATTTTTTTTAAATTTTTTTCTTTATTTTTCCCTTCATTAGGACCCCAGACTACATCTTTTTCCGAGGTTAACTTTTTCAAATTAAAAAAAAAGCATGTTTTCACTCCACCCAAGTGGTCACAGCTGAAATCGTCAACAAAATCCCTGAAATGATATTTGACGTTCGGAAAATGAAAGTCCCAGAGGTGGCTGAGACTGTAGGCATCACAACTGATCGAATAGATCATATTTTCTATGAGAATTTCGTTATGAAAGAGCTATAGGCCAAATGGGTGCCGCTACTGCTTAGATTGACCAGTGCTTGACGGCATCATTTCCACTCTGACATCAGTGGAATGCGACACAACCATGGACTCTCTTCGTTTTTGTTTATGTTTTGTTGCTTTTGGGCTCTGCTTTGTCGATGTCATTCATTTAAATTCAATTTCGATTCAGGGCATTTATCAATTTCATAGATCCTCTTAAGAGGATCTGTTGACAAGGGACCCAAACCAACCAACCAACAAAAATAAAACGCCACTTTTTTAAAGTTGGCATGCGTTTCCTTTTTGCTAAAAAGAAAAGAAAACTCGGCACACGACCACTACTTGATCCTTTTTTTCCTTAAGCAAGACGGAAGACCAAAGACAAGACTCAAAAAAAAAAAAACACAGAGGGGTAATCTAAAAAATTTTGGATTTAAGCGGTAATTGACCTAAAGAACTCACTCGCATTACCTACAGCCAGCGGATGTCAGGCATTCTTTTTTAGAAGAACCTCCCTCCCCTAAAAAGTGAGTTTATTTTTTGTTTCGTTATAAAAATTGTGAAAATTCAAATAGAACATTAAAGTGTGCCCAGAGATGGATGGATGCATTCAATGACCAGGAAGATACTTTGGGATTAGGTTCTTTGTTTTTTTTTCCCCGGTGTTGGCATATGTGAATATGATTAAAAATGACACGGGTCTATTGGTGGCTGCGTAACAGGGAAAACGAAAACAGAACATCCCTAAAAAAATTAAAAAAGCATCTTTTTTTTGGGAGTTTTTTTGGTTTTTAAGGAATTTTTGGAATTTTGTTTGTATTTTTCTGTTGGGGTAAAAAGGGAACGTGTCTTGTGTCTTGTGTCTTGTTTTTTTTTTTTGTTTTCCCAAAGATCTTCAGATTGATGCGTTAGTCTGTGGAACAGAATTTGTTCGTGTGGCCTTTATTTATGTCTTCTCCTTGTTCTTCTTCTGTTTTTTTTATCAACTATTCTTCTTTTTAACACTCTGATGTGGCACGCGTTCGGCAGCAGCCTCTTCTTGAGGAATTTGAAAATGTGTGTGTGTTTTTTTTTACCCCAATCCCAAACTGGAAAAGAAAAACACCACGGAAAGGCCTCAGGGAAAGTGATCGTGTTGTGGTTATTTCTGTCTTATCATTTGCCTATGCTCCACACAGGCCGTCACAAGGAGGGGGGGGGAGTTGACATCTTTAAAGTGTTCATTAGTCGCACATTTACATATCGCATTGTTAGCATTTATTGGGATTGCTCAAGCAGGCCCCTCTCTTGCGTGCACTTTCCCAACCGGGGACTTTCATTTGTCAGTAACACAAGCTGTCTAAGAGTTCTCCTTGTTGTTTTAATTTTTTTTTAAGGGAATTGTGGTTTCTGTATAAAAAAAAAAGAAAAGATCAGTCAGTACAAGCAACGTGTGTCATTTGTGCCTCCGTTCGGTTTTCGTGTCGTACCAGATCGAGTGTCTTAATTGCTGTCGCCCGTCATTGCTACCCCCTCAAAATTTTTGGGGTGGCTGTATGTGTGTAAGGAAGTAGTGGGGAGGGGAGTAGGGGATTAATGTGCTGCACACTTCATTTGACATTGAAGTGCATGGTATGTTTGGAGTGCATTTGTCTGCTTCCCCCCACCGAAAACTTCCACAACGAAAGAAACCAAAAAAAAAACGTCACCTTACCGCAGACCAGGGTAATTTGCATTTCAAATGCATTGTCAGCTCCCCTTCACACTTTGGGTTTCAATTGCGGCACAGTGGTTAGAAATGGAACCAGAAAAAATAATCGATTTTTCGCTTTTTTTTTTGGAAATTGGCCTGATCAGCCGCTTTGTTGTCCCTTCTCAAATGAAGCCTTGGAGCAGCTCGAAATAGACAAAGATTTTGCTGGAAAAAATCCTATTTTCTGACGAAGTGGATTTTTATTATGAGAGGATGTCTGCATGAATGAAAGCGTGTTTCATAAAAAAAAGAATGTTTTTTTTTTTAGTTTTTAAAAAGCATCTTTTGCTTGCACCAGCTTTTAAGCGCCCACCAGCTTTCAACGACGATACAATTACAATGTGCTTGCAACCGATGATGAGATACGAAAACTACACAACTTCGCAAATATATTTAAAATATATACCATTGTACGATTGTGACAGTTAGTATCTTAAATTAATGCCTCAGTCCTTGTCTATTATCAGTTTTTTTTTACACAACTCAAAACTGTTTACTGGATCAAAAGTTATAGACGGAATGCGATTCTGGAGCAGGGTCGTAAAAAATCGCAAAATTTTAATTTTTCAAATTATCAAATTATCCACTTCCAACGACTATAACTTTTTTCTAAATAAAGATATTGTTGTGGTGTCTTCGGCGGATTTTTTACCAATTCTGTTTTGAAAATAATCGCCTTTATTCGGACTTAAGTTGGACGTAAAATAGTTAAGGTATAAGCAATATAGTGAACTGAGGTTGAAAACAATTTCTGTTCCCCTTTAAAATGCTTATATCTGGCTGTGTAGGAGAGCCAATAACTGCAGGGTTCTCCAACAAGAGGTGTTGTTTTGGAATTTAAAGGAAAATGACATTTTTTTGAGATAAATGATCGGATGTTTATTTCATGGCCACCACAATCACGCTTATAGGACCATATCCTTTTCATGTAATTTTCCATAACCAAATCGCAAAGTGGCTGCTCTATGAAAAATTACAGATGAAGTCAGAAAAATGGTTCAAAAAGGAAACTACTTTTTTGAAAAATAAATTTGATTATTTTTCATAAAAAACATTTGACAAAAAAGAAACTACTTTAAAAAAAAATGTATAGAAACTATTTTTTGAAGTCAGAAAAATTGCTTAAAAGGCAACTACTTTTTTGAAAAATAAATATGATTATTTTTCTTAAAAAACATTTGACAAAAAAGAAACTACCTGAAAAAAAAAATGTATAGAAACTATTTTTTGAAGTCATGAAGTCAGAAAAACTGCTTAAAAGGCAACTATTTTTTTGAAAAATAAATATGCATATTTTTCTTAAAAAACATTTGACAAAAAAGAAACTACTTTAAAAAAAAATGTATAGAAACTATTTTTTGAAGTCATGAAGTCAGAAAAACTGCTTAAAAGGCAACTACTTTTTTGAAAAATAAATATGATTATTTTCCATAAAAAAAATTTGACAAAAAAGAAACTACTTTAAAAAAAATGTATAGAAACTTTTTTTTGAAGTCATGAAGTCAGAAAAATTGCTTAAAAGGCAACTACTTTTTTGAAAAATAAATATGCATATTTTTCTTAAAAAACATTCGACAAAAAAGAAACTACTTTAAAAAAAAAATGTATAGAAACTATTTTTTGAAGTCATGAAGTCAGAAAAGTGGTTCAAAAAGGAAACTACTTTTTTGAAAAATAAATTTGATTATTTTTCATAAAAAACATTTGACAAAAAAGAAACAACTTTAAAAAAAAATGTATAGAAACTACTTTTTTAAATAATCTGTTCACTCTTTTGAAAAATTCCGTCTAATTGTTTTTTTATAATTTTTGATTCAAGCAAATTTTTGATTATTGATGAAGTCAAAGGAAAAAAAATATATTTTTTTTGTCATTTTTCATAAACAAATTTAAAAAAATCATTTCATTACCTTTTCATCTTTGATGTATTCAACAACAACAAAATACTAAGAAAAATCAAAGGAAGAAGTCGCAAGTTGATAAATCACAAGATGTCGGTGGCCAATTGTGAAGTCAGAAAAACTGCTTAAAAGGCAACTACTTTTTTGAAAAATAAATATGATTATTTTTCATAAAAAACATTTGACAAAAAAGAAACTACTTTAACAAAAAAATGTATAGAAACTATTTTTTTAAATAATCTGTTCACTCTTTTGAAAAATCCCGTCTAATTGTTTTTTTTTGTAATTTTTGATTCAAACAAATTTTTTATTATTGATGAAGTCAATGGAAAAAAAATATATTTGCAACTTAAAATATGAATCCAACTTATTGGATGATTATTTTTATTTCCCATTTCTCTGCCTTTGCAACCACTGTGCATCTTCAGCGTTATGTTTATTTTTGAATTGTCGTACGTATGTTCGTTCGTGTCGGCCAATGTTTATTATTTAATGCTCGTTGTCATTTGATCGTGCCCACAGTTGGGACGATTAATGGCAGCGTGGATACGGTGGGGAGGGGATAACATAAAAAGAAACACACACATTTTTTTTTTTTTTTATCAATAAACTGTGGAATATGGTTTCATATGGAGTTGCTAAGTTTTTTAAACAAATAAAAACAAAAACGAATATCATTTGCTTGTGATAGAAGTGAGGGGCGTATAGAATCGAGCCAGTGAAATGATCAATGGCGACACGTGGCCACAGTAAAAGTGACAATTTGGAAATTCAATTCAAGTTCAGGGGATTCCGACAAAGAACAAAAAACGGCATTGAGCTAAAAATACACTTCTAATTAAGCTGGCAAGAAATAAAAAGAAACAAAAAAAATTGTATCAATAGAACAGAATCCATGGGGAAATCATTTCCAAGAATTTTTCGTCAGTTTGGTTGGGAAGCGGAAGTGAGACAAGTTTTCGGATTTTAAGTTTCAATTCAAATGTCCACAATAGTTTCCCATGACACACCTCTATAAATGGGACATTATCACTTACTCCTTTGTTTCGCTTATCCCCTAAACGATTTGTACAACTCCACTGTATGTGTCCCGAAACCTTAAAGGACACAAGACCGTTCAAAGACGTTACACAAAATCATCAAAATTCAATGAATTTCAAACAATAAATGTCCCCAAAGCAAGAAAAACTTTCCAACAAAGAAAAATGGAAAACAATTCAAACTGCAATTCATATCACAAGAGATGCACGATCACGTAAGGATTCCATTCACACCAATACCAACACACATAGGTATAGGAAAATGTAGTTGCCTTATGTATGCGACCATTCGACCCGGCATCATTTCGTTAGGGGTGATTTTCATTTACTAAAAATTCAAATTTTATTGACACATTTTTATTTTCCAACATTTGCACACTCGTTCGTCCCTTTTCAGCGTTTCCCTTCAGCATAACGAATTTTACTCTCTCTCTCTGTTTGGCTGGGGGAGGGGGGTGAAAGTGTTTCCTTTTTTGCATAATTGCCATAAATGTTGCATTATCCCTTTTTGGCTGTCCATTGTCAAGGATTTGTTTTACCCTATTCGAATGTTTGTCCTTTTATTTTGCATATGTGCGCTGCAGAGACAAAATGAATAATGACCGTTGATGTCGGCCATGGAAGGGTGTATCCCCGTGCAGTCATCCATTGTTGCAGGAGTTTCTGTCGATGCAAAATTAATGAATAATATTTGATATTACACACACACACACACTCACTCACATACATGAGTACATGGCTGATGGCATTAAGGGAAATTGGCTTAATAGCTGACGTTGGCAGTCTTGTTGTCCGAATGTAATTTGAGATTTTGCAACTTCTGTCGATTCATAAATTTTTGGAAATTGTTTTTGTGGACTTTCGCTCAGCTTAAGCATATCGGTTAACAGTTTTCAAATGCAGATAAATCGTATGTGGTCTAATCTGGGTCCCCGATGAATTTCCTAGGAAAGTAAATGTCCAGGACTGGGATACACAGGGTGGGCCAAAAGTCACCTGAATCTGAAAAAATTAGAAATGAAAATAGAAATAGTCAGCCTGTGGTGAGTTTTGGCCCACCCTGTATTTTGTCCAGACAAATAGCTTTGACATATTAAATGAATTCTTAATCGATTCCTAGTAGATTTCAAAGTTGTGAAGATTTTTCTTAAAGTTTTTTACAATATTCAAAAAAATATTCAATATTCAAAGCAGTTTTCCATCATATTATTGAGTTTTTCCAAAGAGCTTTAGTTGGCTTACAATTTGATCAACGCAATTCTCTAACACATCGGTGAAAGTTTCTGGCTCATGAATGGCTGGCTCGCTATTTGCCTTAAGAGGCTGAATTGTGAATGGATTGTTCGCATTACATCACTCATTAGGGGGAATTCGTATTTTTTTTTTGTAAATTAATCAGGCATTTGCAATTGGCTTGTCCGAAATTTCACACCGAAGTGTGTTTGAGCTTTAGTCGGGGGAATAGCCAGAGATGAGACATAAAAACCCAAAGTTAGAAATCTCGTTTTTTTTTTAGAAAAAAATATAAACTTCCGTCAAATTTGTATTTATTGTCCAATGAGCTTAATTATTCACGGCCAAAAGATGATGATTAAGACTTATATCGAGCCCTAACTGGGAAAAAGATGTAAGCGCCAAAAAGAAAATTTTACAGGAGAGAGTTTTTCTCTGTGGTCGAGCATAAAGGCGTGTTGCTCTTACGATACAATTGAATTTGCTATATCTTTGTAAATATAAATGTTTATATTTTTTCATATTTTCGTATCAAGAGCTAAAGAATTTTATTGGAAAGTGAGTTTTGAAAAAAATGCCACTTAGGTCTTTGTAGCGGTAAATGTCCCCACATAAGCATTTTAAACCGAATGTTTTTTTTTAGATCCCAATTCAGTTTATTTCTTATAACTAAACTATTTGATAGTCGATTTGGCTTTAGTAAATGTTTTTAGTTGGGAAACATAATTGTAAAAAACCGGGTAAAGGCATGACAACAGTATCTTTAAAGAGAAAAATGTTATAGCCGATTAAACATGAATGTTATAGCCGATTAAACATAGGCGGAAGTTTAAATTTTTTGTACCCCAATTCAGTTTATTTGTTATAACTCAACTATTTCATGTCCGATTTGGGTCCAGTAAAGATTGTTAATTTGGAAACAGAATTGTTTAAAAAAAACCCTCTTAAGACATCCGAACAATATCTCTAAGAAGAAACATGTGATATTGGCGGAACTTGAAAATTGAACAAAAAATAAGTTTTTGATGGAATTTAAAGTTTTTTTCTTATACCCCGGTTCAGTTTATTTGCAATAACTAAACTATTTGATGTCCGATTTGGGTCCACTAAAAATCGTTATTTTGGAAACAGAATTGTTTAAAAAAAAACCCTCTAAAGACATCATAACAATATCTTTAATGAGAAAAATCTTAAAGTTAATGGAACTTGAAAATTTAAAAAAAAAATTTAGTTTTTTTTGCCATCTTGGCGTAATTTACCAATTTTGAACTCTTATAGCTCAGCTCTGGCTAGACCATCTGTTTTTATATTCTAGACATAAGCTCGAACACACTTCAGCTTGGTCTCTGTGAAATTTCGGGCCAGCCGAATTCAAATGACGAATTTATTTTGCACTTTGTGATTACAGAACTTGGTGCGCCAAAGATCAATTGGGGCATGGGCTGTGTCTTACGGTTCATTAACAAAGAGCATCCAAGTCTCCCAACTTTGCCCTCACACAACAGGCCTCAGTAGCGGCCAATCTTAACCCTTGTCGTACCAAGCTAAATTTGTAATGTAAATAAAAGTAGTAAAACGCAAAATGGTTTATGAAAATAAAAAAAAAAAATTAAAAAAAAAATATAAAGCACATAGAATAAATTACATAAACAAGTATTAATTTCAATAGTGACCCGAAGTCTGAGCCCAGTACGAATAGGAATAACCAAAGTGGCATTTCCAGTAACATTTTCAACAAAAAAATTTAACTCTTTCCGTGAATTTGTCGAATATATTCGACACTCCACATGATGTTTGGCACGTAAAAAAAAAACAATATTTGCCACGGAAAGGGTTAAGCCAATGATGCCAAGTCTCCAAACTTCACACTAAACTGCAACTCTCTGAGCATCAAATTGGCTTCTCGACGACCACTTGCTGGGTTTTTCTATTCTCAGATGCGCCAGTTTTGCTCGTTCTCAGGAAATATGGTTTTTTCGCGCAAACTCATTGTTCATTTCGAGCTGGTCCAAGGCTTAACTGGAGATGCGACAACGAAATGGATGACCGTGTGCCTTCAATTGGACCCTTCCGGTGAATAAAGCGAGGTCTTTGTCTAAAATGTTAATAAGTCAAATGTTAAGTTATTGAAATCGATGGTTAGTCGATTTTCCAGGACTGAGTCTCTGGCCTTCGGCCAACTGCAGTAAAGTCCTTCAATTACCGACAAAACCCATCACCACCAATTTGAATGTGGTTCTGTCTTTGAAGATTCCAGAACTGAGTGGCTCAGTCTGGGCGACATTCTCGCCAGTGCCCACCAAAGGGTATCGTGAGTGTTACCCATGAGAGTCTCATCAACATTTCGCGTCCGGTCAATGGGTGCCTCACAAATTCTCTTCGATAAACCCACAATTCGGCCTACTAAGCTTTGAAATTTCCTTTGAGTTTAGGAAATAACTTTGCATTATGTTCCAACATTGTTCAGAGGTTTTTGAGGGAGACTGATTTTCTCTGCAGATTTCGGGCGGGGGAAAAGCTGTCACAGTAAAATGACCACTTGATGGTGTTTATTTCTTAAGAGGAATCTATGCCATTGCATTAATTTCAACTAAAAAACAATTAAGAAATAATCTGCACAAAAAATCCCCAAAACGTCATGTAATTTGTCATCACATCAATGTAAGAATTCATCAGTCTGAGGAACCTATTGGACTAAGAGTATAGATACCAAGTATTCTTCATATTTACATTCATTTTCAATGTATGTCTTCCAATACATGACCACACTGTCGCAGTAAATATTTACTGCGTCGTCATATGTGTAACCCTTAACTGCACAACCCTTATGTGCCAACGACAGTACACCCTTTCACCAGCCCACATATGTCTGTGTACGTATGTATGTGTATATAAGCTCACACGTACTAAGCTTTAGCAACGCTTTCGTTGATAGCAAACCCCTGTGACACACACACGTGTGGCCGTTAACTGCCAGCGTTTAACATACGCGACACCGACGAGACCGTGGCGGACTTGGAAAAAATGTAAAGGGAGAGAAAAAAAATGGCGCACTTACAGTGAGGGGGTGGTGGCATATCAATTTACATGCAACATATGCAAAAAAAACACACACACATATACATATTCTGAAAATGCATCCTGCGTTTAATCAACCACCTTCACCCCCCCTCCCACCGCTCACCACAATAGAGTGGCCATTCGACCCAAGGCGCTTAAAGATTAGAAGGGCAAAATAAACACTACTCCTCCTCCACCATGCTCCTGTAACGGGAGAATTGTTTATTAATGAGTGTGAGTTGAAAAAAACCATCAAAAAGGACGCGTGTCCTCTTCGTTATGCCCACCCAAGGAAGAAAAACAAAAAAATGAAAAAAAAACAGTGACTAAAAAGTGTGGCAAACGCATGCAAAACAAAAATGAGGAAAATCAAGATCACAGCCCGCATCTTTGGCTTATTTGAGGGTAATCTTAAAAAACCCAACAGGGCAAAGGTTAAAAAGTATCTCAACATCTTCTTTTTAAGGAGATTCTCACCAAACAAAAATTCAATTTAAATTAAAGACAGCGCAAAAAAAAAACATCCCCGTTTTTTTTTTTTTTTTATAAACAAAAAAATCTACAAAATCAACCCAAAATGTTAGGGAATAAATTCTATTCACTGCATGCAATTTTGCATCCCCTCTCCGCCGAACACGGACCAGAGGCCGTCAGCCGTTGCAAACAAAAGGCTGCTGCAAACTCTTGTGTGTGTGAGTGTGTTGCAGTTTTGTGTTTTTTTTTTTTGGGTAAATGAAAATTAAAAATCCCGTTGATGACCTTTAGAGTGACCCCAAGCCCAGACCGTTATATGGTCCATTCATTCACATTCATCCTTTTCACTGTGTGTGTGTGTGTGTGTGTTGGAGTCCTTTTTTCCAGTATTTTCTTTGTCATTTTTCCGAGTGTTGCATGGTTTGTGACTGATTGCATATCCTGCCTCATATTTATAAGGACATGAGCACCACAACGCGAAAGAGATAGAGCGAATGTGAGTGTAGAATGCAGTAGCCCTGTCATTGTCTTTGTCTCACATTTTGTGTACAGTTTCCCGCCATCACCGCCACATTCATCAGCATACACTTCATCACCACCATCGTCGACCGGTTTCTGGTCCTGCTCGTGCTGGTGCTCCTTCGCAGCCAACAATTCTAAAACATCTACCAACAGCTCTAAAAGGATACTCGCTTTTGTTGTTTTGTTGATTTGAAATAGGAAAACAAAAATCTCTGGCCTTCTGCCAACTGTAGTGAAGTCCTTCATTTACCGACAAAAACCCATCACCACCAATTTGAATGTAGTTTTTCTTTCTCTTTTTTTTTTTTGGCATGTTGCACGTTCTGTTGCAGATGCAACATTTACAAATTCTCGTCTGCCATTGTGGATTTGAATATTAATATTTTTTGTTTTTTGTTGTTTGTCGGCTTTGTTGTCAAAAGATCTTTTGTGAGATATTTCGGCGTAATTGTTATAAAAGGATATTTGAATATTTGTTTGTACTGCCAAGGATGTGTGCCGAATTTAGGCCAGCGGATTTAAGATTTATAGCAAATGGATCGGTTAGAGTGAAGATTGGCGCCAATATTATACTAGGTTGTTTGGGGGATTAACTGGAATTTGTATGATCGAATTCAAAAAAAAAAAAAAAAAAAAACAGCGCGTAGGGAGTTCCTGGAAAGGGCAACCAGGATCATCGCCGTAGAACTTATGATCGCCAAGGGAAAGGGCAGCCACGGTTGCCACGATCATCTTCATAAAGGTTAGCTGCGATCGTCAGCGGAAAGTGCAGCCACGACCGTGGCCTTGGATGGGAAGGTATCCCAATGTCATACGGTTCCAAATGGCCAAAATGGGTTAAGACCGTTGCAGACAGTGCTAAGAAAGCTCTCCGCTCAGACTTCAGAGCAAAATATCCCTCCAGCTGAATTTAACAAGAGCTCAGCACTACTGACGCCCATAAACTGTGTGGAAATTAGAAAAAAAATATTGCCAAATAAATTTTTGATGGAACTTCCACGCAAATTTAATTATCTTGTTAATTGAGTCAATTATCTCATTAATTGAATCAGAAAAAAAACATTCCCAAATAATTTTTTTTGATTAAAAATTTCCGAAAATTTAATTAATTAATTGAGTCAATCAACACATTAATTGAATCAGAAAAAAACATTTCCAAATAATTTTTTTTGATTAAAAATTTCCGAAAATTTAATTATCTTGTTAATTGAGTCGATTAACACATTAATTGAATCAGAAAAAAAATTATTGCCAAACAATTTCCAAATAATTTTTTGATTAAACATTTTGGAAAATTTAATTAATTAATTGAGTCAATCAACACATTAATTGAATCAGAATAAAACATTTCCAAATAATTTTTTTTGATTAAAAATTTCCGCAAATTTAATTATCTTGTTAATTGGGTCAATTAACACATTAATTGAATCCGAAAAAAACATTTCCGAAAATTTAATAATTTTGTTAATTGAATCAGAAAAAAATTATGACGAAAAAATTTCCAAATAAATTTTTGATTGAACTTCTACGCAAATTTAATTATCGTGTTAATTGAGTCAATTAACACATTAATTGAATCTGAAAAAAAATTATTACCATAAAAATTTCGAAATAAATTTTTGATCGCAAATTCAATTATCTTGTTAATTGAACCAATTAAAATGTTAGTTGAAACAATTAACTTATTAATTGAATCAACTATCATATTAATTGCATCAATAAACATATTAATCGCATTAGTTCCTCGATATCAACACATTTCTTGAATTTAACAGAAATGTGAGAAAATGTCAACAAATAAATTTTTTTATTGACGAATATTTTCTGAATTGGAATTTACAATATTTTAATACAAACCCAAGGCTTCGTTACTGATTTGAGTTGAGAATTTTTGGGGTTTAGCTTCCAGCGGTGGGGGATTGTATGTGTTTTTTTTTTCATTCAATAAGTGAGCAAGGGAAATTTAATGGCCACCCTGACATGGCAACCTAACAAATGGCAACGCTTAACCCATCGCATAGAAAGCCATTTAAATAAAACGCTTATTATGTCATACCAAGAAAAATCAAACAAAGAGTCAAGAGTTACGAAATATTTTCCCCCATTGAAGGCAGTCATTCGGTTTAAACGATTCGCGTGATCAACGACAATTCCAATGCCAATGGCAATAAATTTATAGTCAAAGGATTTATTTTCGTTAACAACGAAAGCAACAACAAGCAGGAAGGACGAAGATTTCCATGAGCCATCAAATTGTTTGATTAAAATATCTAGAGCGATTTTTGTAAACTTTTCCATTTACCAAAATTTCTTTATGGTTCCCGCATGTCTTCAAATGTCAATTATGGCTGGGGAAAAGTGTCTGCAATATAAAGTTAAGTAATGGTTTCGAATTCACCCAAATAGACTTTGTTGTTTTGCTCAAAACTTTAGTGTTTTTAGGGATTTTGTTTTTGTTTTTATTGGTTTGAAGTTTTTTTTTTTTTGTTGGCAGGCGGCGGTTTTTTGTTTGGTTGCCTTTTTGAATATGTGGCCATTAATCAAAGTACAATCTCACGGGACAATCTTAACAAGACATGTTCCTTCGTTGTGGTCCTTCTCTCGTATGTGATGCATTAAAAATCTAAAAAAATAGTCTTTCACACACTAGGCGGAGGCATGAGGCGGAGGACGATGCTTATGTTAGAAATATGTGTCACTTATGGCTGTGGATTTTTGCCTAAAAACTTCTTGATTTATTGACAGTATTAATGAAGTTTACAATTTTGTGCAAGCCCCATAAACCCAATCGAAACCCATAGAAATCTGTCAACCTCTCCAGAGGAAAGCCTCAGCGGACTGTTCAATAAATTACGCAATATCACCAAGGACATACATGTTGTTCGGATGATGGCTTGGAGGACAATTATAAATATCAGAAAACAAACCCATAGGCTCTGAGAGAGAGAAATGTCACTAGAAACCACATGAGAGAGGCTGATAGAGCGACAGAGAAATAGAGAAATAGAGAGAGAGAGATAGGCTAAAGCTTTAAATACAAGAAAACTTACTTACTTATTTCCCTTAACATTCCATGAAGGAACAGACGGAGATACGGTTATGTCCGCTGGTCTATCAAAACGTCACACAGTGGTTCCCCAGAAAGAAAACAAAAATGTTGAAAATTTATTGAGGTTTTGTCACCCTGTTCCAATACGAACTACCAGCTACGGGGTGTTAAAGTTGTTCACATCTGTTGTGCCAAGTTTTTCGAAATTTTTAACTTTTTCAAATGTCAAACGATCTACAAGAAATAAGACTTATTTTAAATCTAAAGCAAGAGTTGCTTCTTATCGTTCTGGAGATTTGAAATAGTCCTAAATCATTTAAAGGCTGTGTGAGAAAATAGTCGTCTTCAAAACAAATGTTATAATTTCTATGAAACGTTTTCATAAATTGCATGAAATGTTTCATTTATTTTATGAAAGGATTCACTTTTTTCTGTGAAAATATTTTGATATGAATACAATTTTGATAATTTTTTTGAAATGATTTCATAAATTGTGTGAAATCTTTCATATATTCATGATGAAAACGTTTCATAGAAATGTTACAATTTGTTTCATAAGAAAATGTTTTTTTTTAAAAATATTTTCGAATGAAAAATTGTTGTAATTCTTATGAAACGTTTTCATAAATTATTTGAAATGTTTTTCTTTGTGTTGTTGAAAGAAAAATTGGGGTACGTTCAACAACATCAAATTTTCACTTAGTCGAAGCCAAACCAAAAACAAAGTCCCGATCAGATTGGTTTGCATTGCGGTTAAAAAAAAAATAATCGTAGCGAAAATATAATTTAATTAAATTTAGACCGATTTTCAGAGATCCGGTAAATTGATCTTTGATCCTGGCAATTTAAAAAAACAAACTCTTAAGACTTTCCCAGAGTTCGGAAAATAAACGAAACCGTGATGTTTTTGATTTGCAAATTTTAATAGCTCATCGATGTCCCTCAAAAAAAAACAACGACATACGAAAGCGATTTAAAAACATTACAAAAAAATCCCATTGACCCAATGACCTCGAAAAGTCACAATATTTTCTCATTCAGGAACAGAATAATTGGTTTTTTTACATTTTTGTTTTCTGCATTCTTCAACAAAACAACAAATCTTAAAAAGTAAGAAAAAAAAATCAGAGCATATTGGCGAGGAAGTGCAACAATGGATGGACTCACACGCCAGGGGACACGGGTGCATGTACTTCACTTCACTGTTTTGTTCATTAGTTCGGACATGCTCTACAATAAATTATGCATAGCAAATGCAACAACAACAACAACAACAAAGCAACGAGCCAGCGAAAATAATGTGTGTCGTACACAAAAGGATCAGACATATGCAAAACACGCAATGACAGCGACACAATGAAAGGACATCTTTTTCTTCGGGATAAATTCTAAGAATTTGCCAATCTTCACAGACCCTTAATTTAGGGGTATGCATATGAGAAGAAAGCGGAGTTATGCTGTTTTACAACAAATTCAGTTACTTTTCCCTGTTATTCTCCTTCTTTTTTTCCTTTTGCATAAGCAAAGAAACGGAAATTTATGCAAAACAATTTCGCACACACCGCGCTCACTGTTATGTCATCATATGGCGATCGCCTGTCCAAGGACTCCCCTCGGGGTTGAAACATTTCCTTATGAAATTATGAATTTGGTGAAAATATGAAAATCCTTAAAGACAATGGGCCATGACTTTGCTACCTAAAGCATGAACTCGTTTCCTTCTGTTGTGCCGTAAGCCTCAAGGATCATTCCCAAGTATGATTTGCAATTTCTATAATTTCTTTTTTTTTTATAATTATAACAAAACAAGAGAAAAAAACTGTTGCTTTGTAATTCACTGTGAACGAAATTTGAGAAAAGAATCCCTAAAGACTCTAATGTGGGTGGCCTTAGAACAACACAAGTGTTCTCTTCTTTTCATATTTTGGGAAAAGAGCAAAAAAATATCCTTTCGTTTTTTCGATTTCCATTTCTTCCTTTCCTAATCTCTTATAATTTGTTTTCTTTTAGACAGTTTTTCAATCCGTTTTCTTCTTTCTTGTTTTCAGGTTGATAATTGTTTTGGGCATTGTTTTTTTTTTCATTTGTGAAAATCTTCAAAAGTCATTAGGCCCCGAGGAAAATGGAAAGGCTGCCGGCCAACAACTGCAGCAGGAAAAGGCTTAAATTACGTCTTTTAATGCAGTTACCATAATTATTCCCAGAGGTATTACGGGAAGATGGAAACACTGGCATATACAGGTAAGTGTATTGAAAGAGTTTTCATATTCAACATGTGAGGTCTAAAGATTCCGAGGAAATGGAAAATCCAATAACTCGTATTGGCCAATAAGGTAGAAAAAGATTTTTTGGGAAATAAATTGCAAGAAAATTAAATAATTCGCCTCAAAAAAAAAAACAGAAAGCAATTTTTGTTTGAGTGATTTTTAGATGCACTGATCGATATGCGTAATTCTTGTAAGAATTGGATGATCTGAATGAAAAATTGAAAGCATATTTTGTTTGAATGAACCGCAGAGCATAACTCATGGTTGGTACGATTGTTCAAGAGAGGTGATATTTTATGGACCAGCGACTCTAAACCCTCACTCTCTGCCGATGTATTGGCATCTCGACAATACTATCTCCATATACTGAAGTTTTTGGTTTGTTAGCATTAGAAAACATGATTTTCCAAAAAAAATCTTTGCTCTTTTTGAGCTGCTCAAGGTTCAAACTGATAAGCAAAAACGAAGCTAGTAGTCGTGTGCCTTCAATTTCAGAGTCAACTCTTTTTATTTATAATCAAAAAAAATTTAGATGAAGTCGATTTTTTTTTAAATATTTTTTCGACTTGCTCAGATTTTTTTTTATTCATCAAAAATATTAAAAAAAAACATTTTTGTAAAAAATATAAAAATTTATTTTTTTTTTTTCAAAAAAAATGTTCATCTATAAATTTTTCTCAAAAGTTATTGTAAACAAAAAAAAACAACTAAAATTTTTTTCAAATTTCCAAAAAAAAAAATTGTTTAAGAAATGTATTTTTATGGAAACTGTATTTTTTTTTAAAAAAAATTTTTTTTTTGAAGTAAAATATTTTATATTTTTTTTGATACATCAAAAATGTTACAGAATAATTAAATTTAAAAAAACACACTTTTTAAAAAAAAAAACAATTTTTGACTTCATCTATAACTTTTTTTTTGAATATGTCATTATAAATAAATGAAATTAATTAAATATTTTTTTTTTAAATTTCCAAAAAAAAATGTTCCAGAAATGTATTTTTATGGAAAATTTTTGTTTAAATATCTTTTCTTCAATAATTTTTTTTTTAAAATAAAAAAAAAATTAAATTTTTTTATTAAATTTAAAAAAAAATTGTTTTAGAAATAAATAAGGAAAATATTTATTTATTATAAAGAAATTTTTTTTTCAAAAAAGGATTTTTTATATTTATATTTATATATACCAAAAATAAAGAAAATTAATTTAATTGCTTTTTAAATTTCCAAAAAAAAAATTGTTTTAGAAACATTTTTTTTTTAAAAAATATTTAAAACTATTTAAAAAAAAAGGTTTTTTTTGGAAAAAAATTGTTTTCTTTATTTTTTTTTTTAAATTTTTTCAGGGGGAAAATATTAAAAAAAAAATCTGGAAAAAATATAGAACATAAATGTATCAAAAAAAAATTACTGATGAAGTCAAAAAATATTTAACAAAAACTTTTTAAAAAAAAAAGAAATGTTTTCTTTATTTTCCACAGAAATGTATTTCTAAAATATTTTTTTTTAAATTGAAGTTTTGATGTATTCTAAAATATTTTTTATTATTGATAACATTTTTTTTTAAATATTTTATTGGACCCATTTATTTTTTGGATACATCAACAATGTGAATAATTAATTAAATTATTTTTTTAAACAGTCAATTAATTTAAAAAAATAATTTAATTAATGTGAATTTAAAAAATGTGAATAATTAATTAAATTACTTTTTTAAATAGTCAATAAATTTAAAAAAATAATTTAATTAATTATTGACTTTTTCGATGTATCCAAAAAATAAATGAGTCCAATAAAATATTTTAAAAAAAAAAATTTCCATCAATAATAAAAAATATGTTAGAATACATCAAAACTTAAATTTAAAAAAAAAATTGTTTTAGAAATACATTTTAATGGAAAATAGAGAAAACATTTTTTTTTTTCTAAAAAAGTTTTTGTTAAATATTTTTTGACTTCGTCAGTATTTTTTTTTTTTGATACATTTATTTTCTATATTTTTTCTAGATTTTTTTTTAATATTTTCCCCCAGAAAAATTTAAAAAAAAACAAAGAAAACTATTTTTTTTTAAAAAACCTTTTTTTAAAAATAGTTTTTGACTTCATCAATATTTTTTATTTTAGTGTTTATTTTCTATATTTTTTCGAGAATTTTTTTTTAATTTTTTACCCAAAAAACGTTGAATTTTCATGGGGAAAAAAAATTTTTGAACTATCTCCAAATATCTCAATTTTGATTTCTACAATAAAAGGTCCTCCTTAAAATATTTTGCACCTACTTACTCACTCATTTCCCCTGAACATTCCATGAAGAAACAGACGAAGAACTTCTGTCAAATCATTAAGCTGTGTGCTATAATTGTGTATACTCACTGACCGGGAGCTCCTTTTTAAAGCGTACTCCAAAGCACTAGTTTAGCTTCATAAGCGTTACAACCAATGACAATTTTCTCCTGGGTTTAACATGGAGTCATATACATTAGATTAATGTAAATTTCAGATTCAACATATATCAGCGAAATGAAAGGTGTTTCGAGTGGACGGAACACTATGGTGATCCATCATTAAACAAAAAATACCAACATATGTATCATATGTAACTCGGCCATCTCCTCTGGCAAACCACAAACAAATTCAAAAAAAAAACAAAAAAAAAAAGTTTTGCATCTTCTTTTGCAGAAACAGAAAAATCAAATCTAAACCACATCAGCAGCAACATCATTCATTTGCTAATACTCACTCAGTCATTCAGATGTTATCGGAATGGGACAGTAGTACAACCTTTATCAAATTCATCATTATCTGAAAACATTTGCAAAAACATTCCCACCTTCTTAACCACCGGACACGACACAAAAAACTTAACACCGAATTTTCGCAGTACCCACCACCACACCTCGGGTGATTACTCACTCAATTTAAATGAGAACTGTTGTGTGGCACAAAAACTTAATAACATCGGGGAACAGAAACAAATGTCCATAAGTGGTCCGTTTTACATACGCACAACATTATCGTGATTTCGGTGGCATTTTTTTTTTCACTTTTTTTTTTTTTGTGGCCAAAAGTAAAAGTTTGTGCGTTAATATTTTGGTTTTTTTTATTTACACCCTTATAATGTCCGGCAGTTTTTTGTGTGGCTTCTTGCTCACATATGGAGGGCTGATAGAGAGAGTTGGCGATAGAGGGAGAAGGGGGGAATCTATCTATCGATAGGAATCTGAAGCGCAATTGTTATCCACTTTTTTGCCTGACATCTTTTTGGAGTGTGACTGTTGTCAAGTAAGTCATCTATAAAATTAAACCCACCAATATACACATGGGAATGATTTCCATCGGTCATGAAGGCTGTGGGGAAGCTCTACTCCCCACTATCTTAATATATATTTACCCTCGACACTGATTCACTGATACACTGATTCACTGACTCTGTCACGCAGTACGTAGGAATTTAAATAGGCCTTCTATAATTCTATAAATAATAATAATAAAAAAAATAATATTTTTTTTTGTACAGAAATTGTGTTTTCCCCAATTTTTTACCAAAATTTTTTTTTACAAATTTTTTTTTTTTACGAAATTTTTTTTTCCACAAAAGTTTTTTTTTTCAACAAAATTTTTTTTTTCCAAAACATTTTTTTTTCATCAAAATTTTTTTTTTTCAAGAAAAAAATTTTTTTTTTGAACAAAAATTTTTTTTTAACAAACATTTTTTTTTTCAAGATAAATTTTTTTTTCAACATAAATTTTTTTTTCAACACAATTTTTTTTTTCCACAAACATTTTTTTTCCATATTTCAACGGGCGCCATAGGCGCATTACAACTTACTAGTACTTAATATTCTTTTAGATTATTTCATCCACTAACAACCAAGGAACTTCTATGAAATCAGTGAGGGTTGCCCGGTATAAATTGTATTCCCACTGATCAGGACCTAAAGTAACCGCTGAGTTTCGGTGTGATTATCACAGTGTTCGGACATCACAGACTGTACGGTGTTCATAAGATGTTTTGATATTTCCTCCAAACCAGAATTACCTTCACTGGAGGCTCTTCAACCATTTCCATCTCCAATATACAGAGAAAAAAAAGACAACCAAAAAATGTCAATGAAAATATTTTTACAAGAATTTCATCACTTCTCAATGAAACTTTTCGTTAATATGTTAAAAAATTTGTCAAATATTGAAACAAAGTTTGATGAAATGTATCAACAAAACAATTCATAAAATATTTGGATATTTTTTATGAATTTTTTTGTTGATCCCATTTATCAAATTTCGTTTTAATATTTGATACATTTTTAGCATATTTACGAAAAATGTTATCAAATGTTGAAAGAAATTTGATAAATTGAATTGACAAAAAATTTTATATTTTTTATGATTTGCATTTTGGTTATCTAATTTATAAAATTTCTTTTAATATTACATACATTTTTTCGTAAATATGATAAGCAATTTACCAAATATTAAACAAAATTTAAAAAATTATAATATTTTTCGATCTATTTTATTAAATTTTGTTTCAATATTTAATAAAATTTTTCATAAATATGCTAAAAAACGAAATTTGATAATTGTTGATGAAAAAATTTATTGTGAATTTCAAAAATATTTTTAATAAACGACATAAACATTTTTTTGTATATATGAAACTTTCTTCATCAAAGATATTTTTGATAAACAGTATACGAATATTTTCTTTAAGTTGACAAATTGTTTTATCAATTTTTTGTTTGAATTCGTGAATATTTTCATTGAATCGAAAAATTATTTTTTTCTGTATATCGTAGACCGAAAATCACACACCACCGACTGTAGGGTGGGTGTTTCGTAAAACAGAAAAACCACCAAAAAAATTTGCCTAAAAAAATACAAGGCAAAAAATAAAACAATGTCGACAATTGTTTGGAATGGTTCTGTGCCTCTGATTACTTTATTCGTCTTCGACGGCCGATGGTGGCCAAAGGAGATGGCGCGCTGTCGCTGGCGCTGCCTTTGTCGTTGAGGGTGACAATATGACCATAAAGTGGTCACTTATATACTCCACTTAACATATGAGAGTACATCTAAATATTTGAAATGGGCCAAACACCCGCACACACACACGTATGCATAAACACACAGACACACAGCAATGGATGGACGGACCAATGGTCGGCACTGTACGGGGGCTGCGATGGACAGACAGGAGTCCGCTGATAAAGCAAAAATCCCATTATTTCTGCCTAAGACCAAAATCATCATTTATTATTGTTGTGCATGTGTGTGAGTGGGGGTAGAGTGAGAGTTGGTTTTTTACACTTCAGATTAAGTTGGAATTGGATCAAAACGCAACGCACCGTTTTACGTCTGTATGTCAAAAAGCTGAACAAGACAACGTATGTTTCTAATGTCTTTTTCAAATGGTTTTTGGTTTTTTCATCTTCTGTTTATTCCTGTGTATGATTTGAGTTGATGTTTCGCATTTTTTTTTGTTGTTGCGGTGTTTGATATATGAACTCGAAGCTGTTGCCATACGTGTGTATATTTTACCATCCCAAAAAATGTTATAATTTCGTCCTGTTGTTGTCGCTTGGCTTTTGTTGTTGTTGTTGTTGTTTGATTATTGCATCAATTTGAACAGCGAACGAAAAGACATTTGTTAGATGTCTTCTTCGATTGACAGGAAGGGGGGAATGTGTCACTTGCATGGGATTCGAGAGAGAGAGAGAGAGAAAAAAAACCAGAGACAGAAATGAAGAAGCTGATGAGTGGGGTTACCTTCTCTCGCTTATGGTCATTAAATAAAAACATATATATAAGATAAGATGATATATGAATTTAAACGATTGAAATCATTTAGGTGAAGGCCTCGAAGACAAAATTGTCATAGCCATTTCCAAACAAAACCAAGGTGATTGGCTTCTTATAAGCGATTTTTTTACAAAAAAAAAATTTACAGACCTGCTTGTTGTCCTATTTTTGTTATGGGGAATTTCATAAGAAAGTTTTTTGCTGAACTTTCTTTTATGCGATTTTTTCTTATAAGAGATGTTCTTATATATGCCACCTACTGTAACTAAAAAAAAAGAACCACAAAAAGCAATCAATTTTTTCCAACACATGTAAATGTATTTTTTTAGGCGGATCGATTTTTTAAGACATTTTTTTATATGCGATCTATTTTTAAAAAAAAGTTTTTATTTGCATATCTGTCTTTTGTCATTTTTTCTAATGGGGAATTTTTCATTAATTGTTTGTTTGAGATTTTGGGCAATTTTTCAGTTATTTTTAGGAATTTTTTTGTTTTGGTTTATAATTATAAACTGAATATTCCCAATGTGGGGAATGAAATATTGAATATTTCATCAGCTCGCGCCGCCATAGCGTCGATTTTTTCATTGGAGAATTTTTCATAAATTGTTAAGGGGATTTTCCAAAATTGTTGGGAAAATTTTGTTATTTATTTTTGGGAATTCTTTATGTGGAGATTTTTAGTTCGTTGGGGGGGTAAGGGTGTGATTTTAATTTTGGCATTTTGGAGAATTTTCCATTTCTTAATTTTTTGTTTTGGAGCAATTTTCGAGGGGATATTTTACAAATATAAAGTTAAGATTCCCAAAGGGGGGAATATTTATTAAATTTGTCATTGGCGAATTTTTCATAAATTATGTGGGGTATTTTCCATAATTCTTGGAATATTTTTTTTGTGACATTTTGGGGAATGTTTCATATATTTTTGGGAATTCTTCATTTGGGGATTTCTTAATTTTTTTTGTGTGGAGGGAGATAAAATTTCTGTTTGGTGGATATTTTCGAATTATAAAGTGAATTTATTTTTCATAAATTATTTCGGGAATTTTTCTCAATTTTTGGAAATATTTTCTGATTGACATTTTAGGGAATTTTCCATATTTTTTGGGAATTCTTCATTTGAGGATTTCTTGATTTTTATGGGGGTGGGAGGAAGTACATTTTGCATTAATTATTTCATCAGCCCCCGCCTCGAGAATTTTTCATAAATTATATGGCGGATTTTTCTAGAATTTTTGGGAAATTTTGGCATTTTGGGGATTTTTCCATTTATTTTTTGGGAATTCTTCATTTGGTGATTTCTTAATTTTTTGTTTTGGAGCAATTTTTGAGGGTATATTTTACAAATATAATGTTAAGATTCCCCAAGGGGGTAATAAAATATTTATTGAATTTGTCGTTTGCGAATTTTTCATAAATTATGTGGGGTATTTTCCAGATTTTTTTTTTGTTTAACATTTTGAGGAATGTTTCATATATTTTTGGGAATTCTTCATTTGGGGATTTCTTTTTTTTTTTTTTTTGGGAGTTAGGTAAAATTTCTGTTGGGTGGATATTTTAGAATTATAAAGTGAAGATTGCCGATAAAATGTTTTTTTTTCATAAATTATTTGCGGAATTTTTCAGAATTTTTGGAAATATTTTCTGTTTGACATTTTAGAGAATTTTCCAAATATTTTTGGGAATTCTTCATGTGGGGATTTCTTGATTTTTATGGGGGGGGAAGTGCATTTTGCATTTATTATTTCATCAGCCCGCGCCTCGAGAATTTTTCATAAATTATATGGCGGATTTTTCTAGAATTTTTGGGAAAATTTTAATTTTGGCATTTTGGGGATTTTTTTTGTTTTATTTATTTTTGGAAATTCTTTATGTGTACTTTTTTTTGAGGGGGGGGGGGTGGTGGGGGGTTGGGTTGTTTATTTTGGCATAATGGGGATTTCTTTTTTCTTCATGTGTAGATTTTTTAATTTTTTTTTTTGGTTTATATTTCATATTTTCAATTTTAAGATACTGCCATTTTTTTACTTTTTCCAACGAATTATGAATTTCTGTACCGATCAGAATACTTCGAATGACTTTGGTAAATGTATTTATAAATACACAGAAAAAAATAATTTTTCGATTCAATGAAAATATTCACGATTTCAAACAAAAAATTCATTGAAAATTTTGTGATAAATCAATTTGTCAACTTAAAGAAAATATTCGTATACTGTTTATCAAAAATATCTTTGATGAAGAAAGTTTCATATATACAAAAAAAATTGTATGTCGTTCATTAAAAATATTTTTGATGAAATCATTCACATTCAACAAAATAATTTGTAGATTGTTTATCAAAAATATTTTTGATAAAAAAATTCGCATATCTACAAAAAAAAATTGTAAATTTTATAAATTAGATAACCAAAATACAAATCATAAAAAATATAAAATTTTTGGTCGATTCAATTTATCAAATTTCTTTCAACATTTGATAACATTTTTCGTAAATATGCTAAAAATGTATCAAATATTAAAACGAAATTTGATAAATGGGATCAACAAAAAAATTCATTAAAAATATCCAAATATTTTATGAATTGTTTTGTTGATACATTTCATCAAACTTTGTTTCAATATTTGAAAATTTTTTTAGCATATTAACGAAAAGTTTCATTGTGAAGTGATGAAATTCTTGTACAAATATTTTCATTGAAATTTGTTGGTAAAAAAAAAACGATGAAAGTAAAGTTATTTGTGGAAAAAATTTAAATGCTTGTAGACAACATCCGGCCAAATGAACTTGTTAGAGTTATTTGTGGACACCTTCAACCTTCAATTGCCAATTTAGTTTGAAATATTCTTATTTCGATATTTATCTTTCATTTGACATTGGCAACTTGGATTGTAATCACCTTAGATCCCCCAACACCATATGCCTAGCCAATGTCCGGCATTGATGTAATCTATAGTCAACTATTTCTGTGGACATAAAACACGGCCAGCAGAAAAACTCGTGCCAAATGTTACCACACTTTAGATAAGATTATGGTCATCAGAAATACCTGCACACCACCACCAAAGGATGCATATTAAGGGATTACAAGGAAAAACATGAAAAACTGACCACTTGAAAACCACTAAAAACGCGCACATGCCATTCTCAACTTACAAAAAAAAAAACTACAAAACATAAACTGAATGCTGCAAGCAAACCAGTGATCCTTAGAAATGTATCCGCTTACAAAGAACCAGGACACACACAAACACACTCATGGACACCTTCGGCAGAACAATATGCACGAAGCATATGGTAAATTTACGAAAAAGGAGAAAACTGCCTGAATACATGAGTATTCAGTGTACTGATGAACTACAACATACAATTGCAATTACAAGTTGCATAATCATTGTGCGGACCAGGCAGCCGCCACACACAATTTGTTGCAACTGCTGCTGTTGCAATGGCGCGCGCATTCGCATTGCATTGTCGCTGTCTGAAGACCTTAGACGATGACATGCGTTGTGTGTGTTTAATCTTCATCTTTGGAATTGGAATTGGACTGTGGACAAACAGCAACAACAACAACAATGGCTGGCATCCTTTGTGGATTTGACAAGGAGCCGTTTAGATTTTGATAAGATTTTGCTTAGCCATTCAAGGGATATCCTGTCACCAAAACAAGAAACCGAAATCGTTAACCAACTGAAAATTTGTAGAGAATATCGCCTACGTAATGTTTTCCTATGTTTACTCAGAGGACCTCCTAATATTTCAATAGAAACTTCTGTTTTGTGTGTGAGTATGCTTCAAAAATGACTAGGAACAATGCTGGGTTGGTTTGAGTCATTCGGTTGCATAAATATTGACAGTTTGTCTACGTTGTGAAAACACATCTTTCAGGAGTCGTCAGCAGTGTGCCCTTAAACCTGTTCCCCCAAAAAAACTGGAAAGTTAATAGAAGACAGGTCTGAGCGAAGTCAAGAGCCCCACACCTGGTCAGTCAAGAGCCCCCCCGAAAACGTCTTAAGGCTGGACTTGCAGATGCAGACCCTCGGCGAATTTTTACACCCAAAGGCGTAGAGTTCCAGCTCAGGGTGGTATCTATAGGGACCTCTACCGTTGTGGCTGTGACTTTCTTCGAAATCTCGAGCAGAGCGTTGCCCCCTCGGGAAATATCGTGGTGGCTGTGGTCTTGTATCCAAATCAGTGTGATCCTTGTGCTGTAATATATAAAACAGCAAAGGTTGTTGATAGTCCTACATGCCTTACTGAGAGGAAAGTTTTGTGGTGGATTCACGACTCCTTTCAGAGACTCATATGGTGGCCATGATTTTGCCCCAAATCTCAAGAGGACTTCGGCTTAGCGTGCCCCGCCCGGTAAATATCCTAGTGACTGTGGTTTTGTATCCAAAAGCAGGAGAGTTCTTCAATATCTCCATAGTTTCCCTATTTCCCCCAGATCCGGTTTTTCCCACACACTTCAGTCCCCCCTCCACCATCTCACATTTCCATGATTTATGTATGATTTAAATTCTAAGCTTCTTAGGCCTACAAAGGCACATATTAAGTTTTCCAACCAAACCAAACCAAACTATCCCTTTTCGCCAACATCATCCCATAAATAACAACAAACTACCCCCCCAACCCTTCCCCCACCTCCCCAACAACAACATCACACATAAAAAGGATGGAAACCCAAGCAAATCAAATTTTAACTCGTGCCCCTGCCGGACGACCAGAAGGATGATTGTAACCTTTTTCTTACTCCTCCGAGCCGAGACATCACCCGAAGGAGCAACACAAAAAAAACCAACAACAAACCCCAACAATCAACTGAATTCCTTATATTGCCATTAGCATTTTACTTTTTCCACAGTGGATGATGAATGAAAATGTCAAAAAACGCAAATGCAAAAAAAAAATAAAGAAGGAAATCAACAACAACCGGCACAACCCCACAATCCCGAGAAAGGAAAAACCAAACAAACAGCAACAACGTACGGACGAATGGCAAGAAACACATCCGCAGCAGAATGGAAAAAATCCAATTGATACACATGAGTAAAGCCTTCCCGCAGCATGTGAATGTAGTCAAAGTAACCAATGCGTACATAACGACATACGAGGTGAGTGTAATCAGTTGGAGTAACAGCAAAGCTGCAGTAGCGAAATGAAGCCAGTTTGGGAACACACTCCGTCAATACGTATTTATTCAATGTCCAACGGACTCACAGACTCGCGTCTGGGGTCACCCGGGGTCATTCTGTTGATCGGACGGCATTGAGGTTAAATCTGATTAAAAAAAATCAATTCCCTAGAAATTCCACTGGAGTATAAACAAGATGGAGATCACCCAGGGCAAGCTCGGCACATAACTTTCCCTCTCGTAAACAAGACATCATGATGACAATGATTGGAAGTAACGATTGCGGAAGCTGTGGGGGATAAAGAGGAGTGGGAAGAGTAAAGCACCTTCTGAAAGCAACCTGCGCTGACGAATAAACGGATATTAGCACAGGTAACTTATTTCCTTAGAGTACTAGACCACCTGGCCGATATTAGTAGTGGGAAAAGTCCAGAGGCCTGGCCGTATCAATTCCCTTAATATTCCAGAGAACATAATTCGAAATTTCCTATTTTTGTGCCTATCAGTTCCGTATCTAATACTCTTGCAATTGTAATTGTAATTACAAAATAATTAACTGTCATAACACTGGTTGGTTCATTCCGAGAACTCTAAAAGGTTTTTGTGTTCTCTCTGACTTTGCTCTCTTTGTGGCGACCACTGTTTTAAAATCAGATCTGAATTGAATACAATCCTGAATTCAATTAGATCCGACAAATTAATTGTGGAACATATTCAGAGAAAGACAGAAATATTTCTATGGCTGCTCTCTTTGTGGCGACCACTACAATAAAAAAGAATTTTAGGGTTAGTAGATTGGAATGGATGCGAATGAGCTCGGGGACATATTTGACAAAAGATATAAAATACTCCACTGGCTGTTCTCTTAATGGCAACCATTTGGCGAAAGATATAAAATACTCCACTGGCTGTTCTCTTAATGGCAACCACTACTGTAAAATCAATTCTAAATGTAATACAACCACAAATTGTAGGTTAACTAGTAAACCGTATGGATACGAATGAAATGTGAAACACCTTGTGGCAAAAACACAAATACTCCACTGGCAGCTCGCTTTGTGGCGACCACTTCAATAAAAACGAATTTTAGGGTTAGTAGATTGGAATGAATGCGAATGAGTCCGAGAACATATTTGGCGAAAGATATAAAATACTCCACTGGCTGTTCTGTTAATGGCAACCATTTGGCGAAAGATATAAAATACTCCACTGGCTGTTCTCTTAATGGCAACCACTACTGCAAAATCAATACTAAATGTAATACAACCACAAATTGTAGGTTAACTAGTAAACCGTAGGAACACCTTCTGGCAACAACACAAATACTCCACTGGCTGCTCTCTTTGTGGCGACCACTACAATAAAAAAGAATTTTAGGGTTAGTAGATTGGAATGAATGCGAATGAGCTCGGGAACATAGTTGGCATAAAAGACATAAAATACTCCACTGGCTGTTCTCTTAATGGCAACCAGTTGGCGAAAAATATAAAATACTCCACTGGCTGTTCTCTTAATGGCAACCACTACTGTAAAATCAATTCTAACTGTAATACAGCCACAATTTGTAGGTTAACTAGTAAACCGTAAGGATACGAATGAAAAACACAAATACTCCACTGGCAGCTCTCTTTGTGGCGACCACTACCACAAACTCCATGGTGGATGTAATATGTGGTTGTCTCTCTTCTTGGTTTATTCCTCAAGGGGAAAATATTTCGGGTTTAGGCTCAGCAAATTGTCACCACATTGAATTTATAATCGCATTTGCCCAAACTGATCACACCCACCTCTCAGACATCACACATGTTTGTCTGACATGAATATATGTACGAAGTTTCCCTTTTTGCTGCTGTAAGATGCCATGATGGCGCAAAACGAATGTACGACCCCAGCCCCAGCGCAAGGAGGAAACAACCTTCAACTGGAGGCTGTGTTTTTTTTTTTTATTTATGCACGAGACATAATCAAAACCCCTAAAAAGAAACAGCAGCGCAAAAAAATACAACCAAAAAGAGAAAAAAAGGGGGAATCTTTTTAACATATGAATGAGTTGGTGAAACAAGTAATGGCAGCAGACACGCATGGAGTCTCTTACAGTCAAAACACACTCGCAATACATGGGCAGGGACCCGGCCATATGTAGAGTACATAGGGAAGCATAAGAGACCACCCCTTTTATGTTGGTCTCGAATGTTTTGTGTGGCTGGCTGTTGTTCGTGATGATGATGCTGATGATGACGTTGGGCACGAGTTCTGTGCCACAATGAGTTTCGGGAATACATTCTCCTCATAGCTGGGACTTCAAATGGGGGTTGTACTTGGCCATACACACATGTGATGGCAAAACTCCAAAGATTGGCCATATTAGCATATGTGTGTTCATTTGGCGAGAGGGTAAAGTGTGCGTGCGTCTTCCCTTCTCTACAGCGGCATAAATTTGCCACCATTTTTTTATGGCATCATTTCTTTACTTTTTCCAAGATGGTCGTTCGTTTGTTTTTTACGATACGAAGGGTTTCTTTTATGGTCTTTCAATTTAATAAATTAAATTTTCGTATATGTTTTATTTGCGGTTCAGGCATTGCAATTTATGGGGATTGTGGATTTGAGCTAATTCCCGACTTCCTTGGGAGCAGATAAAATGATCTTTTCTCCAACTAATAGGGGTAACACACGCTTCTTCCAGATCCCTTTACACTTCAATTTTTAACTTAACTTTCAAATGAAAACAAAACTTGATGAAACAATGGTGACCATATGTTACAAAGAAGACTCCGGTTCACTAAAAGAGTTCGTTCGCTAATCTTTTTGGGATAACAACACCAACGCCCCCTTAATAGCCCACCATAAAGGATCATACCCGCTAATGACCCAAGAATCGGAAAAAAGAAAACAACAAACAAAAACCCTTTCCTTTACATCGACTGCAATTTCACAGGGCAGATACGATCATTTATCCATGAAGACTGCTCACCAATTACGATTATCCTCTCACGTCATCACATGTGTTTGAAGGAGACCTTCCGGAAATTCCTTTTTACCGAAATGTTTAAATAAAACCATTTTCAACCCATTCATCGAATTAAGATCACTTCACCGGGCAAATGGGGGAAAATTACTAACAAATGATAAGTTCCCAAAAAAAAGAACAACAAAATATGTTTGTCGCCCCCACACAGTCGTGTTCCTCTGCCATATGTTAGCTCTGGTCGATGCGGGCGGAAAACAAAAGGGTGAGAAGGTTACCTGGTGAGTGATAACATGAAATCATAATCGAATATTTCGTGTTATTTGTTGAGGCAGCAATTAAAATACAATAAAAACGGCTAAATTTGATAGCATATTAAATTGGTGGTGGTCAGCACAGACACACATACGTTAACCCCTTTTGACACATGCCCGCTTCCACTGTCATACCCATTTAACCCTAATAATGTTGAAGTGTTGGTCTCCATTGTGTGCATGTGTTTGGTCGAGTGTGTTGTATTCTCATTTAAATTGATTATAAACAAATTATAATGTCCTTAGAGGTTTCTGTTTCTGTTTTTGTATTCTGATCCTGGCAAGCATTTGAACATGAGGTTTGTTTACCCTTTTCCCAGTGTGTGCGTATGTTTGCCAAGGATTTTCATACGAAGGGTTTCCTTTGTTGGAGTGGCGCCATATGAAATTTGAACTTTTTTGTCATTGTCCTGTTTGTTCCGTTTCACAAAGGGTTGTTTTATGCCCGCCTGCCTGTCTGTCTGTATGTCTGACACGCAAACACTTCATAAAATATTATTGATGGCCAATTAAAGGGTTAGCTCGGTTATTTGAGTTTCATTGTAAATAAAATAAAAATGTCATTAATTTGTCCATATAAAGAACAAAAAAAAATCTTGTAGAGAACATATTTTTGGAAACAGCAGGACTACATGACTGTTATGATATTATGGGAAATTTCTAAAAGGCTTACTACTCTATCCCTTAATAAAAGAGATGGTGGAAGTCAGATATGTCAGATATTAGATTGACACATTTAAAGGCAATGGGACCCTGGCAATTGGTGTGAGGTGGACAACAGAAATTCCCATTCACAATTTCAAAATAACCAGTCAGAGAAAGAGGGAGAGAGAGAGAGAACATCCAGCATTGAATGCGGAGCTTAATCAGAAAGTAAAAGATGTCTTAGATCTAGAAGTCAGATATGTCAGATATTAGATTGACACATTTAAAGTCAATGGGACCATGGCAATCCCTATTCACTATCTTAATATATATTTACCCTCGACACTGATTCACTGATACACTGATTCACTGACTCTGTCACGCAGTACGTAGGAATTTAAATAGGCATTCTATAATTCTATAAATAATAATAATAAAAAAATAATATTTTTTTTTTGTACAGAAATTGTGTTTTCCCCAAATTTTTTTTTTACCGAAAAATTTTTTTTTTCCAAAATTTTTTTTTACAATTTTTTTTTTTTTACAAAAATTTTTTTTTTCCAATATTTTTTTTTCAACAGAATTTTTTTTTTACAAAAATTTTTTTTTTACAAATTTTTTTTTTTCCAATTTTATTTTTTTTTCGAAATTTTTTTTTACAAAATAGTTTTCTCAAAATATTTTTTACAAAATTTTTAAAATTAAGTAACAAATACTTTCTCAAGCAAATTAACGGGCGCCATAGGCGCATTACAACTTACTAGTTTCAAAATAACCAGTCTGAGAAAGAGGGAGAGAGAGAGAACATCCAGCATCGTATGCAGAGCTTAATCAAAAAGTAAAAGATGTCTTAGATCTAGAAAATATGACTCTAAGATGGAAGAATTATTTCCAGAAAGATATCGCTAAAATTTTTAGGTGAAAGACTGTGACCTGACTTTGCCAAAGGTCTTATGAACATGAGACTGAAGCTCGGGAGGGAGAGAGTGTAAAAGAAATTTACAAGAAAGTAATACGTCTTTTAGACAGGACGTTAACAGTGTTTCTTCCGCAAAGAAATATGAACTGTAAGTCACCTGTGGCAAAATTGTTTGAAAGTTCGTGCAAAGCAAAATTCCATTTCTCTGACTGAATTGCATTTCTTTTAATCACAAATGTTCATAAACATTTTTTTTAATATATATATTTTTTAATTTTTTTTTTTTTTTGAAAAAAATGGTTGATGCAACTACAAAATTCCAATTTAAATGGCAGATACTACAGGCGTTTTTCTTATGTGACCTGACTATGCCAAAGGTCTTATGAACATGAGATTGAAGCTCGGGAGGGAGAGAGTCTAAAAGACATTTTTTTGAAGGTTCGTGCAAAGCAAAATTCCATTTCTCTGACTGAATTGCATTTCTTTTAATGACAAAACATTTTGAATCATTTTCTTTTTTTTTGACAAAAATGGTAGATGCAACTTTGTTTCATTGATGGTTACCAAATATCATAGGCTGTACGGTTTTCTGACTGAATTGCATTTGTTTTCATGACAAAAATGTCCACAATTTTTAAACATTTTTTTTGCGGAAAAAAATGGTAGAGGCAACTTAAAATGTTTTTTTTTAAATGGTAGAAGCAACTAAAAAAATCCAATTCAAATGTTTTTTCTTAGGTTTTTCTTTAATATTTTAATGTTAACAAAAATGGTAGAGACAACTAAAAAATAAAAAAAAGTTGTGTTTTTCTTTTGTTTTTTCTTTAATATTTTTTTTAAAAAAAATGGTAGATGCAACTAAAAAATGAAAATCGTAGAGGTTTTCTGGTTTTCTTCTGAGTTTTCTTTAATATTTTTTTATTTGAAAAAAATGGTAGATGCAACTAAAAAATGTTGTTCCATTGGTGGTTATCAAATATGTTAGGTTGTAATGTTTTGTGTTCTACGACTGAATTGCCTTTCTGTGCTGAAGGCTTGATTCGGGTACTTCTGCATCCTGAGTGGTCGTTCGGTATAGTAAAAATATTAGGACGTTGATGGCAAAGCCAGGCAGTGTCGAAATAAATGAAACAAACCGTTCAAAACATTTGTCTGATTTTAGACAATGTGTCGTGTCTCACTGACTGGACCTATCGAATGAAATCCCACTCAAAGTCGTCTCAACGAAACTCCATTGAAATTATTTAAGCTAAAGTCAGGTTTTTTGAAAAAATCGTTCGATGGCAAGGCAAAAATGTATTAAAAACAGAAATAATTTCTTTCCATGGCCAGGAAGATCGCTTTAGATCGGTCTTGAAATATTTTCCTAACTTCAGTTGATATTTTCTAAATTTCAGTTGATATTTTTTGAAAATTCATTTGTATTTGTCCAAAAATCAATTGATATTTTCTTTTCTTTGAAAATCAATTGAGTGTTCTGTGGTTTTTATTTTCAGAATTTCAATTGATGTGTAAAGTTTCCATCAGCCTAAAAATATTTTCTAAATTACACTCTACTTTTATTTGCTGAATTTAAATTCCATTGAAATTTCTCCATTTCTATTGATGTCTTCTGAACTTCAATTGATATTTTGAATAAATTCCATTGATGTCAATTAATGTGTTCTGGATCTGCATTAAAATTTCTCCATTTCAATTGATGTCTTCTGAAATTCAATTGATATTTTCAAAAAATTCCATTGATGTCAATTGATGTCTTCTGAATCTCGAATGAAATGTCTCCGTTTCAATCTTCTAACATTCAATTGATAATTTCAAGAAATTCCACTGATGTCAATTAATGTGTTCTGGATCTCGAATGAAATTTCTGAATTTCTACTGATGTCTTCTGCATTTTCCATTTCTGTTCTCAGAACTCAATTTGAAAATCCTTTTCTGAATATATTTCCTATCCGCTTTGCACCTCTCAAGTAACCTGAAATCTCTTCCGTCACTTCATATTACACAAAAATTCGCCATAATACCGAAATTACTTTTAATATCCTAAACCTGGAGGATTTCCCTCAAAGGTTCCGCCAACGACACCATGATACATTCTCTTTTTTTGCGGCGGCTTCACATCAAACGTCGACCTAAAAAAAGAGAAAATTGATTCCTTTCTTATTTTTTTCCTAAATCCGAATTTCGAATTTACCGCAAAGACCTGAAACAAACACACACAATTAAAAATTCCTGCTCGCATTTTCTCAAAGACATATTTGGACCGGACCAAAAAACAAAAACGCGTGGCGGAAGCTTAAGCCAACCGGACCGATTCAGTGGTACCTGCCCACACCCAACCGAGAAATGTAAGTGTAATTGAAAACCACCACACATGTGAACTCATTTCATTGTGGAATAAAATTTCTAACAAAAACATCGATCACACTAAATCCTTTCGGTCATAATCCTGGAAATAGAAAACCAGTGCAATGCCACAGACAAATGTCGCAAAATGATCAAAGCGAGGGAATGAAAGTGAATGGCAGGTCTTGCCTTCAAAGACAGTTGCTTAAATGCACTGGGTGCAAAAAGGACGTAATACTTTCTAATCCTTCCACCTACTGAACAAAGTCTGAGGAGAGTAGGTGTGTGGCACATATTAAGGTTGAGCAGGGAGTGAAATTTCCAGTTCAGTTTCAGTTGTAGTCGCTCTTGAACAATGAGCGTGAGAGATTTAATGACCTGCTGTGGTGGTGGTAACTTCTGCAATGTGAAGTAACCGCCACGGGTTTCCTTTTGGCTGAGACATATTCTAAGGATTTACCAACACAAACTTATGTGTTCGTGTGAGTGTGTATTTTGTGGTTAGTGTGTAGTGTCGCTTAATCCAAATTTACTTTCACCCAGCCCAAATATCAGAGGGCCAAAATTCTAACATTTACTTTACATTTTTCCTACACATTGAGACTTTGTTGCAACTTCCAAACAAAATATGTTCCCTTCAATCAAGTCTGTTAAGTGTGGCCATTTCATGGTGTTTAAATCTTTTTTATCTCATACTAAAGAGAAATTAAACAATTTTTATATGTTAATAAAAGCATGGCGTCCATTTTCCTCCTCCTCGTGCCATCAGGCGGTCTGGGTCAGTGTTGCCTTAAGTGTACAACTTAATTCTCAGGTAAATCCTACTAATGGGGTTGTAAAACTTAACCGAAATACAGCGGCAAATGAATTTATTTCATTTAATACACAACGATTTCATTTGGATTTATCAAAAGTAATTCGGTAAACTAATTTTAAGGATTTGTCCGAGTTGTGAGAGCAAATCCCTGTAGTGGAAGTCGTATATAAGGAGATCGCGCCGGGCATTCTTAAGCCCTTCAGAAATTTGTGGAGAAAAGAAATGGTGAATTGGAGTATTATGAGAATAACTCAACTGCAGAAGCCAGGTTCGCATCCTGGTAAGATCAGCGGCTGCTTCCATCGGACAAAATATTTCAATTTTAACAACATAACAACAAAAATTAATAATATTAAAGGCTGGCCGATTTTTCGGCCTATAGTATAATTGGGTCGGTTTTTCGGCCTCCGTTTGTGGGCACCAACTCTAGCAGAATCTCAAAGAAATGCAGCTATTGACCATCGATTTGTCCATGTTTATAGGCTGGCCGATTTTTCGGCCCATAGGGTCCATGGATCCATCGGACAAAATATTTCAAGTAAAACAAAATATCAAAAAAAATATAATAATATTAATTGTACCACTATTTTTAAAGCGGGACGTTTTTTCGGCCAATAGGTCTGTTTTTCGGCCTCCGTTTCTGGGCCCCAACTCCAACAGAATCTCAAACAAATTCAGCTATTTCTTTGTCATGCAAATTTCTTTCAAATTGACCATCGATTTGTCCATGTCTATAGGCTGGCCGATTTTTCGGCCAAACGGGCTCATGGATCCATCGGACAAAAGATTTCAATTATAACAAAATATCTAAAAAAAATAATTAATAATATTAATTGTAACACAGGTTTGTCCATTTTTAAAGTGGTACGATTTTTCGGCCAATAGTATAATTGGGCCGGTTTTTCGGCCTCCGTTTCTGGACCTAAAGTCTAGCAGAAGCTCAAAAAATGCAGCTATTTCTTCGTCATACAAATTTCTTTCTAATTGACCATCGATTTGTCCATGTCTATAGGCTGGCCGATTTTTCGTCCAAACGTGCTCATGGATCCATCGGACAAAAGTTTTCAATTATAGCAAAATATCTCAAAAAAAATAATTAATAATATTAATTGTAACACCAGTTTGTCCATTATTAAAGTGGTACGATTTTCCGGCCTATAGTATCATTGGGCCGGTTTTTCGGCCTCCGTTTCTGGGCCTCAACTCTAGCAGAAGCTCAAAAAAATTCAGCTATTTCTTTGTCATGCAAATTTCTTTCAAATTGACCATCGATTTGTCCATGTCTATAGGCTGGCCGATTTTTCGTCCAAACGGGCTCATGGATCCAACGGACAAAAGTTTTCTATTATAACAAAATATCTCAAAAAAAAATAATTAATAATATTAACTGTACCACCAATTTGTACATTTTTCAAGGGGGCCGATTTTTCGGCCTCTGGTATAATTTGGCCGGTTTTTCGGCCTCCCTGTCTGGACCCCAAACCCTAACAGAATCTCAAAGAAATACAGTTATTTCTTCAAAGTCTTTCGAATTGACCATAATTTTGTCCATGTTCATAGGCTGGCCGATTTTTCGGGCCAATCGGACAAAATATTAGAATTTTAAAAAAATATCAAAGAAATGTATTTTTCTTTCTTCCTGCGCCAACTTCTTTTATTTATACCACCAATTTGTACATTTTAAAAGTTCCGATTTTTGGGCCAATTGGGCCCATGGATCCTGGAACAATCTATGGCCCAAAAAATAAGAATTTCTTAAGAAAAAAATAATAATGGGATTTAATTTCGGTACCCGATATGTCACAGTCTAATTGGGCCGGTTTTTCTGCCCAAGTTTGTGGCCAAAAAAATTAAAACAAAAATCTTACGGCAATGAAGTAAAGTTTTGTAGTTTCGTTTATTTTGAACACCAATTTGTCCAGATTTATAGGCGGGCCTATTTTTGAGCCTATGGGGCCCATGGATTGTGAGACAACATTTTTTAAAATTTAAATTGTATTATTATTATTGGTACATTAATTAAATTTAAGATTTAATATCTTTGTAAATTACTTTATTAATTGATTTAATTTAATGCCAACTCGCCCCAATAATGTCTTAGGACGCTGAGGCAACTAAAAATTTTAAAAAAATATATATATGGGGAATTCCAAGTCAAATCGGACAGCATGAAGAATTTTTTTTTTGGATTTGTTTCATTTTTCACTATGTTGATGTCCCTTTTCAACAGCGTGTCTCAGTAAATTTTCAGATTTTTGGGGCAACTGGTTACAGAGATATCGACGTGTAAAATAATCGCATTGCTGCTTCAATTCAATTCTTCATGCTGTCCGATTTGACTTGGAATTCCCCATATATAATTTTAATAAAAAAAAAAAAAAAAATATAAAAGTGAATTTAATTTTGTTAATTGATTTGAAAAACATATCTTAATTTAGATTTTATTAGATTTAGGTCATAAGCCCCAAACCGGGGACCAAAAACCGACCCGTTATACAAATGCAAATAAAAGATCGATTACTTTATATTTTATTTTCATTTGAATAAACGGACCGGTTTTTGGGAGCTGGTTTGCGATTTATGGCCCAATATCTAATAATATCGTAAAGTAAAAATCGAAGTTCATATGGATTTTGGATTTGTGATTACCACTTTGTCCATATTTATAGGGGGGGCCGGTAACTCGTTCCCAAAAAAGGTTACGCTAAACATTGGAGACAATAATCCGTCTCTCCTATTGCACTTTTCATTCAAATTTTGCCTTGATTGCATACATTTCAATTACGCTGGAATGTATCTTACGCATCATTTGGATAACCTTCAGCCGGGCGACTGTACATCTTATCCTATGTATCAGACATTTGAGACAGTTGCCCGTAAGCTGATCTACATAGATCTGTACTAACCCTTATAATAAAATCCACCGTAAACACAATGGTGGCCCTGATGGCCAACAAGATGCAATATGCTACTTACAAGGACCTCACGCAAGAACATCACCTAATCACCAGCAAAAGGATAAGACCGCTGGCTTACATTCATTATGCCAACACAAGACAAATCGTAAATAATTCCAAGAACTGGCGAAAATGAAATGAAAACCAGATGCAAATCGTTGACTGAACACCGAATAGACAATGAATGCCGGGCCAGCGCGTGTGCTCCAGATTAAAAAGTATTTGTTAAAACTAGATCTGTAAGGACAACAAGACAACAGAGCGGCGACAATGGAGAAAAAGGATAAGGCCGGTGTGTGTACACCGGTTCCTCGATAAAAGACCATAAGTAGCCCTTTGAATAGTGACACAGAGATTTTGCATAAGTTCTTAAGATACCAAAAGGTTTCTTTTTCCTTTCTTTTCTTTTCTATAATTTTTTTTTTTTTTTTTTTTTTGGTCTGCTCCTGAATTCGTTTGTTTGCAAATGTTTTCACCACAATAGCCTTAAGTATGCAGCGGCCAGGATTTTTTTATTTCGGGAGCGTTTAATGCCAGCCAGATTTATTTAAACTAAAGCGCGGTCTTGCACAAGTTTCTCCTACTAAACGGCCGATTAGCTGCTAGGACTATGAACAATTATTGCATCCTTTTTCAGGCCGAGGCGTTTTGGTGGGCGTAAATCATTAGCATTGTGCGGGCTTTAAATATTTTACTCATTAGTTTTGTTTTAATACAGTTGAGATTAAGTTCGAGGCTTAAGTTTCTGTATAGTCAAAGCCATAGGAGATTTAATGAATAAATCTGCGCGGATCTACGCCAGACCCTGGGAGATCTGCGGATATTACGGATTATCATTGGGTGTGGCTGTGTTTGCAAAACTTTTCGTTTACTCGTGGCTAATTATGCCAGGGAATGAGAGGGATTTTTGTGAATGCTCTGGAAAAAAAAACAAAAAGTATCGAGGCGTGCTCTCTGTAGTTTGATCTACCAAGTATTTACATGTCCTCTTGCACTTCTTGTCCTTTCATCGGAATCTCGGTCTCGGACTTCCTTGGTAGCTGTCGTCCAACGCTTTCCTGGCTGTAGATTTTAATTTCAATTAAAATACATAAAATTGCAATTAAAAAGTGTGTTTATCATGTGTTTGCCGAAAAGGATTAGATACCAAGGATTCACATGTCTTCTTCCACTCGGACCTTTTACTGGAATATCGGTCTTCCGTGTCTGCGACAAAGCTTTCGTGGCTGTAGATTCAGGAGACCTACAAATTTCAATTAAATTATATTAAACTAGTAAGTTGTAATGCGCCTATGGCGCCCGTTGAAATATGGAAAAAATTTTGTTGAAAAAAAAAAATTTTTGTTGAAAAAAACATTTTTTTAGAAAAAAAAATTTTTGGAAAAAAAAAATTTGAGAAAAAAAAATTTTGTTGAAAAAAAAAAATTTTGTGGAAAAAAAAAAATTTGTTGAAAAAAAAAATTTTTGTGGAAAAAAAAAATTTTGTTGAAGAAAAAAAATTTTGTTGAAAAAAAAAAATTTGTTGAAAAAAAAAATTTTTGTGGAAAAAAAAAATTTTGTGAAAAAAAAAATTTTTTTGCTGGAAAAAAAGTTGTAATGCGCCTATGGCGCCCGTTGAAATATGGAAAAAACATATTGTTGAAAAAAAAAATTTTCGTGGAAAAAAAATGTTGAAAAAAAAAAATTTGTTGAAAAAAAAAATTTTTTGTGGAAAAAAAAATATGGAAAAAAAAAATTTGGTAAAAAAAAATTTTTTTTGTAAAAAAAAATTTGTAAAAAAACATTTTTAAAAAAAAAAAAATTTTTGTAAAAAAAAACTTGGGGAAAACACAATTTCTGTACAAAAAAAAAATATTATTTTTTTTATTATTATTATTTATAGAAAATTATAGAATGCCTATTTAAATTCCTACGTACTGCGTGACAGAGTCAGTGTATCAGTGAATCAGTGTCGAGGGTAAATATATATTAAGAAGAAGATTGCAATTAAATTTTGTTTATCATTTCTATTCCGAAAAGGATTGCAAATCTTTCGATTTTAATTGTAATTAAATGTCGTCTTTCGAATTCACAGCGAAAACAATCTCTTTCATTTTATACCCATAAGATGAATTTCTCCCCCCTGCCCCAAAAAAATTGGACAATTTACTTCCAAACAAATGACGGCATTACAAGCGGGTGTGGACAGACAACAATAAAATTCACACCATACATTTCTTTTATTTAACACTTTTATTTTATTTTTATCGCTTATGACATTATGTCGTTAGATCGAGATACTGATCTTTTGCCACAGGATTACATACACCCGAAAGAGAAATAAAACACAAGCACACACAAAAGAGGCAAACCCTTCTTAAGACACAATCCTTAAGGACGACAATTTAACCCTTAAGTAGGGTTACGATAAAAGGCAAACCCGACATTCCGAAGGATCTATAAAAAATGAATTACACGTTACGAACAAAAGCAAAAGGATACGCGCTCTGGCGTGTGTGTGTAAATGTGTCTGTAAAAAAGAGAAACCATATTTTCTAAAGGATAAATGATTGCCTGTATTGTCATTTATTGTGTTGTTCCCGACTTTGCTTGTACAAGACGCATTCACAAAGCAAGAAGAAGAACAAGGTTAAGTTGGCTTAATGTAACCCCAAACATCCTTAACACCGTCAGACACCGTGTATTGGCGGAATGTTAAATTGTTGATAGCAAACAAAAACGGCTCCTCAAAAGAAAACCATCGGAGCCAACGATGAAAGGATTCTTTTGAAGTGTAACAATTTTCCATGCTCAATTTTTCCGAAAAAGGATCTCTGAATGGAATAGACTGCTTGGTATTGAATGAGTTTTTGAAGGTGTTTTGATTTATTAACGTATGTGCCATTGTCATTGGCATGTTTAGCAAATATGTGTATGAAATGGGGGGGGGAAATGGGAGTAATGGTGGTGGCAATTCCAGGGAATACATTATTTGGTGTTTGGTAAAATATGAGCCATGAAAATTGAAGTTTTAAGCAAGAGCTGAACTAAATGGTGCAGGGCCTTTGTAAGGCAATCGGCATTTGATGGAGTTCAAAAAGAATAAAAATCGATTACGATTTTTGATAATTATTTGAGTTCGGTTTTTGGAATTTTAATAATTACTCTCTTGGTACGTTGTGAAAGAGAAGTCTAGATCAACTTCTCTCAAATCAGTGAGCTATTCTATACTCACTGACCGGAACGCTTTTTAAAAGCCCCTTCCGAACAGCCCTAATTTTCCTGGAGAATTTTTGTCAGAGAGTTTGCTTTATTTAACAATATTTACTTTTAGTCGCCCATAGTACCTATGACTCCTCGTCCGCCCCATGTTTTTCGTGTAGCTCCATGCAAAGGCTCTCTTTCATTTGTCATCTAATTGCTCTCTTTCATTTGTCATCTAATTGACTTTGACGATTTTTTTACGATTTCGGTTCAATTTTGTATCCAAAAACAATCTTTTAAACACAATTTCAGGAAATGGTGATGGCGATAGGAAAAGAAAATGGAACTGACAATAGGAAAATTTACCACAAGTGAAACGAAGTAGACTCCCAAATTTGGGGTCCTATTGCGTAATGGGAAATGGGCCAGAAAATATTCATTTTGGCCTCTATTTAGAACTCATATTAAATGAAAGCTTTTTATGATATTTTTCAAATTGAATTTGTTTCTTCTGCCAAAACTACCAAATAGACTGAGTTTTATGAACTCAAATTAATTGAGACGCAAATTACCAAAAACTTTAATTTTATTTTATTTTTGAAAGGTATAAAACTTAACTTAAATTGAGAACATTTTATGAACTCAAATTAATTCATTTACAATTTACTTCATCTGAATTTATTTTTACTTATTAAAAGTATAAAACTTAACTTAAATTGAGTACATTTTATGAACTTAAACTAATTGATTTAAAATGTACTTAAACTGAATTTCGTTTTAATTTTTAAAAGTATAAAAATGAACTTAAATTGAGTACATTTTATGAACTTAAATTAATTGATTTAGAATTTACTTAAAATGAGTTCTCGTGGACTTATTGAAGTATAAAACTTAACTTAAATTAAGTAAAATTTATGAAATTAAATTAATTGATTTACAATTTACTTAAACTAAACTTCGTTTTACTTTTTAAAAGTATAAAACTTAACTTAAATTGAGTACATTTTATGAACTTAAATTAATTGATTTAAAATTTACTTAAAATGAGTTCTCATGGACTTATAAAAGTATAAAACATAACTTAAAATAAGTAAAATTTATGAACTTAAATTAATTGATTTACAATTTACTTAAATTGAGTTCTATTGTACATATGAAAAGTATAAAACTTAATTCAAATTAAGTCAATTTTATGAACTCAAACTGATTGCTGCAAAATTCCTTAAATTGAGTTCTCTTGTACTTATTTAGAGTATAAAAATTAACTTAAATTAAGTAAATTTAATTCAAATTAAGTAAATTTTATGAACTCAATTTAATTGATGGACAATTAACTTAAACTGACTTCGTTTTACCTTTTAAAAGTATAAAAATTAACATAAATTAAGCAAATTTTATGAACTCAATTAAATTGATGGACAATTAACTTAAACTGAATTTCCTTTTATTCATTAAAATATAAAACTTAACTTAAATTAAGTAAAATTTATGAACTAAAATTAATTGATGGACAATTTAATAAAACTGAATTTTATTTTACTCATTAAAAGTATAAAACTTAACTCAAATTGAGTAAATTTTATGACCTTAAATAAAATGAATTCTCTTTTACTTTTTAAAAGTATACAATTGAACTTAAATTAAGTAAATTTTATGAACTTAAATTAATTGATTTACAATTTACTTAAACTGAATTTCGTTTTACTCATTAAAAGTATAAAAATTAACTTAAATTAATCAAATTTTATGAACTCAAATTAATTGATGAACAATTTACTTCATCTGAATTTCTTTTTACTTATTAAAAGTATACAATTTAACAATTTAAATTAAGTAAACTTTATGAACTGAATTTGTTTATTTTTTATATTCAATCCAACATTTTAGAAAGAACAGATGGAAGATATTTTAGTAGTGTTCTCTTTGGTGGGGAGGGGGGATTGGATTCCAGTGTTATCGATTTTCACGGCCTCCTTATTCTACTTACACACCTCCGCGTTGTAGCATCTCGGCTAAGGTATTTCCGCATCAGCCAAAGCAAAATCAGAATAGGGCAGAATAAACCGATAACCGGCAAAGAACTTCGATGTGTCTTCAACTAAATATATATATAAATTGTATCAACTGGATTTATATGAAATATCAGCAGCTTCACCTTAAATTTGATAGTTTTATTGGCACCCATTTATTTTCAAAACCAAAAATGAGAATGAGAAAAATATTGAATTTGATTTCTTCTCTTTCAGGACAGAATAATTCGATTACCTGCAAAGAAAAAAATATTTATTAATTGTCACAATCGGATTTATATTAAATATCAACAACTTCACCTAAAATAGTTTCGATCGTTTCATTGGCAGCCATTTATTTATAAACTGGAAAATATTTAGTTGATGGAAAACTTCGTCAGGTTAAAAATCTTAGAGTTGTGACGCCATCATATGAATCTCTTTTAGGAGAGAATAATTCGATTACCGGCAAAGAAAAAAATATGTCTCTAAAATCGAATCTAATTTATGATATTAAAATAAATTCGCTTGTTACAATTGGTATAGTTTGAAATTTGCTAAATATTTTGGTCCATCTAGCGAATATGCTATCTGGCATTTGGCTAAAAAAAATCCTTAATAGAGCCCATGAAAATATTACAAATCAAACAGATGTCAATTTAATTTCGATACTCGTTCAATATATTTTTTTTTCGATTTAGCAAAACAATCACTTTGCTCTTTATTCCCAAATAAAAAAAAACCTAGTCGAAAATCCTTAAAATCGTTCATTAATCTTCGTTTTGAAAATCATTAATTTTTCTCATAGTTCTCATATTACTCATGGCCCGCTACTTGTTGCACCTACAACCAGCAATCATTCACACCTACTACTGGTCCCTCGTTGGCACTCTCAAGCCGAGCCAGACACCCGTGAAAGTATCCTTTCGATTTGTAAGAAATATTCCTACATACACTCCAAATATTCTCACGCCTTTAGCTCTAAGCAGCATATCATTAATTTCGAGTACGAGTTGGAGCTGGAGCATATCCTGTCAAGGGCAATAAGAAATATTTTTAAAAACTCCTTCCTAGTCGCACACAAGTTGCTGTGCTCTGTGACAAGTAGATGAAGTCGTCGAAAAGATTAGTTTTTGTGTGTGTTTGTCTGTATGTCTGTCGGTCCGACGACCTAAACCTGAGCCTTAAGTGTTAATGTCCGTTGTGCGAGAATTTGAATATCTGTGAGAGGGCATATGCATCCTTTAGCGCTTTAATGAGTCCCCAGTGACAGCTCGTATCGTTTGTCTTTTTTTTGGTGTTGTCCTTGTTTGTGTTGGAAATAAACAAAATGTACTTGTAGTTTCTTTTCTCCAGAGTCCGGAAAGACTGATAGTCCATGATGGTAAAATGAGCTGTTATGTTTTTCCATTTGTCAAAATATGCCAAATGTTTGACTTCCGCTTTGTTGGAATAATTTTTGATAATTATTTATGCAGTTATTAATGATTTTTTTAAAAGGAAATTGTTTTGAAAGTCGTGAACCTTTCACAAAATCATAACATTCCAAGGACATGATATGATATGAAATTTCAAGGATTTTCGAAAGTGTCTATGAGAAATAGAGACATAAATAAAGACCAGTGGGTAACATTTACACCAAATCAATCAAAATTTGCATGTCACCACAAATAAATAAAGTCATGGAGATCCTGAGGCACGGACAGCTGTCAGAGTAGACTCTGCAAAGAGTTCTCCACATAGCCGCTGTAACCAAACCGACCATTTACAGCAGCCAAAAAAACTATAGAACTTTTAGTGGAGACTAATTTCCAAAAAAAAGTTGCATCTACCATTTTTTTTTTTGTGTCTTTAAGCAGACCATAAATATTTCCAATCAATACTTTACATATGGTCAATATCCCATAGAAATAAAAGCTCATGCCTTCGAATTTCATCTGATGAATGCCAGAAATATTTTAATAGTTTTCAATATGCATGAGCTCTGAGACAATTTTAAATTTCCAATACCCACCAGTCCCAAAACTGCTCCCGGAGATTTTCAAAGTAAACCTTATTTCCTAAGATATTCGACTTACAATTACATCACAACATTACCTGGGCAAAATCAATTTTTCTCTCATGAGAACAAACAATAAACTACCATTTCTTCGAATTCAAACGAAATTCCCATTAAAGGATAACATGGCTAATGCTACCTCTAAAATGTAGTTCGTTTACCACATTGACTCTTGCCATTGTTCGACCAGCCATTTGTTATGCGCTCGCCATGGTGACGCTTCGGTCGCCCTAAAGACCTAACAAAAGGGTTGAGGGTTGTTGTCCAAAGCCATTAATAGGTGGACAGACGGACAGACCCAAACGCACAATGATCACCCACTGTGCTGGCATATCAGCAAGCATGTGCAAAACAAAAAACCAAAGGCAACACACAAAATGAACCCTTTCATTGCATAATTTTCCCCCTTTTCTGCGCTGACATTGTCCTGGTCGTGGTACAACCAACGACCGAGCCTTTTATTTTGGTAAATTTTGTAATGGCCGCTGTTGAAGTTTTTCAGGGTTTCTAAACCAATGACGGATAATGTCATGCTCTACATGAGGATGATTCCGGGGTTCATGTTTTTTTTTGTTTTGTTTTATGTTGAATTACACAAAACAAAAAATGGACACCCTGTGGTGTTGAATGGGTTAAATGTGATGTGACTTTTATCACACGTTTTTGGCAGAGTCTTAGGCTGTGTGTGTGTAATGGAGTACATCGATGGGTTTTTTTACGATTAAGATTTGTTGCTCCCCAGTGGGGACTCATTTTCCTTCAAAACGTTGAGACGAAACCTTAAAAATTTCCTTTTTTTTTCAGTGTTGCAAAAAGTTTTGCAGGCCAGCGGAAAGACAAAACCGGAGGCGACGTTCGAAGGAATGGGAAGGTGCTTCAAATTAGGAAAGTAGTAAAAGAAAAAAAGCGAACTGCAAAAAAGGTTAATTAAAAAATTAATTGAGAAAAATCAATTTTTGGTAGTTGAAAATGGTTTGCTGAAATCCGTTCTGTTTGCAACACCACCAAAGGTGCCCAACGTTTAGGTCGCCAACAAATAGTTGGAAAATCATCTAGAAAATCCCTGTAGTAAAATTGCTGGAGAATTGAAGTCGATGATCTGGCCAGCCCACTTAGTGGGTAGATCGTATTTGACATGGATATTTGAAATAAAAACAGTGACTGGTCGGCATGTGTAGAAATGCAAATTGGTTTTGAATTTTTCCAGCTTCTAAATTTTACTAAAAAAAATACATTTAAAAAATTTTTGAAAATTAACTAGTAACTGGTATGGCAATTTTCCGGCTAGCAAATTTTTACAAATCGTGTCTTCAAACTTTCGAAGGAATATTGAAATAAGATTTATTTGTTTTGGAAATTTGCATGAGCACAGAAAATTTGATCTTTTGTCGAATTGTGTGTGTGTGTGTGTTTTTTTTTTTTAGAAAATTCATAAATAAAACAAAACTTATTTTAAACTAATAAATGTAGAGATGTTTTTTTTAAATAAAAAAAATATATATATAAAAATTCAAATCAAGTGTGGAATCTCTATTTTCAATTGTTGATCGAAAACAGCGGATCTTCTTTGAAGGAAATTTTAGTCAAAAAATAAATGGCATAAAATGTCCTTGCGGATATTTGAAAAAAAAACACTGACTGGGCGATGTGTTTTCACAAATTGGCATGTGTAGAAATGCAAATTGGTTTTGAATTTTTCCAGCTCCTAATTTTTACTAAAAAAAATACATTTCAAAAAATTTTGAAAATTAACTGCTAACTGGTATGGAAATTTTCCGGCTTGCAATTTTTACAAATCGTGTCTTCAAACTTTCGAAGGAATATTGAAATAAGATTTATTTGTTTTGGAAATTTGCATGAGCACAGAAAATTTGATCTTTTGTCGAATTGTGTGTGTGTGTGTTTTTGAAAATTCATAAATAAAACAAAACTTATTTTAAACTCATCAATGTAGAGGTATTTTTTTAAATTAAAAAAAAAATATATAAAAATTCAAATCAAGTGTGGAATCTCTATTTGAAATTTTTGATCGACAACAGCGGAAGGAAATTTTATTCAAAAAATAAATGGCATAAAATGTCCTTGCGAATTTTTCTATATTTTTTTTTATTATTTTGAAAAAATACCTCTAGATTGTTCACCGGCTAACTTGAGTTTAAAACAAGCTGAGATTTATTTTTGAATTTTCCAAAAAAAAAAAAAAAAAAACAGACACACACAATTCGGCAAAGTTCGAAAGGAATTGCGTTCTTGTTGCTTTCACTTATTCACTGATTGTTTAGAGCAAATTTTATATTAACTCAGGGCTCAGACAACCTCAATTCTCCCAAACAAAAAATGGCTTGTTTTTCAGAGATCTTCGTGCACGCCCTACTTTTTGAACACGATCCCAGTCCCAATTAAGATCTACATATGTTCGTGTCAATTTGCCCCCTGGTCGTCTGGTAATAAATTCATAAACACACAAAAAACATATCGTTTAAATTCCAAACTGACATAAACGTAGAGTCCTTTTTAAAACTCCCTGCTCCCAACTCACTACATCACAATCCACATCACTTGTGTGTGTGTGTTTTTTTTTATGATCTGTTACACTTTCCCCACCCATTGTCACTCGTCCTCCATCATTCATAAATACGAATAAAACCAGAAACAGAAACAGAAAATGTCACAATGTATTTCAACCAACAGCGAGCACGTCTTTGTGCTGAGTATCCTTTAAGATCCTTATGGTTTCTTAGAAACGACAATTTCCTGCGTGTGTTTTAAGTTGGACAGACACCACGCACACATGTTAAAGGGGGGTGTTTTCAATTACCTTTTGTGTAGTTTGTTGTTGTCTTCGATTGTCTGCCAGGCCTGATTGCAGGAGTAGGAGTAAATTTAAATAGATTTCCAGTAGTTTGTTGGCTCCTGGAGATGATGTATTGCTTGGAGGTTTCCTCGCATTGTCTTTCCTTTTTTTTTGTTAGTTGAAGGATTTTTGTTTTAATTAATTCTGACATTTTCGTTAAACATGACTTTTTAATTTAAAATGTCTTCCAGATATTGATTAGGTTTTGACTGCAAGCTATGCCAACACACGTGTCTGTTTGGGGACAATGGCTCCCGGGGTTAATAAGATGGCATGTTTTTAATTATACAAACTAAGGGAATAGTAAATAAATCGAAACTAGACAGAGGTTTTCTAGGCTTTTAGTTTAGTTAGGCACTTTGAAATTCCCTCGTAGTTATTTAAAAAAAAACAACTCAAAAATTGGAGTGTTTCAAATCTGGTTGACAGTCGACTAAAATCCGTTCGTATCAGCACAAGTGACATCCAACGTAGGCTCAATCCAACACAATTTTATGCTTTCGATTTTTTACATTGAAAAAAATTGCGATTTTTTGAGAAGTGGAATTTTTTTGTGGATTTCGTAAACGGTCGAATGCTCTTTTTAGCAAAATTATTCAATTCTCCAAAAAAACCAAAATGGCGGTGTTGGCACTTTCCGGAAATTGACGATTTTTTGATGCCGACACGTTTTTGAAATTAACGAATTTTTCGAATTATATATTTATCATAATTTTCAGTTTTCGAAAAAAAAAACAAAGTGGCGATGCTGGCACTTTTTCGAAAAAAGCCACAACAATTTAAATTGAATTCTCTGTTTTGCAGAATTTTCAGTTTTCGAAAAAAAAACAAAATGGCAATGCTGACCCATTTTCGAAATTGGCGATTTTTTGATGCTGGCACTTTTCCGATATTGACGATTTTTTCGATTATCTATGTAGCAAAACTTTAAATATTCGAGAAAAAAATTACCAATTTTTTCGAATTACCAATTTTTCCAAACTAACAATTTTTACGAAGACGGATTCAGTTAGGTCGAATTGTCTGTGTAGCAATATTTTTAGTTTTCGAAAAAAAAAAATGGCGATGCCGGAACACTTTTCGAAATTGGCGATTTTTTCGAAAACGGCAGCAGTTAGAAGTGGCACAACAAAATCAGTCGAATTCTTTATTTACAACAATTTTTTTTAAGGTGAACTTGATAACAATTTCTTTATTTTCCGAAACCCGATAAAAGAGAAATCCAATGATTTCGATTGCATATCGCGAACAAGTCCTTAAATATCCAATTGACTATTTCCCAGAATCTTCTTCTGCAACTGCTTTAAACCGCCGTAGATATTTTTTCGAAATCTCCAAGGAATTCCCTGAGCTCTGTTCAACAGATAAACAAATCTATCCTTAAAACTGTTAATGGCAACACCATCAATCTTTTTGAATCTTTTGTTTTTTAACAAATTTTTATTACATTCCTTCGTTTTCTTTTCGTGTTATCAGAATTTGAACTCTTGACTTTTCCTTGAAAACAAACAGATGCAGGCGTACGTCTTACAGAAATGCCTACCAACTAAAATCCTTTTTTTTTTTTTGTAAGGAAATTTATGGCCTTCTAAATTTGACACATTAGCGGGTACAACAAGGATTACAACATCCTTTATGTTCCTGTTTCGTGTTTGTATGGAAATGTAAGCGACACGCACTCGCCACCTTTTGGGGATCCCAAAAATTGTGTGTGTGTGTGTGATATGTTCCCTTTCAATGTTACATGATTGTTCCCTTTCAATGTTACATGATTTTTTAATTTTTTTTTGGAAAAAATTCATTAAAAATTTCCCCTACACACACATAAAAATTAAAAAATTACAAAAATGTGTGTATTAAGTGTCGTTTTGTAAGGATTTTCAGTTTAATTTGTCGTTTGACTTCCTGTCATCTGTTGTTATCCCAGTGATTTTTTTTATTCTCCGTGGAGGGGGGGGGGGAGTGTGTAGTGGTAAAAAAACAACTCAATATGAAAGCACGTGTTTTCCAAATGGAAATTAAATAGAACTACTTCCCTGATATGGTTTTCCCTGAGCCATATGGAGACCTTTTGTGTGAGTGTCGGGATATCAGAAACATTAAAATAATTTCTTTTTTTCCCTGATTAGAATTCGATATTAAAGTAAAGTCAGGGGGGTGGGGGGTTAGGTTAGGTTGAGAAGAGGAGGCGGTTTTTCTCCGCCTCATGTCCTTAGACATACACCTAAGCCTAAGGGGGTGGGGGGGGTTGTAGATTAGAATTTGAGGCCTTTGGACCAAACCCGCGGTGGATCACAATAAAATGCCATCAGCCAAAGAACTCTCTAACTTTTGATCCAGTAAACCACTTTAAAGTTGGTTTTAAACTTGATTATATTTATTTTATTTTCGTTGAATTAATTTTTGTTTTTTGCCAAAAATTTATTTTTCTCCATTAATTTTTTAATTAACCTTTTTTGCAGTTGGCCTTTTGTCTTTTTCTACTTTCCTAATTTGAAGCACCTTCCCATTCCTTCGAACGTCGCCTCCGGTTTTGTCTCCGCTGGCCTCCTTCACATGTCCTGCTAATTTGATGATGTTAACAAGTTAAACAATGTTAACATGTTTTTTAATCAAGAAAACATTTCTCGTTTTTTTTTTTTTTCATTAAATTTGAGAGACAAACAGGACACATATCAATCCAAGCAGCCACGCTTTCAAAAAGCCAGCCATCCCACACATGTCCTGCATGTGGACTCGTGGACATTTCAAACATACGCCGCCCTACAAGGCAACAATTTTTTGGCGAAATGTGTAAATTTAAGATAATTGACAAATAAAGGAATTTCAACAATTTTTATGATGTCCATACAATGAAAGCAACAACAACAACAATAACAACAATCAAAAAGGACTCCAAAAACGGGGACATATTATATAGCGGGAATGGGGGATGGGGGACATGAATGGAACTGACAAAATAACAACAACTCATAGAGGATATGCTGGCAAGCCGACTCGAACACACACACATGCTTACTTTTCTTTGAAAAGAAAACCCCTACACTGACATATTTATCAAATCAAGAAAAACGAAATACCTTTTTCTTGAAATGAAAACAAAAACCTATTCGACTCCAGTAACAACCAATCAAATTGATGTGTTTCCACATTGTCCAGCCATCCATTGTACCAGTGATGCGATACTACTCCCTATCCACCTTCCTCCACCTCATATCCTGTTACAGCAACCGAATGAAAACTTATCACAATTTTGCACTTGTTGTGCTCATCCTGTTTAAAGTGGCCAACACAGAGGATAGTAACCATCCATCCGCCAGAGCCCCCCGAAAAAAAAAAATCGAAACCCACTTCACTATTACATTTCAATTTCAATTATCCTTAAGCACACATTTTACTGAAAAGCATTTTCCCGTTAAAAAAAAAAAAGGAAAAAAAAGTACACACGCATACGTACACGTGTTGCTAGGATACCCTTTTCTGTGTATTGTCCTGTTGATAGGCTTGATATTTGATGCTTTGTTAAGCTTTAACAGGATTTTCGAACGGGTGGGGCGGGGGTTGTGGGACACAAGTTAGAGCAGGCGTAGGGGTTCGAAAGGAAACTCATGTGAGCGGAAAGTATAATTTAAGATTCTGAAATGGACATTTATGTATAAATTCAATTTTAGATTTAAACACTTTACAAAACGTTGCGAAGAGTCGAAATTTTAAATTTTAAATTTTAAAAAAATTAAAAATTCACTGAGGAAAAAAAAGGATATATGTGCAGACATTTTCAAAAAATTGTCAATACCAAAAAAGTTGCACACATTTGGGTTTTTTTTCGAAAAACAATAAATTTGTGAAAAATTATAAATTTTGAAAAAATTATAAATATTGGAAAAAATTATTAATTTTGGAAAAATTATAAATTTGGGAAAAATAATAATTTTGGAAAAATTTTAATTTAAAAAAAAATTATAAATTTGGGAATTTTGGAAAAAATTATAATTTTTTGATAAAATTTGGAAAAAATTATAAATTTTGGAAAAAATAATAATTTTGGAAAAATTTTAATTTAAAAAAAAAATTATAAATTTGGGAATATATATACATTTTGAAAAAATTATAAATTTTGGAAAAAAAATTATAAATTTTGGAAAAAATTATAAATTTTGGAAAAAATTATAAATTTTGGAAAAAATTATAAATTTTGGAAAAAATTATAAATTTAGGAAAAAATTATAAATTTTGGAAAACATTATAAATTTTGGAAAAAAATATAAATTTTGGAAAAAATTATAAATTTTCGAAAAAATTATACATTTTGGAAAAAATTATAAATTTTGGAAAAAATTATAAATTTTGGAAAAAATTATAAATTTTGGAAAAAATTATAAATTTTGGAAAAAATTATAAATTTTGGAAAAAATTATAAATTTTGGAAAAAATTATAAATTTTGGAAAAAATTATAAATTTTGGAAAAACTTGAAAAAAATTATAAATTTTGGAAAAAATATATATTTTTTGGAAAAATTATAAATTTTGGAAAAATTATAAATTTTGGAAAATTATAAATTTTGGAAAAATTATAAATTTTGGAAAAATTATAATTTAAAAGAAAAAACTATAGATTTCCGAAATTTTATATTTTGGAAAATTTATAAAATTTGGGTCCAAATTCGGTTGCTCCAACAAAAATCATAATTTCAAATATTTTGTATTTTTTTTTTAGAAAGTAACTAGAATTTTTTTTTCAGATCATAATCGAATTTTTATCTTAAAAATTTTAAATGAGAATTTTGTCGAAATTTATATATTTTTTTATAGAAAATTTCGTCAAATTTTTTTGTTTTCTTATAGAAAATTTCGTCGAAGTTTGTATATATTTTCATATAGAAAATTTCGTCGAAATTTGTATATATTTTCTTATAGAAAATTTCGTCGAAATTTGTACATATTTTCTTATAGAAAATTTCGTCGAAATTTGTATATATTTTCTTATAGAAAATTTCGTCGAAATTTGTATATATTTTCTTATAGAAAATTTCGTCGAAATTTGTATATATTTTCTTAAAGAAAATTTCGTCGAAATTTGTATATATTTTCTTAAAGAAAATTTCGTCGAAATTTTTTTATATTTTCTTATAGAAAATTTCGTCGAAATTTGTATATATTTTTTTATAGAAAATTTCGTCGAAATTTTTATATTTTTTTATAGAAAATTTTGTCAAATTTTTTTTTTTTTTGGTTTTCTTATATAAAAATTCGTCAAATTTGTTTGGGTTTTCTTATAGAAAATTTCATCGATATCTGTATATATTTTCTTATAGAAAATTTCATCGAAATTTGTATATATTTTCTTACAGAAAATTTCATCGAAATTTGTTTCTATTTTCTTATAGAAAATGTCGTCATTTGTGTCGAAATTCGGTTGTTCCAACAAAAACCATAATTTTTTATACTTTTAATTAATTTCTACAGGCATTTTCAAAAAAAAAGTTCCAGAGTTTTTTGTGAAAACTTATGAATTTCAAATATTTCCTATTTTTTTTAGAAACCAAATGGAATTTTTAGTATTTTTTTAAAAAAAACAAAAAAATGAAGTGGTTTTGTTTCTCTCTCCTCATTTGTGTTTTTTTTTAATAGCAAAATTGTAAACTAAAATTGTAGGACTAGAGTATGAAATGTTATTTTTATAATAGTTTCGCTTATTATTCTTATCGTATCCTCTTACCAAGAAAACCACTTATCACACACGAGCACACCTTGCCAAGTGACCTTGCTTAAGCCTTGAACACGCCTTCCGATCTTTTGTAGCCTTTTTTTTTTGGTCATTCGTCTTTTTGTAATTTTGAAAGACAAAAGATGTTTCTTAATCACTTGGCCAGAACCTGTAATTAAATTAGAAACGCTTAAACTGCAAAAAAAAAAATAATATTTCGTACAACCTAAAAACAACACAAGGACACGTTTACCAGTCTCCTCTAGCTCACATTGTTCAAGTGCATCGTTATCCTTTCATTGAAATAAAAACACACGTCGCTTGTTTGATGGAGTTTCCGTTCCCTTTGCTTGCGGTTCGTTTGGTGTAGTTAGGCAGCAGCCGGAGTCGAAGTCGGAGCCGGAGCAGGTTGCTTTATAATCGATGTACGTGGATTATCACGCATGCCACACATTTGATAACTTGTAATTATTGCGGTGAAAGATGTTTGATTTGTTAAAGAGATGCTCCCGGACAAAAGAACCGACGCACCGCCCCTCAACGAAAGGAGTTACGTGGCTTTAACTAATTGTTGAGTTCCTTTCCCAATTTTTCTCCGGTCCTTGGTGAGCTCGGCAAGTGTTTGATTGTCAATTGTGGTTGTGCTTGTGGTAATGATCTGGGCAGCATTTCCTGGAACGTGCAGCTAGAAAATGAAAGGATATTATTGATATTTTACACAAATGTGGTTTACTTTCTAAAAAGACGATTAAAGAAGGAGAAAAACGACTGTGTCGAATGCAACGAAATATGAATCGCTTTAGCCGGGGAACACGTTCCAAAGTTCTACGCCGTGGCTAGAAGAAGAAATGTTGCAGACCACAGGGATAGACAAAAGTTGTGTAGTGTTGGCCGTTGACAGGTTACAGCTTCAGTATTGACTATCAAGTTTTACAATCTTTCAAGTTGGAGTTTCTTTTTCGCTTTTAGACCAGATTTTGTCAACCTCCACGGACATGATCAATGATAGAAAATGAACTATCCGGTTACAGGAACTTTCCAGTTGAAGTTTCTTTAACACTTACAGCCCAGGTTTTGCCAACCTACACTGATTTGATCAATTGTTTTTAGAGAAATTTTAGGAAAATGCCCTGGGAAGTCTGGAACCATTTAAACTCAGTCCCGCAGTTAGACTCTTTAGTCTAAATCGACCAGAGGAATTTGTATACGAATAACCTGCCCTTAAACAAATAAGCTAAAGGCTGGTAAATACTTAGGAAGGAGTCTGAATAAGAATTTGAAGGTGATCTTAGGAAGCGCTGGCGTACTGAAAAGAAAGCGTGGGGAAGACTTATTTTTATAATACATCATGCAATGCCAAAATTTGAATTGCCCTTAAGGAAGATATTTTTTATTCGACCTCTAATTCGAATTCTGTCTTTAGTCTGTAAATCCTGTCGGTCTTCAGACTAAAAATCCTTTCAAATCAACCAATCCTTTTCTCTTTTAATGTCATTTTTTTTCTTTTCTTCCAGAGTTTTCATTAGATTTTGATCGATTCCGTAAGAATATTTTTCATTCGACCTCCAATTCGATTTCTGTCTTCAGTCTGTAAATCCTGTCGGTCTTCAGACTAAAAATCCTTTCAAATCAACCAATCCTTTTCTCTTTTAAAATATTTTTTTTCTTCCAGAGTTTTCATTAGATTTTAATCGATTCCGTAAGAAGAATATTTTTCATTCGACCTCTAATTCGAATTCTGTCTTTAGTCTGTAAATCCTTTCCAATCTACGAATCCTTTCCCCGGATAGGGGGGTCTTAATAAAAATCTTTGCCAACACTTGTTCCCTTTTACATTTTTTTTTTCTATTTAAAAAAAATATTTTTTTTTACTTTCAAAACACGAACTCCTATTGATCTCTTCCTGAGTTTTTATTAAATTTTGATCGATTCCGTAAGAATATTTTTCAAATCCTTTCCCCGGCTTTGGGAGTCTCTTTGAAAATACAAACTCCTACTCTAACACTTTGTTCTTTTCTTCCTGAGTTTTCATTCGATTTTGATCGATTCCGTAAGAATATTTTTCAAATCCTTTCTCACCTAGAAATCCTTTCCCCCGCATATGGGAGCCTGAACAAAAATCACCCTTTCTCTTTTAAAATATTTGTATTTTTCTCTCTTTCCAAATAAAAACTCCTTTTCTAACACTTTTTTCATCTTTTCTTCCGAAGTTTTCATTAGATTTTGATCGATTACGTTTCTTTTGACATCGATGTATTGTGACCATCCAGCATGCTCCGGCATTGTTAAGCAACCCTGCAGGATATTGCAACTCTGCCATGTTTTTCCCCATTTGTTGTTACATAATTTATGGCCATCTTTTGTTAAACTCTCTCCGCTGTGTGTGTGTGTCTGAAGACAATTGAGTCCGGTAGGTTTTAACCAATATTTGCCTTTCCCACACATCAATGTCACAAACGAACGAACGAACGAACGGACGGACGGGTGTCATCATTTGTTCGTTGCTCTGTCTCAGTGTCACCCTTTTTCTTGTCTATTGACTTTGTGACGTTCTGTGTGAGCATTTTATCTATTGCCAAGGACAATAATCGATACTGATCACGAAATGATTATTGTTTATCTACTGGCCGAGAGAAACTCGTTCAGACTGCTGACCGGGCCAGACATTGCCGGTGTCCCGGTCCTGAGCGCGCGCTGGTATGTGTGTGTGTCTGCAATAACAATGAGGCTGGAAGGTTATCAACTAAACGGGAAGCTGAAAGGATTTCTTCAGAATTTTGTCTGCAGACAAAATACTGTTAGTTTTTATCATTTATCCTTTCGTTTTTCTGTTGTTGTTTTTTTTTGTTTTTTTGTTCTTCTTGTGTTGTTCTAGCATTCCCAATAAATTACGCAAAGTGATAAATGTTTTCGCAGGACAATTGTCCTCATGGTTAGATTCGAAGAAATTGCAGAGGTTCGTTTTGGGAGAGAAAAAAATAAGTCCGAGAATGTTTTAATGGATCAAAACAACAATCAGTCGGCTGAGGTAAATATTTACAACGAATGAAATCAATGTACAAATAAGAAAAAAACCCTCCCTAGAATTGTAAAAATAAAAAATCAAAGACCTTGCAAAAAATTGATCCTCTGATGATTCGCTATTTATGTGAATACTCTGGGGATTCGCCGAAAAATCCAACACTTTACTTTTCCATAAGAAAAAAACACACAAAATGGGACAAACTGACCCGAACCAACTCCGTCGAATTGTAAAAAAAAAAAAAATTAAAGACCTTGCAAAAAATTGATCCTCTGATGATTCGTTATTTATGTAAATACTCTGGGGATTCGCCGAAAAATCTCACACTTTTCTTTTCCGTTCTGCAAGGATTTTTCATATCAGTACTTCCAAATCTAAAATTCTAAAATTTACAAAATATGCTTTAAAAATTCTGCACTAAAAACGAAATTAATGCTCTCGCTCGCTCTCCCTCTCTTCCATGTTTTACAAAATATCCTTTACAAAATCCCACACTTTACTTGTTCGTTTTGCAAGGATTTTTCATCTGAATAAATTCAAATCTAAAATCCTTTCATGTTTTACAAAATATGCTTTAAAAATTCCGCATTAAAAATCAAATTAATTCTCTCTCCCTCTCTCCCTCTCTCCCTCTCTCCCTCTCTCCCTCTCTCCCTCTCTCCCTCTCTCCCTCTCTCCCTCTCTCCCTCTCTCCCTCTCTCCCTCTCTCCCTCTCTCCCTCTCTCCCTCTCTCCCTCTCTCTTCCATGTTTTACAAAATATCCTTTAGAAATCCTACACTTTACTTTATCGTTTTGCAAGGATTTTTCATCTGAATAAATTCAAATCTAAAATCCTTTCATGTTTTACAAAATATGCTTTAAAAATTCCGCATTAAAAATCAAATTAATTCTCTCTCCCTCTCTCCCTCTCTCCCTCTCTCCCTCTCTCCCTCTCTCCCTCTCTCCCTCTCTCCCTCTCTCCCTCTCTCCCTCTCTCCCTCTCTCCCTCTCTCCCTCTCTCCCTCTCTCCCTCTCTCCCTCTCTCCCTCTCTCCCTCTCTCCCTCTCTCCCTCTCTCCCTCTCTCCCTCTCTCCCTCTCTCCCTCTCTCCCTCTCTCCCTCTCTCCCTCTCTCCCTCTCTCCCTCTCTCCCTCTCTCCCTCTCTCCCTCTCTCCCTCTCTCCCTCTCTCCCTCTCTCCCTCTCTCCCTCTCTCCCTCTCTCTTCCATGTTTTACAAAATATCCTTTCATATCAGTACTTCCAAATCTAAAATTCTAAAATTTACAAAATATGCTTTAAAAATTCTGCACTAAAAACGAAATTAATGCTCTCGCTCGCTCTCCCTCTCTTCCATGTTTTACAAAATATCCTTTACAAAATCCCACACTTTACTTGTTCGTTTTGCAAGGATTTTTCATCTGAATAAATTCAAATCTAAAATCCTTTCATGTTTTACAAAATATGCTTTAAAAATTCCGCATTAAAAATCAAATTAATTCTCTCTCCCTCTCTCCCTCTCTCCCTCTCTCCCTCTCTCCCTCTCTCCCTCTCTCCCTCTCTCCCTCTCTCCCTCTCTCCCTCTCTCCCTCTCTCCCTCTCTCCCTCTCTCCCTCTCTCCCTCTCTCCCTCTCTCCCTCTCTCCCTCTCTCCCTCTCTCCCTCTCTCCCTCTCTCCCTCTCTCTTCCATGTTTTACAAAATATCCTTTAGAAATCCTACACTTTACTTTATCGTTTTGCAAGGATTTTTCATCTGAATAAATTCAAATCTAAAATCCTTTCATGTTTTACAAAATATGCTTTAAAAATTCCGCATTAAAAATCAAATTAATTCTCTCTCCCTCTCTCCCTCTCTCCCTCTCTCCCTCTCTCCCTCTCTCCCTCTCTCCCTCTCTCCCTCTCTCCCTCTCTCCCTCTCTCCCTCTCTCCCTCTCTCCCTCTCTCCCTCTCTCCCTCTCTCCCTCTCTCCCTCTCTCCCTCTCTCCCTCTCTCCCTCTCTCCCTCTCTCCCTCTCTCCCTCTCTCCCTCTCTCCCTCTCTCCCTCTCTCCCTCTCTCCCTCTCTCCCTCTCTCCCTCTCTCCCTCTCTCCCTCTCTCTTCCATGTTTTACAAAATATCCTTTAGAAATCCTACACTTTACTTTATCGTTTTGCAAGGATTTTTCATCTGAATAAATTCAAATCTAAAATCCTTTCATGTTTTACAAAATATGCTTTAAAAATTCCGCACTAAAAATTAAATTAATTCTCCCTCTCTCCCTCTCTCTCTCCATCTCTCTGGCTGTTGTGTTATGAATTTCAATCATTGCCTTGCCTTAGCAGCTGTTCGATGTCCTGCCGTGCTAACCGAACGCGTGGTCAATTTTGAATTACAAATAAATCCTTTTCTTTCGCCCTATTGTCCGAATATTTATGAAGCATTGTAAATTCATTATTAGATCATGCAGGCAGAACGATTTCTCTCTCTCTCCCCACTTCCATTCCTGCAATCCTCCAGCATGTTTACAAAGGGTAAAGGATTCTTTTTGAGTAGAGGGCGTTCAAATTTTACACTAGAATGGAGTTCAGCTACGAAAGATTACAACAAGACAAACCTACGCCGACGTCATCGCTTAGCAGCGTAACAAATGCTATTACCAGTAGTTACAGGACGGCCAGGGAAAAGAAACCCAAGCCTTTGCATGGCCGCTTAACCATATGTCCACTTTGTTCAATGCACTGTAAGGCGGCTGAGTTTTCCTATTTTTTTTTGTTCATGTTTCCTTGCTGTTCCTTCCAAAATGCTTTGGATTTTTTCAATCCACTTGTTGGCAGCCAATACTTCCATATGATGGCCATAAATTGACTCTCAAGTATCGGTTATCCTTTTTTCCTTGGGTAATCCCGTTTTTTAAGGGTTAGGGATGTGGTTGACCTCTTTCTTCTTCTTTTCGTTGGTCATTTGAAGTGGCTACATATGTAACAATGTGTTGTAATTGCTGTCACTTAGCAATTTTCGAGAATTTCAAATTGAGATTTTTATTTACTCGGAAGACAATGACGACAACCAAAAATGTGTTCGGAATTGGAAATTATAGAAAAATGCGTCAAAGGGAATTTTAAAAAGATTTTTGAAAATCATGTGGAGGAGTTTTTTTTGGTGTTTGAAGATTTGCATTTTTTTTAATCTAAAAATGAAACACGACAATTAAAAATCTGTTCTAAGGAAATGCACCACAGAAAACGCGTTCGAATACAATTTGTGGCGACGACATTTTCGAAAATCCTATGGTGGGGTTTATTTCTTCCCCCATTTTACTAAAATTTCTTAAGAGTTCCACTACAATTGTTCTCCTAAGATTTCGCTTCAGAATCTATCCTTCTATCCTATTTCTATTAGGATTCTTCACTGAGTTACTTTTTTATTCTGTTACGACCATGTTTTTTTTTTTTTTGTAGAACGTCTACAAATTCTACATGTCACAGTGTCTTCCATAGAAATTGTGTGGTTTCTGTGTAGAAAAAACTTTAGCTGTCTTCTATGGGAAAAATCATCCTCGCCTGGCACCTCCTCCGATTCTCTTTTGGTCTTTGACAAAACGGGACAGTCATCCTAAGTGTATTTTGCAAAAGATGACCCAAAGACAATCTAGAGAGCACACGACCTAAGTATATTTGGTATATCTCTAGATGACACTAGAAATTGGCAAAGGAATCGCAATTTATCTTTAACAGAATCAATTTATCCCAAACGGAATTATTAAAGTAAATTGCCCGAATTGTTTCTCAATATCAGAAGAATCAAGTTCACCTTTGAATTCAACAGGTCCCATTTGTAAGATCAGTAGAATCTTTAAAATATCTGGAAAGCTTTGCTATTTGCCATTTAACTCTCTCATAGGCTCTCCTGAAACGGAATAAATAAAAATTAAAGTAAACTGAAACAAATTGTTTCTTGAAAATTCCATTGTCATATCTTTCTCTGAAGAGCCAAAGCAATTTTGGACAACAACTTGGTCGAATTTGTCTAGAAGAAGATTTCAAAATCAATATCTCCTGTTTCACAAGGCACAAAATCCCTTTCACCAACGATAGATGTTTTATAAAAACACCCATGACCAAATGAAACAAAATCATGTCATAAATCTCAGAAAACTAAACCATAAATCGTGCTGCTATAAAACTCCATGGAAAGTGACAAATAAAAAGTGTCGCAATGCTGCGAAATTAAACAAGGGGGGAAGACGGACTCAGAGAGAGAGAGAGAGAGACAGACTGAGTCTGGGTCCATAAAAGAACACCCACAATCCTTTAAATAAATATGCCCAATACAACCGGAACACAGTGCCAATGCACATATGTACTTACACCGACATACACACACACAGTATATATCGTATATCATGGCTTGCAACCCTTGTCCCTTTTTTTTTGGTGAAAAAAAGAAACACATAAAACTAAAATTCACAACAATTTGATGTAATTTCTCTGGAAACAGGCTGCTGTGGCAAATGGAAAAAGAGTGAAATCAAAAAGAAAGAAGAAAAAAAACATTGCACCCCTTTTCTATTAACACACATCCCATAACATTCCATACCGTGCCGACCCATCCCGTCCCATCCATTGACCATTTGCCATTTGTGTAAATTAATGATGACCATTGTCCATCCTTTTGTCATAACTCAAACTCAAACTGTGCGTGGCCAAACCACCCTCTCTCCCCCGCCAACGGAGGATGATGCTAAAAACACTTGGAAAAGGGTAACTTTTGTAACCATTCTCAGTTCTTTAAAAAAAAAAAGCAAACAAACTATGCAACAACAATTGTTTGTGTGTGTGTGAGCAACAACAATTGAAAATTGCCATAATGACCAGTGGTGGTGTCCAGCATGCTGCCACGCAGCGGGACATTCATGTTTCTTTTTTTTTTTTTAAAAAAATAAACGAGTACTACATTTGTTACGAAAGCTGACCATGCCTTGCACCAACGAAACACGACACCGTCCGCCATACGACCCGACCCGACCTGACCGTTTCACCATTATTCAATTTGAAATGATGATAGGACAAAAGGACTCTTCCTTGTCCTTGTTTTGTTTGGCATATGTTGAGATCATTAGAAAAAAAAACTCGGTTACGAAATAATCGATTTCGTTATTGAAAATTATAAAAAACTGTCGATCATGTTTCGGAAATTCAACGTTATCGCTTTAGACCGCATCAAGGATTGTCAAGGGTTTCTCAATCAGCCAAATTTCTGACCCATCAACGAGAATTAAAGGGGAACCCCTTCCCTTTTGCAATAAATTAAATTACTTTTGCACAATTTTGTGGCACAATAAGTTATGGAGATTACAGACGGAAAAATAAATCTCATTGTCGTAAACTGGGAAGTTAGTGATGCGCTAGGTTGCGACATCTAATCGGTCAGTATGTGATTATTGAATACACCATGAAAAAAAGTTTCAGATAGTTGGTGCGACTAGCAGCCCACAAACCCAGCTTTGATTCCCGTTTGGAATGTTGAAATTACAAAGGATTTCTATACATGAGGTATTTGACAAGTTATTGGGAGTACTTTTCGTATACCACATCAATGAGTTGGCCTCCTAAACTGTTTTTCCGTAATTTGTTCGAGCATTTCGGTCGGAAATGGACTTTGATTTACAAGTTTAATAAATGAAAATGAAATGAAATTAATATTTACCTGGCGCTTGGCACTGTTGGCTGTGGCGTACTGGCATACATTGGGCTTTTCAAATAACTCCACATGTCCGGAAGGTATCAAATCCAAAGAACTGGGTGTCCAGTCAATGTTGGCTGTCCAAGAAACCGCATTCTGTTATTCTGCAGTATGACATGGAGCACCATCTGGCCAGTTGTTGCAACCACCAACCGTCTAGACTCTAGACCTTTCTAAATTGTGCCTTAGGAAGCTGTTGAGGATTTATCGTACCACCACAAATTGCTCCCAACCAATCAGGCTCAGTAAGGGGTGGCCGGGCCATCAGCAATATTCCTTGAGTCAAATCATATCTAGAGTGGTTCCACCGAATGCTGAGCCCGATAATACGACACTTTGGGATCGCTGCAATTGGAATTATCTCTCTCTCTTTCCGCTTCAGCCAGTTCTTAGTATGTGGAAGAACGTCCACTGTCTCGTGATCGACCTCAATTAGAATGATATTTTTCCCTCTGAACATATTCAAGGCTTGACAACTGATACACTCTGTTTTAGTGGCTTCTGGATGGACTTACCACATTTTTCCTCAGGGCATGACCAGCCTTCTTGGATTTTTCGTTTCAATGGTTTACCTTAATATTCGCTGGACTCTCATTAGAGTAGAAAGTTCACCGATATTTCTTCTTGAATTTTTCGTTTCAATAATTTACTTTAATATTCCTTGGACTCTCCTTAGAGTAGCAAGTCCACCGATATTTCTCTGGGAAGGCAATCACTCAAACTAACAATGATTTCACAAAATTATAAAAAGGATGAGAAATTAAACAATGACGCAATAATAATTCTCACCTCCGCAGCTGATAATTGGTGTGTATGTGTGTGTGTCTATGCTACCGAACACAAGTTAGAAATAAAACAGTGTTGCCAATGTTGTGGTCTGAAAACACTATCGTTCAGCTCCGGTCTGGCAATACTGTATGGAGTAAGTAAAGACACACTGCAGCGACGGAAACAAGAAAATTCACCAACTTCACTGCCATCTAGGGTAAGATGACGCCCTTGATGGGGCTAATAACCTTTATAACAACTCTACATTTGCACAGATCCTTTAGTTCAAACAGAGTTTAAAGTCAATGATATACAAAATGTAAACGCGCTGGTGTTTTTTTTTTTTTTTTTTCGATATAATTGATAAGTGCCGCATATAATTGATAAGTGCCACTTACCAATTATATTGAAAAAACAGCTTTGCTCTACATGCACGTTCAAGTCTAGCACTTTTTCAAATTCTTTATTAAATTATCATTGTTTAGAATAGAAAAAAATAATGGTGAACCGCATTAAAAGCACGCCGCTGTGCCAAAATATCAGCTCTGGCGCCGTCGATAACTGTCATTCGGCTTCAAAGTCTGATCGAGCAGTGAAATAGAAATACTTGTAGCTGGCGCAAAAGGTAAAATCGCACTTGCTTTGTCATAGCAAGTGAAGCGTGACGACTGAAGTTGGTTAGAGCAAATGCCCTGCAGTTATTTCCCTGCATATTCATCATACACTGCTGCGGGGACGTGTACTATCGATAACACAACATCGTTGATGTAGGTCCATTATGTTGAATTTACTGTTATCGATATTTAGCAATCTCTAGCTTTTAATTTAACAGAAAAAAAATAGTTGCCGGAATTATTGTGCGACGAATGCTTTTTTTTTGCAATTAATTAATTTATTGCAATTTTTATATGGAAATGTCCAGTTTTCGCAAACGAAATGTACAAAAACAAATACCATTCACCAGCACCAGTCCACATACGGGGCAAGTGATAACATCGAGTGGCAATACATCGTTGGACGTCGTATTGGGTAAGTGAATGATTGAATGATGTTTGGTTGCATTTTGCAGCAGAGCAGCTGAGGCAGCGCACTAAAAAAGAACAAAAGATAAAAGTGTGCCAATCAGAGGCAGAGCACACTACTACAACTACTTTAATTTGCATATTCTCTCGTTTCTCTCTCTGTCCGCCCGCCCCATCCTCTACAGGTGGTGGTTTGTCTACAGGATCAATATGTCTGATTGAAGAAGACAAATTCGTGTCGTATTCCAAAGTCTTGGTCAAATACTTTCTGGCTGAGGGCGTTTTGTCCAAACAAACCGTTTTCCTGGGCAGTTTGGATGACAGTCCCAAAGATCTTATCGAGAAGTTGCCCGCCCATTTGAATGTCGAAGAGGTCGCACAAGAGATAAAGATTGACAAAGACGAGTTGGAACTGCATCCGGAGAAAGGACTACGCATAGCATGGCGCTATAATGATCTGCCCATGGTGAACTCGGAAAAGGGTCAAAATCAAATTGGCCATTATTTTGACCTGATGGGAAAAATGAATCCTCAGATACTGAAGCATGCCGACACCGTTACCTGGTCGGACGATCCTTTGGACAATGAGATTGTAGTCAATCAGGACGACGATGATGATGACGAGGAAGAGGTGGCCAATCACTATGACAATGACAGCGATGCCACCTACGCCATGGACTCCAGCAAGGATATGGAATTGGAAAATGCCAACAATTCGTCCAATTCCCTCAATCCGCCACCACCCGCCACTGCAGCAGATGACAAAAATGCCACAGGCTCTACAGAGACTTCATCCTCTTTGCCCACCCCACCGCCTCCGATTTGTAAGCCACCGGCAAAAACGCAACTCTTCGAAAATCCCAAATACTTTCGTTTGCTGAAAGAGATTCAACATTTGTTGCGCGACGACAAATTCCATTCGGGCGGCTTTCTAATTAAGAAAAAGCTGTGTCGTGTGTGCATAACATCCCTGGGATCGCCCATGTGGTATGATGATCATTATGGTGAGGATTTGTTGAAATTTTTGACCATTTTGCGTGCTGCGGTGCGTTCTTCAGTGTCGGTGTGTTTCATAACAATGCCAATGCATTTGGTCGCTAAATATGTAAGTTTTCCGAATTTGTAAATACTTTTTACTTGTATTGTAATTTCTTTTTGCATTTCCCTTGAACCTTCCATGAAGGAACAGAAACATGAGAGAAATTTCTTAAATTAGTGATTCATTAACGACATAATTAGTGTACTCTCGAGGACCAACTCTATACAGTTGCTAATGTCTTTTGTTTGAGGACGTTTTAAATGGCCAACGACGATATGGATCACTTAATTTCAAAAACATTGATCTAGATCTAACTCAGCTGAAGTAATGTCGATAAAAATCAAATCGTCACCAGAAATCCCAAAAATTACTTATAAAATGAAGAAACTCTACACTCGTCTGTTAGAGACAAGTATTTAAGGTTATTTTACGAGAATCAATCAAAAACACAATTTTGAGTTTCATTTTGGATTTCAGCTGACGAGATACTCTGTGTATTGGAAGATACCGATATCTGTTTCATCTGCCTAAGAAATGTATGACTGGTCCATAACACATTATTTTGGATAAAATTGATTCCCCATTGCCGCATATCTCTTAACGAAATGGCATAGCAATTCAGAATCTACCTTATGTGCCGGCCACAGGGACATACCAGAAAACGCAGAGCTATCAAGACTCGGCACTACCTTACAGATTCCACCCATATAGAGTTACAAACGATAGGTGGATCTCTATCTGTGGATGCATTAAATCCATATGTGGTCCAGATTATATATAAAGCTGTCGCACACAATCCTGTCGGTATCAATATCCGATGTATTATTACTTGTGTGCGATGACTCTGTCTGATGCAATGAGAGTGAAGGGTGCGACTAATGACTTTTGCTGAAGCTGTGAGGCTGAAGAGGAGGAGGAGTCAATAAGAAACCTCTCCACTCGCATTGTCCTAAAGAATAGGCGGGGATCAACAGTGGACATTTATTTCTTTAGGGACATAGACGATCTGATTGATATTGGCCAACTTAGGAACTTTTTGAGGCGCTCGGAAGGCGCTTGAACGGAAGGAACTAGGGATACGATTTCCACTATCTTCCGTCGTATCACAGTGGACTTCATAGCCTAAGTGAGTCTGTCTTTGCAGACAGCCACGCCAGCTGAAACTAACCTACATTTTATAATCTCTATTTTTTCGAATTTATTACAATATTTTTTCCATGTGTTTTTCATAGGATGAAACATTGCCTTCAAAAATCCGTAACTTGGTCGACTATGCCATCGGATTGGAATCGTTTGCCGGCACACATAAGGGTAAAAATCCAGCCTTTAACGATTACCACGGACAGATAAATATACGCAAAATAACAGCCATCAATACACTAAGTGCCTATATGCCAGAAACGACCGACTTAGTGTTTCAACTGCGACGCAGGAAGTTCGTCATAGAAAAATTACATTTGCCTCCAGGTGAGATATATTTTTGATAAATCCCAAAATGGTCAGCAAATAATTGATTTTTTTTTCCACATAGAATTGGAAGAGGATAACAATGCCAAGGACAATAAACAACCCACGCTGAGTTGCGGCAGTAACACAAGTCCTAACAAATCTCTGGATTTTTAGAAAACTATTAACAACAACAAAAAGTACAAGCAAAACAAAGTTAACCAGCAAGAAAACAAAACCTAGAATACTTTTTAAATATTTTTGTTATATAAAAAAAAAACATGCGGTTAAACTGAAACAGCAACAACAAGAAAACAAACAACACTCATTACCTAGTATAGAAATCGTTAAATTCAAATTGAAACGTCTTCTAACCTAAAAGGAGGAGCGATAAAGCAGTTATCCGGCAGAGAGGAGGCGCGTCCATCTACTCTAAATATACATAAAACAAAAACTACTGCACCATTTAAAAACGAAATCATGATGCAATAACATAAAGTCATCGCATATATATTTTATAGAAATGGTCCTTTGATTCCAAATTAAATAAATTATAATTTTCCAATGCCTTCAAATGATTATTGATTGAAAAATCTATATATATATATATTTAATTTCAAGTGTGTTCATACCATTTAAAATGATTTACAAATGAAAAGCAAATACCAATAAAATCACTATTTGTACAAATTAGATGAAGAAGAAGAATAACAAAACAAACGATCGATAATTCAAATTAAAGGAGTGTGGAAGAGATGGAGTTGGATTGAAAAATAATATGCGAAGAATGCTTTTCTGTGCAAAAGACAAATGCTGCTGTACGGAAAAGAGTTAGAAGCCAAGAAAGCTGACAATACCGCAAAGCTATGGGGAGTATCAACAAGAGCTGTGTAAAGATTACGATTCCGGCGGAAGAAATGGAAGAATGATGTACAGAAAAGCTACATAAGCATAGAAGGCTGCACGTAACACGACAACTACCATGGACAGTGCAGAAATGGAACAATAAATCTCCAAAGAAAATGCCAAATGGAAGAACACATTGTCCTAGTTACATGAAATTTTGTGTACGTTTAAGTTAAAATTTATTGTGGTTTTTGTTTTAGGAAGGGACAAATTACGCTGTCAGAAGATATACTTGCAACAGCCCGAGAGACATCACAGCGACAGAAAGGCCACATAGTAAAGGCCTTCGGTTGCTAAGTGTAGGTAATGGAAGAAGTCTACCTCGACTCCTTCAACAATAGAAAGAATAATGTAAGCACCAAAATAAAGTGATGGATCGTGCTGACATATAGGGTTATCCATTTCGTGGTTCCAAAAGTATAGGTTTGGAATTCGACATCTGTCAAACTAAGTTGTTAAACCAATTTTTTTCTTTTCAGTTGGAAGTCTAACATTGACGAAAATGGATTGCTTAACTATCACACAACGCGTACAAATTATTAAAACCCACTACAAAAAAGGAGATTATGGTTATGAAGCACATTTCTCACTCGTTGGGTATGTTAATAAACAAAATTGTCGTATTTGGGGTTCTGAGAATCCTGAAGTAATTTGACAGAGGCCATCCAAAAAAATGTCACTGTTTGGTGCGCTCTTCGGTCCGAAGGTGTGTCCAATCACTTGCTTCTTCAAAAACGCCGAGGGAACGACTGTCACCGTCAATTCGAAGCGTTATGGTCGTATGATAACCGACTTTTTTTGCCTGCTATTTAAGAAAACTACTTGGAGAATATGTGGTTTCATCAAGACGGTGCCGCATGCCACACAACTCGAGCGAATATAGCTGCATCGCTAGAGAAATTTCCTGGCCGCGTAATTTCTCGTCGTGGCGACATCAACTGGCCACCAAGATCATGCGTTTTAGACTTTTTTTTGTGGGGCTACACGAAAGACCGCGTTTATGCAGATAAACCTTAAACTATTGAGCACTTAAGAACCAACATTCGTCATGATATGGCCGAGATACCGCCCAATATGTGCCAACAATTGGTCCAAAATTACCTCAAAATAATCAATGCTTGCAGCACTTCGCGTGGTGGTCATTTAAAAGATGTAGTGTTTCACACATAATGTCAACGTTCAAACTTTATAATAAAAAAAAAAGAAATATGAAAAAAAATAGTTTATATGTGTTTTATTTACGTTTACTTTTAAAAAGAAAAATGGATAATCCTTTATCAATGCTTCTGCGGCCTAAGTCCACAATTCAGGAACAGAGTCCCCACTTGAGGAACTAAAGCAACACTGTACAATACGTTCATTCCATGGCGCAGAACGAGAATACCGAGATTTCGGTAGAAGGACAAAGTGAAAGATATGCAAATAAGTATACACAAGAATCAGTTATTTAGCCGGACACGAGCAACAACAAGTTTTAGGGCCAACGTATGTAAGTAAAAAGGGATTGGGCGACAAATCTCAGATAATATGTAAAGCTTGGGTAAGGTATTGAAACGAGTGTGGTATCAAATTAAAGCTTAAATTGTGGACTAATACTAACCCACTGAAAGGTCTACTCAACGACCACATTCGAAGAATTTATACGTTACCTTTTTCCGTTGCTGAAATATTGCCCAGATAGTTTCAAGGCAATTTCAAATCTCTTGAAAAAAAATGTTTGAGTGCCGCATCTGGTGCACACGATACGTATATGGTATCAAATGAAAGCTAGAATTTAGGACTAATATTAACCCATTGAGAGTCTTATGCCACGATAATTTTTTCAGGAATTAATCTGTATCCAATGAGGCACTCTCAAACTGTATTTTTTGATAATTAATCTTTAATGGCTAGTGTTTTAAAAATTGTATGCGGTGATAATTTCATTATTTTAAAGGCAGAATACGTCCAACAGCAAAAGGTTTGAAAATTGAAAAAAAATATTTTTGACCAAAAAAAAAACCAAGGGGTTAACCCATCAAAATTTGAGATTTTTTGAAAAAAATAGATTTTGTTTAAATTTTGCTAATTTATAGCGGATCATAATCTGAGCACGACGATGTTTTCATTTTTTGTATTGAACAAATAGTTTGGGAGAAATTCGTTTCGGAAAATGGGTTTTTCTCAAAATTGAAGATTCGAAAATCCCTTGAAACGATGTGGGCAATATTTCAGCAACGGAATAAGGTATCCAAATGAGTATGGTATCAAATGAAAGCTAGACTTTAGGACTAATATTAATCCATTGAGAGTTATATGCCACGATAATTTTTTCAAAAAATATTCTGTATCCAATGAGGCACTCTCAAACTGTATTTTTTGATAATTCATCTGTAATGGCTAGTGTTTTAAAAATTTTATGCGGTGATAATTTCATTATTTTAAACGCAGAATACGTCCAAGAGCAAAAGGTTTAAAAATTGAAAAAAAATATTTTTGACCAAAAAAAAAACCAAGGGGTTAACCCATCAAAATTTGAGATTTTTTGAAAAAAATAGATTTTGTTTAAATTTTGCTAATTTATAGCGGATCATAATCTGAGCACGACGATGTTTTCATTTTTTGTATTGAACAAATAGTTTGGGAGAAATTCGTTTCGGAAAATGGGTTTTTCTCAAAATTGAAGATTCGAAAATCCCTTGAAACGATGTGGGCAATATTTCAGCAACGGAATAAGGTATCCAAATGAGTATGGTATCAAATGAAAGCTAGACTTTAGGACTAATATTAACCCATTGAGAGTCTTATGCCACGATAATTTTTTTAGGAATTATTCTGTATCCAATGGGGCACTCTCAAACTGTATTTTTTGACAATTCATCTGTAATGGCTAGTGTTTTAAAAATTTTATGCGGTGATAATTTCATTATTTTAAAGGCAGAATACGTCCAAGAGCAAAAGGTTTGAAAATTGAAAAAAAATATTTTTGACCAAAAAAAAAACCAAGGGGTTAACCCATCAAAATTTGAGATTTTTTGAAAAAAATAGATTTTGTTTAAATTTTGCTAATTTATAGCGGATCATAATCTGAGCACGACGATGTTTTCATTTTTTGTATTGAACAAATAGTTTGGGAGAAATTCGTTTCGGAAAATGGGTTTTTCTCAAAATTGAAGATTCGAAAATCCCTTGAAACGATGTGGGCAATATTTCAGCAACGGAATAAGGTATCCAAATGAGTGTGGTATCAAATGAAAGCTAGACTTTAGGACTAATATTAACCCATTGAGAGTCTTATGCCACGATAATTTTTTCAGGAATTAATCTGTATCCAATGAGGCACTCTCAAACTGTATTTTTTGACAATTGATTTATGAGATTAAAAATAAATCTTTAATCTCATAAATCAATCATGTAATTTTTTCTACTTTTTTATTTAAAAAAAACCGCATAGCAATAAACTCTTTTTATATGATGGGAATCACGTCAGAACATTTAATTACATACACATCAAGTTCAGATGTACTCTTCATTACATCCGCATTGCGATAAAAAAAAAGTACCAACTACCTCTTAATACAATTGTATTTCTTTTAAAATTAGAATTCGAAAAAAAATCCCAGATCTAAACCTTATGAGGTTGAATTGAGAATGTGAATCGAAAAGACGAAATCTCTTACATTAAAAATAGGGCCAGAAGGAAAAAGAGTTTCCCGACCCTTTGTAATCTGGCAGACCATGACATGTCATTATTAAAGCAAAAGCGGGCAACGACCATACAACTTTGAACAATCATGTCTTTCATTACAAATCAGTTTTACATTTTTTTAGGCGAGTTGTTAGCGTGCTTGCCTATGGGGGTTGTGGGTTTGATTCCCACCAGAGGCTTTGGTCTGTCGCTGCAAAAATCTAGCCATATGACCCTTGACCCATAATTAGAATATAAATTCACTTAGTTTTGTAATTAAATAAAAATAAAAAAAATATTCACAGCCTTCTCTATGAGCTTAACAATTGTCCCCATAAGACATTTTTTTCTTGTAAAGACTGCAATAATTTAAAAAACTGAATTTGACTTAGACTCCTACTTTTAATTTATGCGGATTTCAGGGCAACGCAACCACCAGTGTAACGAGACCTGAGTGTATTTTTCTAAACAATTTTTGTATTAAAAACGTGTATTGAAAAAATGTTAAATGTTTTTAATGGTGCAAAAGTTCTTCTTTTTTTCTAAAATTTGGTAAAATAGGTAAACCCCGTGAAACAGGAAGAGAATTTATTGCAATTCGCAAATCCCATGTGATTTCACAATTGGACGATCCTGCCATTGGGCGTGTGTTCAATCTCCCGTATGTCAGTGTTGGCGATAAATTCATGAAACCGAGATTTAAACCACAATTGAAACCCTTAATTTCCAACTGAGAACTGAGATTGGGAAAGGAGTTTTTTAGTCGGGCTTCATAGGCTTCATTTGAAGCAGTTTCAATGTAAATCCTTATATTTTGCAGCCTCAATAATCTCCTGACCGAACTATTCACATGCACGAAACCTAAACCACCGATAATGAACAAAAAAAAACGTTCTACTCCTTTGTCCATCAGTCATATGATAATAAGAACATTCCGATGACCTCTGCAAAAAAAATGTGTACTGCCATGTCTCCAGTAACGGTATTTATACGAAAGTCATACTCATACGTACATATCACTGCCAATGAAGACACTCACAAAAAAAAACACATAATTGTGATGATGAGGACGATGACGATTTGTATGATTGTGACTGCAATTGACACCATCAACTGTGTGTGGGTGCATCATTATCAGCATGAAACACGCAATAGAGCAACAAACCAGACCTCTAGTCGTCAGACCCCCTCTTCACCGGCCAGCCACCCAACCTGCCAAAACA